>CM031240.1:5066491-5180872 GCA_018340775.1 Taxus wallichiana var. yunnanensis | reverse complement strand
ATTTTACATGTTATTTTTGGATTTTTGAAACCATAGAGGAGGAGAAGGGAAGGCCAAGAAAAAAACACACATGTCCCATGACCATTTTTTTCTTTATCTTTCCTATGATGAATTGATTGATTAAATAGGAGAGAGTACCTAAAAAAAAACATAGAGAACTTAGAGTGTTATTTCAAGATTTTAAGTTGTCATGAAACTGTAGAGAAGTGTGCACGTCATTGGGGATATCGAAAAACATTGAGCTTTATATCTATTAAGAATTTTATAGCACCCAATATAACTTGAAGAAGCTCCCACTCATGGTATTTTGTTTTGAGTAAGCTTGAATCTCCTCTGAGTGAGGAATTTTCATCCTTTTTCTAGTATCTACTAAGAAGTTGTGGATAAAATGATAATTTTGAGAGCGATGGAATTATGATTGAAACCCCCAACCATGTCTAGGTTTAGACCATTTGTGTTTTTTTGGCAATAGTTTAGGGAAGAGAGTACCCCAAAAAAAAGCATAGGTGGAGTATCATTTCTTTTAGGCATTTCTTTCTTAAATAGTCTTAAAGACTCGTAAAGAACACCATTTTTTTGCATATTTTACAATCACAATAGTCCATGAAACCATCATGTTTTAGGCGTAGAATGATATGATGGCGAAAGAGGTTGTGGATTCTGGCTACACACTTGCCAGGTGATTTTTCTTGAGAGGCTTCAAGGCCATATTACAAACTTTTTTTAATGCACATCCCCCAGCTAGGGCACCACCATTGCCCCTCCCAAACGTCTTTTAGCCATGCTTTCATACAACACATGCATGTTGTCTTGCCCACCACACTCGCAACCACCTACAAAATTTCACCATGCATTATGCTTCATTGATGTCCATGCCTTATTCAAAAATCCTATTTTGGTGCAATTAGGAGGATGTCACCACAAGTCTAGAACAATAAGATGAAATCACATTCATTTTTCAAACAAGAGAGCTTCCCACATAGTTACTCACCATTTTCCCTTGCCAAAAGTCCCCACAAATAGCAAATCCCAAAAAGTGATGCTGATATTTTCTTTTGCTTTCTTCTGCATAAGCCTATGTTAGGAAGGAAACACCTGAGATATTTATCAACTACTACATTGAAAAACAATGAGATTAAATCACATTCCTTTTTCAAACAAGGGAGCTTCCCACATAGTCACTTGCCATGCTCCCTTGCCAAAACTCCCCAAAATAAAATCCCAAAAAAGTGATTCCATTATTTTCTTTTTCTTTCTTTTGCAAAAGCACATATTAGGAAGGAAAAACCCAATATCTTTATCAACTACTACAATGGATATAATGTTGGATAATGATGGAAACAAACATATGAGAAAATCCCCAACCCATAGGTGCCTAAGTCAAAATGTTTTTCATGGGTTTGATAAGAGGTTGGAAGGAAATTACGATCATTATAAACATGCGATCTCCTCCATTGATCACTCACCATGCCAAAAGAATATGGTTCATATGGAGCATGCAAAGGTGGTTACCCTACCACACTAAAGTGAATAACTACCAAAAACCATTATACATCCACTTCTATTTTTTGTTCACATAACTTTCAAAGAACATGAAAAATGTGTAAATGACTAGCCAATTTACACTCTAATGACATGCTTTTCCATTGTCAAAATATTATAGTTCAAACACATCCGGTGTTAGAGGATTTTGCAAGAGTGTCAATTTTGGCATTGGTTCCCACGTAATGGTTAAGAATTGAGATGCAATAGACAAGTGACTCTTAATCAATCAACTTTCTCAAGTATGATACTTGTTTGTCAAGGAAAACAAAATCTCTCCTTACCTCTATGTGAGGGATACTGTGATCAAGAAGAATATTCATACATAATTCTTGATCTATTTCAAATTAGGTCGAAGATGCTTCAATGAAGTTGATAGAATCTTGAAAATATATATTCCCTTAATTGTTTTATTATTTGTAAAATAATGAAGAATCTATATTCATTTTTATTCTCAACAATAAAATAAGAGAGTCGATTGTTAGTTAAGAGTTAGATAAGCTCTCTCCATATTTTGTGGAGATTGATGCTTTATGGATAGATTGAAATCTTAGTTGATAATATTTGATTGAGATGTATGCCTTAAAATAAGGAGTGGTTTGGAAGCATGAAATTATAAATGCAACCTCCCACACCAAGGAATGTAACCTTCATTCTTTTGATTAACACATTATAAGGTTATGTTACATCCAATTTTAAAATAAATATTGATTAAAATCCTCTTCTAAGGAATGAGTTGGCCACTCATTCCAAGGAAGATGGATCTATGTGTTTATGTTTGTTTCTTCATTATGTAATTATATTATTATTGTCTTTTTATTTGTACCATGTAATTATTCTTTTGGTGTACAATTTTTGTGAACATGCAGGTTTTTACGTGTTTATTATTTCTTTTCAATTCAACAATTTCCTTTCCTGCAATTGTCTTTTAATTTCATGTAAGTGTGACATTTAATTTCCTATAAGTGTTACATTTAATTTCTTTCAAGTGTGTTTCAATTTTTGCAAGTGCATTTCAATTCTTGCAAATGTGTTTCCAATCCCCACAAGTGTGCAAGTGTGCTTTTCAATTCTTGTAAATGTGTATTTGGTAGAAGGGGCCGTTTTAGATATCTCTCTCTCCTATCGCAAACATCCATGGAAACCAACTCTAGATTGAAATTATTTAATGATGATATTTATGAAACTTCATCATTTTGGCGTTGTTCTTGGGAACACATTGTTATTAGAAGATTCAAAATTTGCTAAGATAATTGTCTAGTGACACTAGATAAACAACTTCCTAGTGAGATGGAATGTCTCTTGAAAAAAATTTTGACAGGAGATACTTAGTTAATGGTTTCTTTAAATTTATTTTCTTATAAATTATATTTAGAATTTAATTTTTATAATTAGGATTTAACCCCGCCCCGCCCATCTCATACTAACACAACAAAGTGTAGAAAATGTAACTCTAACATCATTATAAAGAAAAATTTCAATGTTGATGTAGGTTGGGTAATGAATTTGAGATGGTTGATCAATATGGCATGTCAATGATCAAAAGCTAAAATTTCTCATTTTTCAAAATAAAGAAAGGAGAAGAAAATCACACTACCAAAACAAATGATCTCTACTAAGAGATAAATCTGCAATATAGTTTCTATAATCACTAACTTTAGACACATGACAAGTAATTCACCTTTTAGGTAAAAACTTTTTTTCTTTTTCATTAATTACTTGATGTAGATCTGTTGGATAAAACAATAGTTGATTAGGACAACACGTTGTTTTCTTTACTTTGGTATATGATAGGAAAATATGCATGTTGTGTTAATTGACAATTGTAGTTAAAGAAGCATAATATAAAGTCTTTCTAATTGTTTATACAAAAAATGTAGTTGTCACGTTTGAGAAATTAAAAACTACATGTATAAAATTTTTGCTTCAACTTAAAAAATGTAATTGTATCTACTAGTTCAACCTACATAGAAATTAACCCCATTCTTAATTAGGATATGATTGCTAAAAACTATTGTAGTATGTCATAAGGTAGAAATTCATTTTATTGACTTATTTTACTCTTATCACAATTCACACAGTTGATATACTCACACAAATTATGGAAGAATGTGCATATCATGCCCCTAAGAATATTACATACAAACATCTCACCATGCATGAATGTAGATAATTTGAACAAATCTATGAGGAACATGAATAAATCAAAGAAGTAGATTCTAAGGAGAGTCCAAATGAAATGTATTACATGAAAAACATTTCTCAAAATAGGTGTGTCATTACATGCATAGAATAAATATGGAAGACATGATCCAAATCAATCAGAGATATTGCATGGCACATAAACATGTTACAGATTTTATATGAGCAAAGGAATCACACTCCAAACATTGATGGTAAATTCTACATCACTAATTTTATTTTTAGGAATCTGTTACATCTATGTTTAGAAGAAATCACTACTTTCCAACACCTATGATTTATGAGGTTATTACTCCTACATTGGTGGATCTAAACTTATCAATGCTAATTTTGTGCAGATATTTTTGAATGTGTCTAAAATTTACCAAATAATTGTGGATAGAAAATAGAAATGTATTTTCCTTTCATGTAAAGTGCCTATTTTTTTCGAGAATAAATTACAACTGGAACTCTGAATATTCAAGAATTTTAGATGATATGGTCTCAATTGTAGTTTGATTTTGTTTTCGGCATTTACTATTAGACTACATGGGATGATTAAGTTTTAAAAAAATGACCACAATCCCAAAATAATCAAACTTACATCTTGAGAAATACTATGTAATTAATGATTTATGAGTGATGTAGATGCTATAAATTTCAGTAGTAATTCAATGTTTTCATCAAGATTTCTAAAATGACATGAAATTTGATAAATATCTTTAACAATAGGTAGGTTTTTGGTCACAAGGGGTGTTGCCCCTTGACCCCGCTAGGGGTTTCCATCTCCAAACACCCTCTTTTGATTTCCCAACCAAAGAAGAAGATGGTGGAGATCTTGAGGGAAATATGAGTGTTGTTTTCTTAACTCTCCTAAATTGTGCTCAAGTATCATTTTAATTATTAACTATTTCACAAAAAAATAATATCAATAATCTTAATAGGAGGTGAGGTTTCACAAGAAGAATGGTAAAAATGGAAAGCTTATTATTGATGTTGAAAGAAACATGATGCCAATTGGATGATAAAGAACACATAGAGTTTGGAGATTCAATAAACATGTAAATTTTATTTTCAACTTAAGAAAGCAATGGCCTTCAAATTTCACAAATTTAGGCATGTTTTCCAACTCCGTATTAAATTATGTTCTTACATTATTCATTTCTAACAACTATATGTTCCAAATGGTTACATTTAAATTCATTATTGGAAACCACCACCCAATAATAACATCCATATTTTATATTTTTCCTTCCTTGTACAAATAACATTTAGTTTTTCTACATGGTTCATAAATAAAAGAATTGATGACATTTCATTTTGTTTCACTTCATCCATATTCGATAATTAGTGGAAACCAAATCCATCATCATAATAGGAGAACTTATCTGAGGGAGTTCTTATTTTTCACAATAATATTCCATTATAAATAATACTAATTCCTAAACCATTAATCATTCCTAAGTAGGATGAAATAATTTCTTCCATATGTATTCAAATTTTCCTCTTAATATTTATGTTGTTGATAATTCTTTTATATGGCTGATACTATTCTTGTATGGAAAGGTTTTGTTTGTTTCAATTTTTTGTAGGATAATCCCATGATAAGGAATTCTCTTAGAAATCATAATGGATAGATTTCTATCCATAACTTCATCAAGTAGATGGAACCTTATCTTGAGCTATCTCAGACAAAAATGAGAAGCAATATCAACATACATTAATCACAAGTTAACAATGATAAAAATTTCAACAATTTTGTGACACCTATGGAAGATTCAACGATACATTTGGAAGCAATATGAGAATGTATTCAGATTATTACTAACATTTCCCATGTCATCATTTCTCAAAATTTACAAAAATAAACTAATAATGAAAACCCTTAGGCATTGTTAGTAATTTTGGTTTGAAAATAAGCATGTTGGTGGACCATGTACTAAAAAAGAGCCTTGATTAGAAAACCAATTTGTTGACTAGTCAAGGGAAAAGTATTAAAAAAACTAGATGATTTTCTTACTTTCGTGTTCTTGTTTCTCAAAGATAGTTGCGAAATGAAATTTTATCAATACTTTTCACAATATTTTCCTTTTATTGGCATGAAAGATGAAATGAATACTAAAGTATGCCATGGTATTTTACTCTACTATTTTATTTTTAAATTTACTTGTAAGTTTTGTTAATACACAAGGATCCAATTTTACATTACATACATGAGATTGAAAATGAAAAATAATAAAAAATAATTTGACATATTGAATTACAAGTGTTAAAAACATATTTTGGTACATATGACTTTGATGATGGTAGACATTCTTTCAAATCTTTGTTAGAAAATTTTAAAACAACAATATTTTTAATGAGGATTCTTTCTATTTGGATTCATTTTCTATGGAAAAAAATAAAAAAGAGAAAAGGAATGTAAGTCAATTTTGTTTTACAGTAAAAATTGTTAGCATAGATAAAGGAAACTCTCCACATAAGAACCTACTCTCACAAAAGAAAGGAAGGGTAGTAGCTATGCCATGTGTGGTTTTAGCCTTATTAGCATCAAAAATGCTTATCGAATTCTTGAGTGGTAGTTGTTTCAAGGTTGTCCCCTCCCACTGGTTTTGAATCCTTCTCTGATCGGGAAGTTTCATTTTTCCTAGCCTCTTCTAAATGAGTGTGCTTTGAGATGTCCTTTTCGAAAGGAGGAGAGCAAGCGACATTCTACTATTATCCACTACTTCGGGATGATCCATGTTTGGGAGCATGGGGTTAGTGGTTTCTCCAAACTTTTCTCGAGATATCCGGAGAACTTGGCATGTTTTTCTCACCCATTAAGGGTTCTTTCATTATAGGATCAAGGGACTATTGACAATCAACCATTTTAAAAATGGAAGAGAAAGAGATATCATTAATGTCACCGACCTTTTCCAAACTATTCTCCTCCTTGTATCGAACTATAATCCCATGTTCGATTTAGGGAGATGATAATCTGCTTTCACCGCTTGCTCTCATGTACTTGAAAAAGTGGTTCCAAAAATTTGTCCTTGGAGACCTCCTTTGTGATTTACATCTTAGGTTGAGGATTTTTTTCCTCCAAATGGTTTGATGGACCGGTTTAGCTTTGTTGTCTTAAAGAGGGTTATGCCCGCACATTGTTGGCTGTTTCCCCACTCCCCCATCCGAATGATTTTCAAACCAACAATTTTTGCGACTCTACTAGGGATTAAACTAAGGAAATAATTTAAAAACTGTGAAAATCACTGCCAGATTAAAAATTTTAACTCTTTGTTGAAAATTAATTTTTTTGCAGAAATGATCAAAATCAAAAATTTCCTTATACAAATCCATAGATCTGGACCAGTTAGGAGCTTTTAGTTCACTGAGTTTTTACAAAAATTTGTATACTTCCATAGATCTAGAGAATTTGATATTTCTGATATTTTCAAAAAAACTTGTAAAATTCAGTTCAAAGATCCGAAAATTAGCTTTCTAAAATTTACCTAATTTTATCCTCATTCATCTTTGTCAAAACCGTAATCGGTTGTTTTTAAGAGGATAAAATTTAAATATTAGAAAAGTACAGGCTGCTGATTTTTGCCAGAAAAATCAGAAAATCAGCAAGTACAAACAAAAATATTGTTGTAGATCCGTTCTAAATTATCATATCCGAATGGCTACACTTAGCAAGTGAACAATTTACTCACGACATAACAAAGAGATCGTGGAGGAGTTGATCTAATCTTTGATCTACTTCAAAGGAAAAATTTCAGTATCACACCAGCACAATTCACATTGCTAAGTTCAGTGGATCGATCAACAAGAAGTGCCTCGCCCCTATGAAAGAGCCGGATTTGACAGGGTGCTTCGACATCTATTTACAGTGCTCTTTTGCTAAGTGGAACCGAGACTCCCTACTCGTGTTCGTTTCCCTTATTTTCAAATGGAAATACCATGGGGAAATGCCATGGGCCCTCTTGCACTGCTGCATCCAGTTCACGCGCTCCCTCACAAAAATCACAAGAATTTTCCAAAATTTGATGGGAGTGGAAATCAAAGCACGAGATGCGCATATTGTTGCATTTATCATGTCACACATGTATTCTAGATGTAACTCACGAAGATGTATTTGTGTGTCTCTTTCTCAAGAATTTGTAAGGGCTTGCATCAGAGTTGTTCCAACATTTACTAGCCGGATTCATCACCAGTTGGCCCACATTACGAACTACGTTTGAAGACAGGTATAAGTCTTGAGAGGATGCATTCATGTTCTTGTCAAATATCACTCACTTGAAGAAGGAGGCCAATGAAACCATGTGTGATTTTATCACTTGTTTCAACTCGTTGATCAACCGTGTGCCACCTGCCATGTTGCCAACACCAGAAAATCAAAAGTGTTTCTTTGTGAATGCCATGAGTTCAAGAGTAAGTTTCTTGCTTTTACAAGAACAAATCACCACCTTGGTCCTCGCTCAAGCTGCGGCCATTCGGATAGAGGACAACCTACTTATATCTGGTGAGTTAAAATGAGAGCCATCCAAATCAAAGGCTTCAACTCCTTCTCAAGCCACCTCATTAGATCTGACATTCCAGAAGATGGCAAACAACTTGCTCGCATTGAAGAAGCAATTAGCTCAAGCTTCGTCTAGCACTCCATACCGGATATCCCACGGAGGAACTTCACTCCCAACAACGCCCCTCAAAGGCCATGTTTTCCCATTGCTGCTCCAAGGTTAGCACTTGAGGCCCCTTTGATTAATGCCTTGGTTGAGATCAAAGAAGATGAGTAAATTTACGAAGAACCTTCATCGCAAGGCAAAGATGATCAAGATGTCGGTGAACCGACTGGCGACTCTACAATCGGGTATATGGAATTTGAAGATGAGGAATCTAATGAAGAGGAAGGTACCCAAGGGTATGCAAGTGGAAATTCATATGCTATTTTCACCCACTCACAAGGAAAAGAAGCAGAAGTTGCTGCTAAGATACAAAAGGAAAAGGTCGTATTAAGTATGCCTCCAACCATCGCTAAAAGAGGTAATCCCCTTCCTGCTCAACCTCCTATCAAGCCTTTTGTGAAGAAATATTTTCCTCCTATTTCTCCTCTAAATCAACCTCCCTCCAGTTCCATAAAGACCAGTACCACTCCTCTACCATCGCGGAATGAAGGACTCATTCCTTCGTCAGCGCAACCCTTGGTCGCATTCGATATAGTCGATCATGCCAAAAGGACCAAGATTCAAATGTCTCGAAACCTAGTACCTTCATTCTAACCTCGAGCACTTGTTAGATTAACCAAGTATATTCAAAGTCATGCTACCATCTCTCACCCCATCTCTCCAAAAGGAATTCTTTCCACTCCTCCTATGTCCCGCATAAATCTTGCCTCAATGTTTGCATCGGGTAAAATTGAACCTTTCTACCTATCTCTCCTAATTAATGGTCATAGCTAAAGCAATCGCATAATTAATTCGGAGAATCGACAACGTCATGCCAGAAAAGGTCACCCATGCTTTGGGCCTCACACTCACTAAACCTTTCGGCAGGTGTTACTCCATGGAAACCAAGCAGGTACCATTAATAGGTCAGATCAAGGATGCGTAGTTCACATTCGCAACATTCCCAGAGAAAAGAGTTAAAATGACTATTCTCGTAGCTGATATTCCAGTAGCATATGAAATATTACTAGGAAGGAGTTTTTACGGGAAGTTGGTGGAGAAATCCATATGGACTGGTCCAAAGCCAAGATCCCTATCAAAGGAGTAATGCAGACGTTGGAGCCTGAATCACAAAAGAAATATCTGGTCACCAACTCCGATGACCCCAAGGCCTAGATTCTCTTTGAATCATTAGGGATGGGGAATTACTTTTTGTCCATCGACTCTGATAAGATGGAGGTCCTCGTCCAAGAGGAGGACCTCAACAAGATATGGACACTGTAGTTCGATGGCAGTTGTGCAACAAGTGGGTGCGGTCTTGGGGCTGTCCTGATATCTCCTGAAGAGGAGATTTTCCCCCTTTCTTTCAAATTGTAGTTTTTCAATACAAACAACACTGTAGAGTACAAATCTTTGCTACTTGGCATGCAAGCTACAAAGGAAAGAGGAATTAAGAATTTAAAAGTGTAGGGTGACCCGAGCTGATCATTAATCAAGTGAAAGGGGTATACCAAGTAAAGAACAACAGGCTCAAACACTACCGCAACGCCATGTGGGATAACATTGAGGAATTCGATGCTTTTGCAATCAAGACCATTCAACAAGCTTAGAACAACATGGTTGATTCTTTGGCATCTCGGCCTCTCATGCTCCTCCTACCCGGGTTAAAGAAAAACACATATAACATTAAGGTATTTTTCCGCCCAAGCATGCGGATAATTCACAACACCGGGCAGGTATTCAATGATGATAATCATCTTATTTCTTTCCTCGAGAAAGCTGAAAATTTCAAAGAGCTCCATTTCGATGGATCATTTCCGCGTGTTGTGAGTCTCTCATGGGCCAAGCGCATGATTCAATAGAAGGTCAGGGCATATGTTAGCTCAAGGGAAATAAGATTCTGAAAGGTTTAGTTTCCCTGGAACAATTATTTGATAAGCATGACAATTTTTTCAAGAAAAGGCAACAAGATAACACTGGCTCTTCTCCAAAAACCGAATCTATCAATTTGGGTATGGTAGAACATCCTCGGTCTGTGAACATCGGGAAGTGTTGTACACACGAGGAAAAGAGAAAATTTATCAAATTGCTGAAAAAATATATGGATGTATTGGCATGGTCTTACACCATTTGAAGTCATTTAAGCCTAAGAACATTTAGCATGACATCCCACTGAAAGAAGATGTTAAGACTTTTTGTCAAAAGAAAAGGCACTACAACCCCAAGATCTCAGGTACCATCCAGGGCAAAATACAGAAGATGTTGGATGCCAGAATCATTTTTCCAATTCATCATAGTACCTGGGTCGCTAATAGTGTACCTGTGTGGAAGAAGAATGGTGAAATACGCATATGTGTAGAATTTCACAATGTCTGAACCGAGGCATCCTTAAAGGAAAACTATCCACTTTGCCCATAATGGATCAAGTTCTGCAGCGATGCAGTAACCGGTTCAGAGATGTTGTCCATGATTGATGGTTTCTTGGGCTACAATCAGATTGAGGTCATTCCTGAAGATCAATTCAAAACAACATTCACCACTCCATGGGGCACCTTCGCCTCTGCAGGATGCCTTTCGGTTTGACCAATGCTGGTGCCACCTTTCAACGTGCAATGGACTTCACGTTCAAAGGTATGATGGGAAAGGTCATCGTAGTTTACCTAGATGACTTAACTATGTTCTCTAAGAAATGAAGTGATCACTGTGATCATTTGGAGCAAGTCTTGATTAGATGCCAAGAACACGAAATTTCTCTAAACCTAAGAAGTTAGTTTTAGGAAAATTTCTAGGACCGACGTTCACTCTTTCTTTGGAAAGGTAAATTTTATCAGACGCTTTGTTCCCGATTTTGCTTTGAGAAAACTTGTCATATATCCAATATGATGAAAGGATCACAAACATTCTAATGGAGTGAAGAAGGAAAGATGTCATTTGAAGATATAAAATCCTCTGTTGCACATGCACCTGTCCTGGTATGTCCAGACTTCTCCAAGGATTTCATTATGTACAGTTATGCGTCAGTGCATAGTGTATCAACTATCTTAATGCAAAATAAATCCGAGGATGTTGAATCCCCAATCACTTTCATGAGCTCTCCTCTCAAACCTCATAAACTGAAGATGTCTTAGCTAGAAAAACATGCCTTTGCCGTGGTCAAAGCAGATCGAGAACTTATGCTTTACTACATCTTGAATTATCATACAAGAGTAGTCTTTGGTTCAAGACATGGTAGTTAAGTCTATCCTGACTCAACAGGAGTTAGGAAGCCTACGAGGGAATTGGATCACAAAGGTCCAAGAGTATGATTTAGACATCAAACCAACCAAGTTGGTAAGAGGTAAGGGCCTATGTCAGCTTATGGTGGAAAATAAAGACCCAGAAGCACCTAAGGAGCAAGTCGCTCGGGTTTATGAAACAAAAAGTAAACTAAAAAAGTGGATTCTTTACACATGGTTACTGTTTGTCACGACCAATGACGAATGGTATTCGACATCAATTTATTCCTCACCTATGGAGAGTTCCCAACTCATCTAACCACAAAATAAAATCGGCAAAGAAAGCTCGAGCCGCACGTATGTCATTTGGGATGACGGGTTGTACAAGCGTGGAATTGATGGCATCTTCCTACGATGTGTTGACAAGTCGCAGTAGGTAAAATTACTAGAAATTTTCATGATTCACTGTGGTAGTCATTTCTCCTCTTCCATCACAAAGACATAAGATCATTCGGGCCAGTACTACTAGCCAATGCTATTTCGAGGATGCGCCGCATGGGTAGCGAAATGTGAAATTTTTCAACAGTTTGTTGGCAAACCAAAACTGGCTGCATTTTCCCTCAGGCCCGTGATTATCGACGAACCATTAAGGAAATGGGGAATTGAATTTATTGGAGCACTCAATCCTATATCAAGTGTTGACATAGTTATGTCCTAACAGCAACAGACAACTTCACCAAATGGGTGGAGGCTATACTTGTCAAACATGCCACTTCTGAAATTGTTTGCAACTTCATCAAGGAAAATATTATCGTAAGATTTGGCATTCCACACAAAATCGTTGCTAACAATGCTTCCAACTTCTCTTCACGGGAATTCATTGGTTTTTGTTATGGATACAGAATAACTTTGACTCATGCCTCTGATTACTATCCTCAGGGAAATGGTCAGGTAGAATCTAGCAACAAGAACCTAGTAACCATCATACAGAAGCTAGTTGATGAAAACCAGCGGTCCTGGCACAATTCATTGTATGATGCTTTGTGGGCAGATCATATCACTCCAAAGAGATCTCTCGGCATGTCACCTTTTCAGGTATTATATGGGACTGATGTTGAAGTCCCTATCTCTGCGGAAATTCCTGCTCTACGCTTGGCACGAGCTATTGAAGATGAAAATTTTCAGAGTTCTCTAGAAAAGAGAATTATGTACCTAACAGAACTTGAAGAGAAACGAGTAAAAGTGGTCGACAAGATCACCGAACATCAGAATCAAGTCAAGAGGTTGTTCGACAAGAAAGCCAAGTAGAGAGATTTCCAAGTAGGGGATCTTGTCCTTCTATGGGATAAATGAAGAGAACCAAAAGGTATGCAGGAAGTTTGAATCTCTTTGGAGAGGGCCATATAAGATTAAGCAACTCAATGGAAATAATAGTTTTTATCTCTTGTAGGCTGACGGAATTGAACTCCCGATTCCCTATAGCGGGTAGCATCTCAAGATCTTCAAGAAGTAGAGTTTTCTCTCTTCTTTGTACAGTTTTCTTTTTGTCGTGTGTTTGATTTTTGTTTGTTGTGTGTTTATTTTTTTCCTTTTGGTCACCCTTTTTTTACTCTACGTAACCTAATGGATAGGTAGATGAAAATCGGGGTTCTCTACCCTTAAATTCTATTCAAAGGTAGTCCCCAGAAAGAGCCAGCTGTTATCTGTAAAATGGACAAGGACAATTTTATAGGTAACCATACCAAATTTTCATTTTGGTCCCCTGAGAAGGTCTATTAACATTCAAAATGGCCTAAAATTTCCCTTCCGAAAATCAAGTTTTAAGAACTTAGCCATTTTTCAGCCTTTTTGAGCTGGGCGCAAAAATTGTTGTGGCAACATCAAGAAAAGTGTGCCCCTTTGAAGATCCTTTGGCACCCTAAAAGGCATGTCAACATGACAAGAGTTACACCCCTAAGGTGCTAAGAGTTACATGTCAGCATCCTCAAACCTGTGCCAAAGAAACGTGCTTAAGGCATGAAAATTGATGTGTCGACACATAAAAATGTGCACCCCCTTTTCCCCTTGGTGCTGAAAACGTTATGTTGACATCATCTTAAGTGCACCATTGCACAATCTCCTTCGTTTCGACACTTCACCAACCATGCCAAAGGCGGTTGGTGGCACAATAAATGTCAAGTTTTCTATATATAGGCGCACTCAACCTTGTCATTTTCATGAATTAAAAATCAAGAAAAGTCTTTCCTCTACGCTTGTCAGTTATCCTCGTCAGCCTCACGTGTCATTCCTCGCGCTTGTGGATCCCACATCTGTCCTTCGTCATTATATATATCCTGGTAAGTGGTTTCTGCCCATCTTGTTGTTGTTTGTGGTTTTTATGTCAGGTTAGGTGATTAGGATTGTATGTTAAATACAATGAACCTAAAAAAGAATTTAACAAACCAAATCAGCCAGCTTGAAAACCCCTCTTCCCACTCCTTCTAGATCTACAAATATGGGAAGGCTCTGCCTCTGAATAAACCATCCTTTGTATCTGAGAAGGTGCCCTTCTTGCTGCAAATCCCACCAACCCTCTCTTTGACACTTTGCAAAAATTAAAAAAGGAGAGAAAAGGGTCATGCAAAGGGAAAAGAGATCAGACAATGCAAAAAGCGGCTTTTTTCCTTTTGCGCACTATTCCTTCATGCTACACACCACACAGTCATGCCATGGGCACACTTCCTGCCCATGTAGCATAAAATATTCCCACATAATGAAATAATCACTTAACAAATCTCCTCAAGGCACAGGTACATCCCAATCAACATCAACATTCGATGTTGTGTTCCCCAAATCTGTGCCCTTTATAAACCCTTTGGCACATTAAGCTCCTATGCAACACTTTTCAAAACCACGCTTTCAGTGCACTGTAAAACCATGAAACATCATCTTTAGTAGTGCCCAGTTAGAAATTCTACTTAAGGTGCTGGTGCATGAACCTTAACAGCAACACTGCATGTTGTGTGTTCCAAACCTGCGCCCTACACCTTTCTCTTCGGCGCTAAGATATTTTGTGCAACACTATTGAAAAGTGTGCCCCTCTATAATCCTTTGGCATGGATTTCCGCCTTTCAACACAGGCACATATTTTTTCATGTTGACATCCTCAAAAGTGTGCCTAGCCTATTTAAGCCCTTACAACATGTTATAAACCTGCGCCTTGCACCTTAAGGCTTATAATTGGTCATTTTTCATTTTGCAAGTTTTAAACTATGGAAAACATGATAGTTGACATGGCTCTCCTATGTTGGACTTCTCTGATTCTCCATGCAGAACAACAGTATCCACCCTTGAGCTCACACATGTCTTCATCGAGCAAGAAGCCAACTAAGTCTAAAGGAAAAGCTAAGTTGACAGAACAAGAAATGAAATACAAATATTTACAAAGTCTGGAATTACTAAACCTAAAGCATGATTTCCCAGCAAGGCCAACCTTCGACTACTTGGCTTGCCTCCCCAAGGAAAATATTGATCCCATCCATGTCCCAGAGATTGAAGACATATGGATAGATGTGAACCACGAAGTTGAAATCAGGCGAAAGGATCACTCCCGGCTGGCACTGGTAGAGATCATCCACTATGGAGTTGCCATCATCCCAAAATATTTCCAAGAAACTGATTAGGAAATTGATTAGGTTTACCTTGACACGAGATGGGGATGATTGGCCATTTGCAAGCATCGATAGGACCAAGGCACCCAAGACCATAGAAGAAAGGGTCCAACCCATGCTGCAACGCACCGAACATTGGTGCAAATGAAATGGTCTCATCTACCTTGGGGTGGATTTCACCACTTCCCCCTTAGGAAGAGCACCTCCAAAGCCAGATCACTTGCCAAAGGGAAAAGGAAAGGATGAAGTTGGAGAGTCAAGCAAGCAGGAGAAAGCTCCTGATAGCCCTCCTTCGCCTCAAAGCAAATAGTGGACTTAGTGTCCCCGGGTAAAGAAGAAGCGGCAGATGTTCCAATAGACACATCCACTCAGGATGTTATCATAGCTACAACTGTGGAGATGCCCACCATTCCCTCTTCTTCTCCCCCTCCTCCTTCCATCACTCAGGTAACCGCTCCTTTGGTTATGTCTTCTCCTCCGTCTTCTTCCCTTCCATCTCCCACCTCTTCCATCTTTTCCTCCCTTGTGGATATGTCGCCTGGTATTTCCTCTATCCAACTACAGATCCCTTCCGTCTCCATGTCCTTCTCTTCCCCTGTAGTGACTTGAGCCCCAGAAGCACTAGTGCATTGGACTCTTTATCCATGCCGCCACCAAGTGTTTCCACTTTCTTCCCCGAGTCCACTCTAGTTGCTCCCCCTTTCACCTCGTTTCCTCCTCTTCTTCCGATCCTGATCCCCTAAGTCCTGGTTGGATCTCCGACCACCTGAGTCAACACAAGAGGAAGGTCCCCATTGTAGCTATGGACTTCTCCGTCATTCCGACAAAGGGACCCAAGAAGCAAAAAGCATTAACTCGCTTCTCGAAAAGTGCCTTAGGAGAAAGGGTCATGGAGATAGCCTATCCAGATCCCATAAAGAAGAAAGAAGATATGTCTCCTATAGACTTCATAGTGACTCAAGTCACAATGGGAACATCATCCGAAAGCCTGCAAGGAGAAGCCTTGTCAGCTGTCGATGCCCTCTGTAAGAAGCTACAAGAGGCCAAAGAGGAGAAGAGAATACTCAAAGAATAGAATAGACATCTCCTCCAAGATTTGCAGAAGATGGGAAAAGCTCCTTCATAACTACTTTGCAGAACCTGTTCAAGCTCCCAACCAAGAAAAAATAGATGAATACATAAAGATTGTTGAACAAGGTACAATTGTGTCATCCTAGATTGAGAAGATCCTCCAGGATGGTCAGATAATAATTGGTAGGTTCACGTTGCTACACCAAGATATAACTCAAGGAAATAAAGAGCTACAAGCAGTAGCGAGCTCCCTTTCTGAGGAGTTGGATAACACTAAGTTGTAGTAGGGAACATTCCAGACCATGGTCAACTGTTCGGCTGACGACCTGTTAAAGGTCGGCGTTATCGATCACCCATGGGCACATTATAAAGCTCTCACTACTTTAGATTACCAGGTCGATCAAATGGAATTCATCCTGGAAAGAATCGACAAATTCAAGGAGGAAGCCTTGGATGTGCTACACAACATGGAGAAGACAGTTTCAAAGATGTCTCCTAGACTAGCTCAGTGCATCCTATGAGTTGAGAGAAGCAGATGACATGTTCCAACTCTTCAAGGGTATTGTCTCTCAAGGTCTGCACAAGAGGTCACTTTCGATTGAGAGTCCATCAACAACCTCTTAGCTTGTCGTGACTTTATAGGCTCTTTGATCAATGCAAATGAAGAGTATGTTGATTTTCTGACAAGCTCAAAAATGAGAAAGAGACTTGCGAAGTGATTCACGACCATTTCAAAGGTCCTGATCAGTATCAACTTTAGAAGATAATCAGCAAGTTCGCAGAGTATCGGGTGCAGTGCCACATTGACTCTCCTGAGCCTCATCCAGAAGCTAAATTCGAGCCGAGAGACGATGATGAATAGCTTCCTCCGGGATGGATTTTCCATTTTTGTAAAATATTTAAAAGCATGTTGGCACACGTGATGACATCATCCATGTTGCACCATGGGATGTTGCCATAACTATTAATTGTTTTGTCAAAATCAGAGAGAGACTCAGATATGAAAATGTCATTAAGTGTATCATTAATTGGATCATCAACATAGTATGAAAGAGTATGTGAACTAGTATGTGATGGATCATGAGAAGCATTATCAGAAATAGGAGAAGCATGAGATGCAACTATAGTAGTGGTCTGACTAGGAGGAGAATCAATATGCACATGTGTACTATCGTCAAGACCAAACATGAAATTAATAAGAGAATCATCTAGAATTTCTTTGGAAATTTTAGGAGGATCATGGCTAACCGTATAACATGGTGTACAACGAGTGAAGCTCATCACATCAAAAACAATGCCAATAGTAGAATTTTCAAAGCTAGTAGGCACATGGAATTCATGGGCTAAGAGTTGTTGTTGAATATCATCTGACATAGTAACATTGCTATAGAGAGTCGTGAGTTCAGCTATAGTTTCCTCATCATAGATGGGGTTGATACTAACATGAGGCATGATGAGCTGAGAAGGAGAAGAGCTATCCTTAGCCATTAGGGTTTTAGTGGATCCTAGGGAAAAATGTTCTAATCTATGGGTTCACCAAAATGATTCAATAAAATCTGAATAATTTTATTAAAATCATAAATGTACAGCTATGATAAATGACATACAATGAAATATAAATGCTAAGTAATTTATTTGATATTATAAATGAAATGAAATAAAAGGGGAAAGGTACTTACCTAAGACTTACCTCGCAGTGATCTAGGATTGAATAGAGTGATGGAATGGTGGAACAGAGCATCGCAACGAACTTTAAAAAATTATAACAGAGGCAGATTTGGCTAGACTAGGGCACCTAGGGAAGGATGAGGGTGTTTGGGGTGCCCTGGTCTAAAATTTGGGCTCCCTGGTCTTGAATAGCTCAAATTATTATTATGATATAGTTGTTAGGTATTCATAATACTTCACCTTTGGTCACGTGAAATTGTACTTCATTTGATGATGTCTATGCAAACCTACAATGGAGAATCACCTACAAAACCCCACACAAAGCACGAGAACCTAAAAATAAAGATGCAGAATGAGGGGTGGGACTATCCTCAACTTCCAAAATGTTGGACTTACAATTGAGCATTGCACTACACATCTCGAGATCAAATGTAGTTATTTGTGCTTGTGTGTGTAATAATGTGCCTAGGTTTCCCTAACGCAAAACGCAGAGATGACAGGAAATAGCTAGATAAAATGTAAAATGGTGGATGGAATAGAATGAAATCCCCTTCCCATGCGAAAGTGTGATGTAGAATAATTCCCAAATGCAGTCCCATGCTATGTGTAGATATGTCTAACCCTTGATAGAAATGGTCCACCTAGAAGGTAGTATGTATGTTGTATTTTTATAGGGGTCTCTTGCTCAAATTTTGACACTAATGATCTTATATGTCGACTAGTACCTCGAGAGATGAGAGGAAAACTGAAATACCGACCTCGAATGTAAAAATAAAACCAAGTGTGATGGGGACTAAGGCACCTAAAATAAGGACCAAGGAACCCCAGGATCCCTAGTCAGAGACTAGTGATGACAACTGAGTGAGTATTGACAGATAGGAATCCCTAAGACCTGACTGGAATTGTGCAAGTGAGTGATGAATGTACAATACCAACAACAGATGAAGTACCAACAATACAGAGATGACTATACTATGGAATGGGTCATCAATGAATACTTTTCTTACACAGATCTATATATAAAACAACATACTTAGTGGTATAATAATAGTAGTAAGTGTGTCATTTTGTTACTACACCTCTTCAATTGATCCCAATATCATTGTTTTACATAATTCATACAATTGAAAATATTTGCTAATGTTTTACTAGGATACAACTTTTTCCATAGCCATGTAATTACACCATTATCTTTTTGTTCACTTGGTAATCCATATTGTTTGACCATTGTGAGAGTTTATTGACATGAAAATAATTCCTTTTGAAGAAGACCCTTAATTTGAACTCATTATATTCTTCTCGATTTTTCAAAATGCTTAATGCGAGTACCCATGTGTCTTTTATATGAATCACTTATATATTGATTACATGTATTAGGATACCAAAATATAGGATTGACCACTCCCATGGCCTCAAGAATCTCATCCCTTTTAAAGTGTTCTCTGATCTCATTGGATAAACATTGTGAAATTTTCTTTAATTTGATCCTTGTTTGAGATATAAGACCTTCATATAAATTACATGTTACATGTACTTCTTTAATTTTTGTTCCAATAATATCCATTTTTGGAAAGTGTGCATTTGAATCTCATTCCCATTTACAAGGATACAAATATGACCACTTATATTAAATCTAAAATAGCTTTTAGGATCCTTTAAATTTGTTATAGTTTGCCAACTATTGAATACATGTCCTTGAAAACATTCATCAAAGTTATATAACAAATCTAATGTTTGACATACTTGTTTTCTCAATCTAATGAAGTCGACTATATAGATGGATATTTCTTGAGCATGTTTTGTTAAGGAATCAATTTCATTCAACATGGGTAGAATACCAAAAAGTGTAAACAATGTTTCCAAATTTGTTAAGCAATAAAGCAAATATTTTCCTTGTTAACATGTATATGGTATTCAAACATGAAACCAACTAACGATGGATATTCATTAAAAAATTTGCGTGCAAGACTCATACGCGAAATATTTTCTTGTATCAATGTCTTTAAGATTTTGTTTACCATTTCTCCAATTGTAAATTTTTAAAACTCTAGAAATATTTTTGGACTGCTTGACATATATGTGTGCAATTCATGGATAAACTCTTAAAATTTTGTGACATTTTCAAATGTGCTAACTATATTGTATGCAAGACTCCTCCTATGAGACATGCAATGAATTAGAATTATATAAGGGGAAACCAATGTTTTTAGGAAAACACATTGACCGAGATGACCCTATATTACTAATGCACCTTATATCCTTCAAATTAGATATAACCAATTTGCAAGGATTTTCAGCATTACAGCGTTTCTTCATTTTATGAACAACTAGAAGATGAGGTTGCCTTGTGTGATTCTCAAAAGTATAAACATGCATGCAAACCGAAGATGTGTTGTCCACAGTTGTAACCTAATCAATGGAAAGGGAGATAAAACTTGCATTCTTGACTTTATCTTTCAAATCCTCATTTTCAATCATTGCAAGACATTTTTTCATTTCCCAAGCATTGTTATCTAACCAATGTGATTGTGGAAGGTTAGGAAACCCATTAAACTTAAACAATTTCTTAAATTCTAAAAAATATAAAATAGGTCTCATTTTAAGAATGAAGAATACAATTGAAAACTATGTGTTTTTTCCTTAAGATTGTCATTTAGAGATTTTCTAAATTTTAAATTAATTGTTCCTCCTTTCTCCATAAGATTTCGACAATGTTTCTACTCATTTTCATACTCCTCCATATCTTACATGCATGCACTCTTTTACAATTTTCCATCTATGTGTCTTTGTTATTTTTCCATCATTTTCCTTTTATCACATATACTTTGCCACAATGTTTCTCAATTGTGTCTAATTTTAGTTGCATTTTATGTTCTTTTCCTAATTTCCAACCACAAATTGTACATCTACATTATTTTGGAGTATCATTACATTATTTTGGCTCTACAAGTTCAATGAATATATATTTTGCTTTGTCCAATCTACCTTAAAAGACCTTCTAATTGTCCAAGTAGTTTTCTTCCTTCACATTTTTTTTAAGAGTACTATGAATATCATATTTTATTTGAATATTTTCATTAGAACATTCATCTATTGGAGGAATTTGGTAGTGAGGATTGTCTTCCAGCTCTGGCATGTCATCATCAATTATATCTTCATCTACTAAAATGTTAATTGTTTCGTAAGGGATGTTTTTGGTTAATTGTTTCATATGGAATACAATTAATAGTAGGGGTTTCTGTATTCAAACACAAAAATGTTTGACTATGAAAAAGATATTAAAATTTTAAACTAAACTAACAATAAATAAATAAAAAATTAATGATAATTTGTTACTTGTGTTAATGTTTTGCAATGGATACAAGTTAGGTCCTCATTTTTTTGGTTAGTTGAAATAATTTAATATGCTACTTTTTATTTTGAATTGATCTACCTTGTTTTCATTATTCACGAGTCCATTGTACCTATCCAAGTGTAATTTTCAAATAGGTCAATTTTTAAATACAATATTTTAAAAAATTGTAAACAACAGGTTAAACATAAGTGTTTGAATCTTAGCATTGTGCCAATTTTAGTGGAGTAAAAAGTGATCTTGGATGGTAGCATGTGTAATGCTATTAGATGGTAACATACACAATACTACTAATTGGTAGCATTGTATATACTACTAGTTGGTAGCATTGTATATGCTATCTGCATAATGCTGGCATAATAATGCTACCAATGCTACCGATCATAACATTGTGCATGCTTTATCATATGACAACATTGTGGCCGATAATATGAATAATGTTACCAACCATTAGCATTGTGTATGCTACGGATGATAGCATTATTAATGCTATAGTTTGGTAGCATAAACAATGATACTAACCATAACATATAGAGTGCTACAATTCGGTGCCTTTTTTATTTGCGCCTTTTTGAAACAAATGCAATACAATACCATAACAATTAAAAATACCTTAATACATGGTTGTCATATCCAATCAATCTTGATATTTAAAGAAGAAAGGAATTGCGAGGAATATTTCATAATAAAAATTTACATACAGAATTGTAAATACATAATTAGTATATATATGAAGGCGAATATGGCAAATTTCAATTTCGTGCTAAAGGCGATTTGAATTAAAACAGTTGGCTATTGGTGTAAATGCTAGGCAAACCAACCCCTAAAATTAAATTGTACCTAAAAAATTTAGGTGACCCGGTCCTAATTCCTACCCTAAAAATTTTCCAAATGCAAATTTTAAAAACCGAATATTCGTGAATTAACAAATATTCGCCACTAAAATTTACCCTATTAGCGGGTGCTCCATCATTCTCATTGGTGACTTGGGAAAACTTATTCCCCGCCCGATTAAATATCCATGTATGCGGGAACTTCTTGCAGATTCAACACTTTGGCATACCTTCTCCTTTACGGTCACTTTACATACTCTTTTCTACCCACAAGGCCAAAATCCTTCCCAAATCGGGTTTGAGACCCTTTTACTCAACATATGAAATGCAAATGCAAATCTTGAGGATTGGGAACTTCTAATGTTTATAACGATTCCTCTTTGCATCTTCTAGAACAAAATGCTTTCCATTCCTCCACCCACTTGTTTACAAATACTTTGGTTGACCTCCCAATCCGTAAATGTTGCACTCTATATATGTCACCATTTCATCTAGGTTCCATCATCGATAACATATCTATAGATATATTACTTTCATTTACAACTTAACTCCCTCAATCCATTTCTTCATCACCCTCTTCTCATTGTTATGTTTCTCCTTTACTCTTTTAACTTTCACTTCATTTATGCCTTATAGTATAATTTACATATAAATCTAAACAAAAATGACAGTCACATTTTAGATATGAAAGTTACATGCAACGATTATTCAAAATATTTACATGTATTTTACAACTAAAATCAAAAAAATTCTAAATGATTGTCAAATTTAACCCTTGTTGGAGATAGTGTAACCTTTTGATTTCCATTAGACCTCCATCTTACATGTGTAGACATATTATTCTAGTAATAAATGTTAATTGCTATGGTTTTGGTATATTTATACATTTAATAATTATTCCTTCACACGACGTTGTTGACATATTCCAGATTGGTGTGATTTCGGAGACGGGTGATACAATATAATTGGGGTCCATTTTTATTGTGAAAATTTATCAATAATAAGAGCCACGGTGCAGAAAGTTCCTACCTCATTGTAATTGTTCTACATTTTTTAGAAAAAATAAGATAGTGAGGCATGATTTATTTATATAATTTTTACTTGCTTTGTTAAGAATAATATGAAATAGTCATAAGAAACTTTAGAATCGTTGTCAAAATTTCACCCCCCCAGGGTAAATTTCGATAACATGCATCAAAAGTTGCAGAAAGGCAAATAGGTTGATCCAGGAAAAATCGTGAAAATCGGCTAAGTCCTAGTCCTAGGAGCAATCGGGACATTTGGGACAAAAATGCGCGGATCGGCCGAAAAGCCTCCAGGCGGCCCAAGTAGCAACAGGGACATCTGGGACAAAAGTACGCGGCGGCGCGAAAAGCCGATCCGGCCGAAAGAGAGAAAAAATTGGCTAACTGCTGAGAGGGACGCCTGTGGGACAAGCGGGCCAAAAAGGCGCGAACCGGCCGAACCAGGTGAAAAGGTCAGGCAGTCCCAAAGCAAAGTGGGACAAGTGAGCCAAAAGGCGTGAACCCAGGCCGAACCGGTGAAAAAGGTCCAGAGCAGGTCCCAAAGCAAAGTGGGACAAGCGGGCCAAAAAGGTGCGAACCGCCGAACCGGCAGCGAAAAAGGTCTGTATCCAAAACAAGTGGGACAAATGGACGCTGAACCGGCCGGTTCGTGCGAAATCAGCACAAGGAGTCCGAAGCATTTGGGACATCCGGGATGAAAAGACGCGAAGGGCGCGAAAGAGCCGGCAGGGCCGAGAGCCAATCAGATCATGACACGTGTCTCAAGGAGAAAAGGTCAAAAAAGTCAAAGGGCGAGTTTTCGAGCACCGATCCGAACCAATGGGATAGTGCCACGTGTCCCAGCTAGGGCCCACAAGGAAATTTCAAAGGAAAGCCCGCCGAAAAGTAGAGGAGAGAGAATTATTCAGTGAATCAGAGCCTGCCACGTGTCATCCAGGTGGCAGAGCGCGGGAAGAAATTCAAAAAAATCCGTTTTTTGTTAGTGCCCTAAATCTTCGATCGCGCATAACTTTTGATCCAGAGCTCGGATTTGCACGTTCTTTATATCAATGGAAAGCTGGTAAAATTCTCTACACGTTTCCAAGGTCAATCTTGCATTTTGGTTCAGTTTGGAGGATGAAAATCAAGAAACGCCTCTGGCGCGAAATAACAAGCAGAAGTAATGCGTCAACGAACAACTTTAATGCAGCAGACAGTTCGCCGCTTCTGTTAGGCAGCCCGCCGTTTCGCCAGGATCCGCCGCTTCTACCATGATGAGATGAGTTAAGTGCATTCTGGAGGTGGTTGGGGCAGATTTCGAATTCCTCTCTCTTTTCTCTCTCATTCTTCCTATAAATTGTAAGGAGGGGCTTCTTTCTAACGGTTGGACATTTTTGTTTTGCAACCCCTCCCTTCTCTCCTCCTTTGCAGAGAATTCGTGGAGTTTTCAAGCCTCCCACATGGTACTGTAATGCCATTGTTGCCTCTTGGCCATTGCGATGTATTGACCGATCCTTTGAGCAATATATATGTCTCGTGATTAAATTTAAATCCTCTCATGTATTCATTGTTGTCATTTTGATCTCTCATTGCATTTCGGTTACCTGTGCATGGTGTGGTATTGCATCTATATGGTCTGTGTTTATTTTTGCAAAGCTTATGTTCTTCATTCCTCGGTGCATCACCCCCTTAGCTTAGGTTTATTTATATGCATTTCTCTCTCCCTGTCTCCTTGGTAGTTAGTTTAGGTTTTTTGGGTAAACCTCTGCGTTTCATTGGTGCATCTGAACAGAGGAATAGGAACCAGCCTTTCTCTGGAGAATCCTTTCTCATTTTTCAAGTCCCACACTTGGAGAAAGGATTCAATGTTATGCAATCACACTGGATGCCTAAGTGATCAACCTAGAAACTTGATCTGCATCCAGAGGTGCTGTGATTTTGCATCAACAGTTTTGGCACGCCCGGTGGGACCTAGAGGTCTCATTTTTATTGCAGCAAAGTTGATATGCATCTGCTGCAATTTTCTTGCTTAAAAGAGCTATTATTTGCATATCTGGCGACTCCAAGGGGAAGAATCAACTGGTTTCAGCAGTAGGCCTAAAAGCTTATGAGAAGAATCACAAGGTCAAGAGTTGGAGAAGAGGAAGTGTTGTTTG
Organism: Taxus wallichiana var. yunnanensis; assembly: GCA_018340775.1. Classification (NCBI taxonomy): domain Eukaryota; kingdom Viridiplantae; phylum Streptophyta; class Pinopsida; order Cupressales; family Taxaceae; genus Taxus; species Taxus wallichiana. The sequence goes on along the minus strand of CM031240.1, from coordinate 5,155,554 downwards.
AATACCTACAATTATCTCCAAGAAGAAGGCAAAGAGGAAGAAGGATTCAAAGGTCTCCATCTCCACCAAACAGAACTCTCTCAACTCCTCCACCTGACAGGCCTTTCTTTCAATATACAAGGGTTTTAAGACCAATCAGAATGGCGCAACCAGTGAACCCCTATGTCAACTTCACAGGCAGCAGCCCACTTGCTCTCAATGCACAAAATCCAATCCCAGTTGCAGCATTGAAGAACATTCCATACTTTACTGGAGAAAATCAGACCACTCCTGGTGATCATGTCAAGGACATTGCTAACATTTGTGCAATCCATGAGATTGATGAGATGCAAGTAGCTGTCAAATTGCTGGCGTCTTCATTCAAGGGGAAAGCATTGCAATGGTTTAGGAGCCTTGGAGTGGCTCTATCACAAACCGGAATCACTGTGTATTGCACTTCATGATCAATTCGGAGAGAAGGAGACAACTTGTCTCTTTTGGAGCAGTGACAACCATCAAGAGGGCTTCCAACGAGCAGCTAATCGACTTCAACTTCAGATTTCAAAGATCTTGGGATAGAATTCCAAGATGTGAATCGAGGCCAACGAATGGGAGGTGCTTTTCTATACTACCTTAAAGCTTTAAATTCTGATATTTCTATGTTGGTTCAATCTATGGGAGGCACAACTATCCCTGCTGCTTATAGTATTGCCATTAGAGCTGAAAATTGTCTGATTCAAGCTGGCAAGCTAGCTCCTAGGCCTCCAATGCCATTATATCCAAGTTTAGAGAGCCCAAGTACTAGTCAAGCACCTGTCTTAGCTCCTATTCCCACTCCTAGGAATCAGAGTTCAAATGAAGCTTCCACTTCATCTCCAAGTGCCCCAAATGAGCTTCAAGAAGTCATGAAGCAACTGCAAAATTTAGGTAATGAGCTGGTCACACTCAAGAGACAGCAAGCTCAAGGTTTTAGACCTTCGTATCAGCCTCAAGCTCAACCTAATAGGCAGCCATATCAGCCTCAAAGACCACCTAATCCAGCTGCAAATATGAATCAAACAAGGCCTCCTGTCAATAGACCATTCCAGCCCTATAATCCAAATGCCATATCTGCCTCTAAGGCATTAGTACCAGCACAAAATAACATGGCACAGGAGTACGACTGGTGTTACCCTTGCAATCTACCTCACAATCAGTCAGCATGTTTCAATGGTGCACTAAATCAGGCCTTGATGGTGCAAACCATTGGTGTTGCTCAAGATCCAAGCCAGGAGGAGAATCAACAGCAACAAACGCAACAAGAAGGACTTCCAACAGAGACCACATTGGCCAATTGGCAGACGGAAGACTTCTGTGGAGTTAACCAACAGCCTTTTCAAGGCGTGGCTGCCAATACACGGTCAAAGAAGAGAAATATAGGAGAGGAACAACCATGTAATCCAGTTGTTTCTCAACCCACTCTTACACAACAAGGGGTCAGTAGACCAAACGCAGCTCCAAACCTGCAAAATCAACCCAAGGTCCCTGTTGTAGCAACACATGCACCGTTCAAGTTCCAGAAAAGGTTGTACCAAGTAAGGGGCAGCAAAAGGACAGTTCATCCCCTTTCAACATCATCGATCAAATGAAGAAGACACATGTGAACATTTCCATGTGGGAATCACTGGCGATCCCAGGACAACGAGACTTACTGCAAGCTGCAATGGCTAATTGGTCTGCCACGAATGTATCAAACCAGGGACATGAGAAAGTTCTCACTAATGCAGTGCAACATGATGGGGACCAGACAAGGAAAAATTTGAAGCCTCCGCCTTTCTATGTTTCATTGATTGTTGGAAACCACTTGGTGCACAACTGCATGTTAGATTCAGGGGCCAGTAGTTCAGTGATGCCGAAGCAAATAGCGGATCAGCTGGGTTTGAAATATGAGCCAGTGCTGAAAGGAGTAGTACAGCTAGATGGAACGGCAGTAGGGACTGTTGGAGTCATCAAGGGGTTAAGCCTAACACTACATTCCTGTCCTAATGTTACAGTTTTGCAAGATGTGTCTGTGATTGACCTTCCACCACTCTTTGCGTTGTGTCTATCAAGAGACTTCACTGCGAAAATCGGTGGATATTTATCTGCAGATTGGTCACACATGATTTTTAGGACAAGGTATGGAGCCAAAGCAACAATCAGGTCAGAACCAATTGCCAATTTCCATATTGAGCCTTATGTACCAGTCCTATCAATGCAAATTGCTCAGCTTTTGATCAGGAGGAGTGTTCAAGTGATCTAGAAACAGGTACTAAGGTCGAGGGAATTCCTGATTTAACTTTGGATGAATGGGCAAACAAAAGTCATGAATTCGACCCATACAAGGAAATTGAAGAATCTGAATTGGGCGTGTATTGTATACACGAGGAAAATTCACCCATCCCCGACATCATTCAGCCTGAACAAAAAGATGAAAACAAAGTCTGGAGATTATTCTTCGATGGTTCAAGAAGCAGACAAGGTGCTGGAGGTGGTGCGGTGTTGATTTCACCACAAGACATCAAGTATTATTCAGCTTTTCGTTTCCAGTTTTCTTGTTCAAATAACACGGCTGAATATGAAGCATTGATTCATGGACTTCATTGGGCCAGGAAAAAGGGCATAAAGAACTTGCAGGTGTTTGGAGATAGCGAGCTAATCATCAACCAAGTTAGGGGGCAACATGCTACAAAGAACGACTTGTTAAGGAGCTACAAGAATAGGGTATGGGACCTCATTGAGGATTTCGAAGCTTTCAACATTGTGTCCATACCCAGGAAGAAAAATGAAGCCGCAGATAGGCTCGCAGCAATTGGAGCGACGTTTGATGTGGTTGACAACATCAGAAGAGAAAAAACGCAGCCACACATCCATGTGGTTGTAAGGCCAGCAGTTCCAGATAATAACACAAGCTGGCAGGTGTTTGAGAACGATCAACAGATCGTCAATTTCTTGCAAGAAGAGGCTGAATTCTCAGCTAGAAATCAGGATAGGCTAGAGCAGCAGTATGGAGATCAAGTAGTGCAGCTGCGGACAAACAAGCTTCCTAAGGGTTTGGTAACATTGGAGTCTATCTTCAACCCTAACGACCAGTTTCGTAAAGAAAAGGCTAATATACAGGTCAAGAGAGAGGATTCAGAGCCAATTCTGGTTGGGGAAAGCAAGACACTTCAAATTGGTAAAGTGGCCACTGAGCGAGAGAAATCAGATTTCATACAACTTTGCCAAGAATTTCCAGATGTCTTCACTTGGAGCTATGAGGACTTAAAAGGATTTGATCCAAATTTGGCACAACATACCATAGAATTGGATCCAGATGCTAAGCCCATCAGGCAGAAGCAGAGACCAGTCAACCCTCACATTGAGCCTCTAATGAAGAAAGAGCTTAACAAGCTAATCGAGGCAAGCATTATATTCCCTATCAAGCACTCAAGCTGGGTTGCGAACTTGGTTCCGGTCAGGAAGAAGAGCGGAGAAATCAGGTTGTGTGTGGACTTCCGAGACCTCAATAGGGCATCTCTCAAAGACCATTACCCACTCCCTTCAATGGAACAAATATTGCAAGTAGTATCCGGTTCAGAGAGATTCTCTCTCCTAGATGGCTACTCAGGGTATAATCAGGTGATGGTGAAAGAAGATGACCAATTCAAGATGGCTTTCACCACCAAATGGGGGACCTATGCCTACAAGAAAATGCCATTTGGGCTATCAAATGTTGGAGCCACCTTCCAAAGGGCAATGGATATGGCATTCAAGGGGTTGATCAATAAAATAGTTTTGATATATCTTGACGACATCACTGTATTCTCAAAAAATGCAGCGGATCACCTCTGTCATTTGAGGCAGGTATTTCAGAGGTGTAGAAGATTTGGGGTATCATTGAATCCCAAAAAATGCATATTCTTGGCTCACGAGGGAAAACTCCTTGGCCATATTGTCTCCAAGGAAGGATTAGCAATTGATCCAGAGAGGGTTGAAGCCATAAGAGCTCTACCATTGCCAAGCCACAAGAAGGCCCTTCAGAGTTTCCTGGGAAGGATAAACTTTGTTCGGAGGTTTGTCCCAGATTTTGCAGCCCTTGTCAAGCCCATCACCAAAATGTTAAAGAAAAGCATGGCTTTCAAGTGGACGGCAGAAGGCAAGGAGAGTTTTGAAGCAATCAAAGAAGCCATCTCCCAAGCACCCACTCTCATCAACCCAGACTTTTCCAAGGATTTCATCCTCTATGCATTTGGAGGTGATGACACTATTTCTGCCATTCTGGTACAGCAGAACAAAGATAATGATGAGCAGCTGATTGCCTTCTTCAGCCAGAGCCTAGGTGACTGCGAAGTGAGGTACTCTTTTATTGAAAAGCATGTGCTTGCAGTAATCAGAAGCTTGAAGAAATTCAAGCATTTAGTCTCAAACAACAAGGTCCAGTTATTGGTCTCACATGCTGGGGTTAAGGACTTCCTCCTCAACAAGGATTTGAATGAGAAAAGGGCAGGATGGATCACCCGTGTCATGGAGTATGACATTGAGATCAAGATCACCAAGCTGGTAAGAGGCAAAGGTTTGTGTGAGCAGCTCGCTTCCAAACAACCAGACAACCCAGAAGATGAAGAAGACGTTGTCCTGCTATTACAAGATGATCAAAAACAGGAAAATGATGATGTGTCCACTCCCTGTTGGACTCGGGAATATGATACATTTCCTACGAGACGAGGCATGTGCCCTCTAAGTAATGAGCAAAGCAAAAAGAAGGTACTTCAAATTACAAGCGATTCCTTATGTGCTTGTTGATGGTGTTTTGTTTAAAAAGACATCAACGGTGTTCTATTGAGATGCATTGGGACGGAGTCGATTGAGAGGATCTTACAAGAGTTCCATGACGGGAGGTAGGAGGCCATTTCACCCCACGAGTAACACTCTCAAGATCATGAAGGCTGGTTACTATTGGCCTACTATATTCAATGATTGCTACTCATGGGTTAAGAAATGCAAGAAATGTGCATTCTTCACAGGGAAAGGAAGGTTAGCAAGACACTTTGCCCTTCGTCCAATTTCAAGAGATCATCCATTCATGCAATGGGGATTGGACTTCATTGGAGTCATCAATCCCACTCCGAGTCAAGGCCACAAGTGGATTCTTACAAAATGACAGACTATTTCACCAAGTGGACCGAAGCAGTAGCGCTCAAAGAGGCAAGTGAGTCTAACATACTAGACTTTTATGAAGGAATAGTAACCAGGTTCGGTGTGCCGGCCACCATCATATCAGATAATGCATTAGCATTCATAGGTTCAAAAATTACAGAATGGGCTGTCAAGAATGGAATCTATTTGAGCACCTCTTCAAATTATTACCCGCAGGGTAATGGACAGGCAGAGTCCACAAACAAGAATTTGCTAAAAATCATCAGAAGGACTCTGGATGAAAATCAAAGAACATGGCATACAAGGCTAAAATCAGCGTTATGGGCTGACAGAATAACACCAAAGAGGTCTACAGGTAATTCTCCCTACAAGTTGGTCTATGGGAAGGAGGCAGTATTGCCTATATCATTAGAATTGCCAGCCTTGGAGCTCATGAAGCAGTTTGAGTTATCTGAGTTCGAACCAATGGAGGTCAGGTATGCGGAATTGATGGAATTAGAAGAAATCAGAGAACATGTAGTTCAGACGATTGAAAAGGATCAGGCCGTAGTAAAAAGATGGTTTGATAAGAGAGCTAGAGCAAGAACCTTCCAGGAAGGGGACCTAGTTCTGAAATGGGATGCAGATCGGGAAAACCAGAAGACATTCCAAGTTTGATGCCATCTCGGAGTGGTCCCTACATGGTCACGGGATGCAAAAATAGTAATGCCTTCCAATTGTCTGCATTGGATGGAGAGGAACTTCCGATTCCGGTTAACGGAATCTATCTTAAACATTGCTACTAAGAGAAATGTTTTGCCCTTGTAAATATTAGTTTAGATTTTCTTAATTCCTCTAAGTGCGTATGCACATTGTCCTGTTGTAGTTAGGTTTCTATTTCCCTAAGTGCTTTGGCACAGGTTTCGCTGCTCTCAGGTTGTTTTCTACAATTCAGAGTGTTGCTGGAGAAGAAGTTGCAGTATCAGGCTCGTTTCAGGTTATTGCTTATAACTCCATGCCCAATGGATCGCTAAAAGGCCACTGATCTTCTACCTAGCAGGCGGTGTAACCCCGCTGAGTCGTCAAAACTGTTGTCAAAATTTCACCCCCCAGGGTAAATTTCGATAACATGCATCAAAAGTTGCAGAAAGGCAAATAGGTTGATCCAGGAAAAATCATGAAAATCGGCTAAGTCCTAGTCCTAGGAGCAATCGGGACATTTGGGACAAAAATGCGCGGATCGGCCGAAAAGCCTCCAGGCGGCCCAAGTAGCAACAGGGACATCTGGGACAAAAGTACGCGGCGGCGCGAAAAGCCGATCCGGCCGAAAGAGAGAAAAAATTGGCTAACTGCTGAGAGGGACGCCTTGTGGGACAAGCGGGCCAAAAAGGCGCGAACCGGCCGAACCGGGCGAAAAAGGTCCAGACAGTCCAAAGCAAAATGGGACAAGTGGGCCAAAAAGGCGCGAACCGGCCGAACCAGGCGAAAAAGGTCCAGATAGGTCCAAAACAAGTGGGACAAATGGACGCGAACCGGCCGGGTTCATGCGAAATCAAGACAAGGAGTCCGAAGCATTCGGGACATCCGGTGAAAAGACGCGAAGGGCGCGAAATAGAGCTTGCAGGGCGAGAGCCAATCGATCATGACACGTGTCTCAAGGAGAAAAGGTCGAAAAGTCAAAGGGCGAGAGTTTTCGAGCACCGATCCGAACCAATGGGATAGTGCCACGTGTCCCAGCTAGGGCCCACGAGGAAATTTCAAAGGAAAGCCCACCGAAAAGTAGAGTAGAGAGAGAATTATTCATCGAATCGAGCACCGCCACATGTCATCCAGGGTGGCGAGTGCGGAAGAAATTCAAAAAAATCCGTTTTCACTTGCATTAGTGCCCTAAATCTTCATATCACCATAACTTTTGATCCAGAGCTTGGATTTGCACGTTCTTTATATCAATGGAAAGATGGTAAAATTCTCTACACATTTCCAAAGTCAATCTTGCATTTTGGTTCAGTTTGGAGGATGAAAATCAAGAAACACCTCTGGCACGAAATAACAAATAGAAGTAATGCGTCAACGAACAACTTTAATGCAGCGAGACATTCCTCCGCTACATTAGCAGCCGCCCGTTTCGCCAGATCCGCCGCTTCTGCCATGATGAGATGAGTTAAGTGCATTCTAGAGGTGGTTGGGGCAGATTTCAAATTCCTCTCTCTTTTCTCTCTCATTCTTCCTATAAATTGTAAGGAGGGGCTTCTTTCTAACGGTTGGACATTTTTGTTTTGCAACCCCTCCCTTCTCTCCTGCTTGCAAGAGAATTCGTGGAGTTTTCAAGCCTCCCACATGGACTGTAATGCCATTGTTGCCTCTTGGCCATTGCAATGTATTGAACCGATCCTTTGAGCAATATATATGTCTGTGATTAAATTTAATTCCTCTCATGTATTCATTGTTGTCATTTTGATCTCTCATTGCATTTCGGTTACCTGTGCATGGTGTGGTATTGCATCTATATGGTCTGTGTTTATTTTTGCAAAGCTTATGTTCTTCATTCCTCGGTGCATCACCCCCTTAGCTTAGGTTTATTTATATGCATTTCTCTCTCCCTGTCTCCTTGGTAGTTAGTTTGGGTTTTTTGGGTAGACCTCTGCGTTTTATTGGTGCATCGAGCACGGAGGAATAGGAACCACCTTTCTCTGGAGAATCCTTTCTCATTTTTCAAGTCCCACACTTGGAGAAAGGATTCAATGTTATGCAATCACACTGGATGCCTAAGTGATCAACCTATAAACTTGATCTGCATCCAGGGGTGCTGTGATTTTGCATCAACAATAACCAATTAGAATTTTTTTAGGTTCTCCCATTTACAACAATATTTAATATATGGTCGAGGAATATATGTATAGTAGAAAAGGCAATTACTACTAGAAATGAACTAGGCAATAAAAAGCATTAACATTTTGAGAGGTAATGAACAAGAACTAGTGTCCATAATCGCATAAGTATGATGTTTGAATAATTGCAATAATATAACAATGAACTTATGGAAAAGAACCGGTGAGGAAAGGAAGCTTCATTTATTCAAATGGGAGGAAGTTAAGATGCCTAAGGATTTGGGGGGTGTTGGAATTTTGGACCTAGGTCTCCAAAACATCATTTGAGGAGAAAAACATATCTAGAACCTCGTATCCAACCCATCTAGCATCCTAAACAAAATGTTTATCCATAAATACTTACCTAATGGAAAATATGAGAGCATCATAACCAATTTAGATCTTCCCAAAGGGTCACATATGTGGAACTTCATTTTCTCCTGCAGGCATGTTTTCTCTTCCTTTACCTCTTGGAAAATTGGTAATGGAACATAAACTAAGTTTTGGGAAGACTCATGGAATGGATTCCCATCTCTCCAAGATACTCCTAGTTTGGATAAGATTAGAGTGGATTCAAAGGTGGCTTAGGGAGATTTGGTGGCAAACTATGGGTTTCAAATGAAGATGGTTCTCCTTCATTTTCTTGGAAAGAGGTGGAATATTTGGATGTCCCTCAAGCATATAAGACCTTATTCAAAAACATCCTCAATAAACTCGAGTCACTTCTTTGATAAATGAGATCATTTTATTTGGCTTGGAAATAAATTAGGTCAATATACGTAAAAATCAAAGCTATGCGTACCTCATTCATTAGGAGGGTAGAGGACTCAATCTTGGACTAGATGTTGGGATGTTAATTGTCTTCCCAAAGCAAGCACCTTCGAGATAGGTTGTATTCAAAGGTAAAATTCTTACTCAGATTAGGAGAAGAAAATTGGGCTATCAAGGTCCATCTCATTTCTTATTATGTGAGATTGAGGAAGAGGGCATTGATCACTTACTACTACACTATCCTTTCACTTTGTAATGCTGGTCATGGTTGTGCCAAAAATTGGATCCGCTTGGTTCCCAAGGGCTTCATTAAATGTATTTTAGAATCATGGCCAATTCTAGGAAAGGCCATTCCCTTGGCTCTATTTGGATCTCGTAGTCCTTTTCTTATCATTTGGAATATATGGTGGGAAAGAAATATCCGCCTCTTTAGGGATGTTTTCTCGATTTTCAGAGGTTATTCAAAAATTGGAAGTGGCCATCTCTCGAGAATGTAAGCTTGTGTTATAGAAATATTGCGGAATTTTCCAAAGAGGGGTGCCTATATAAGGAAGGCCTAACCTCTCGAAGCTTCCAACACCAAGTGTTATTCTCAATCAATGAAAATCCAAATGGGAGAAACTGATACAGAGAAAGGAAGCAAAATGGTTTCCACCCCTGGGTTTTGTAAATTCAATTTTGATGGGGCTTCCAAGGGGAACCCCAAGCTTTCAGGGGTGGGGTGTATCTTTCATAATGAGCTTAGAGATTTGATTACCGTCAAATCATTCTACCTCAAGATGGATCATGTAACCTAGATGAGGCTCAATCCCTTCTATTTGGGGTGAAAAGAGTGGTGGAATGTGGATGTTCTCACCTCCTCATTGAAGGAGATTCGCAGATTATCATTCAGGAAGTCAAAAATGGTATGGCCTCTCATTGGTCCTTGGACTTCTACATTTCAAATACTCTTTATTGGCTAGACAAGTTGGACACCTGGAGCATTGGCCATGTGTTAAGAGAGGCCAACTCAGCGGGTGACTATTTAGCCAACTGCAGGGTGACGCCTGAGGAAAAGAGGCCTTAATTTCTAATGGTAAAGCCAAGTGGCCTGTCTTAGCCATTGTTATTGATGGTGATGCCAAATCAAAGCCAAGTTAATTTGATGGGATTTGGTACATGGGAAGCCATCCTTATATGTGTATCCTGCATTTTCCTTTTTCACGCCTATCTCTCATTGTCTTTTGTGTCAAGTCTGTTTGTTGTTTCATGAGAGCTCTCATGGCTTCCCCACCCTATCCTTGTCTATTTCTCAAAGGGAAATAAGAGAAATGGATTTCTATGGATCTATCACTCCCTCTAGGATAAGAAAGGTTTTTGCATTAGTTCAAGTTTGGTTTGTAATGCAATGGAGCGCATCCTAGGTGATTTCTATGTTTAGGGTAGTGGTCGTGCGAGGATAAACGCTAACATCACCTTCTTCTTTATATCTCACTTATTACTTATTAGCAGAATAAAAGAAGAAACTCTGTAGATTTCCCACCACATCATTTTTCCAAGGTATGTGGTAGGGTTGGAAGATGAGGTGGCCAATTTTTGCATGTCCATGGCTCACCTTCAAGATTCTGTTGCAGGGGAAATGGAAATGGTTTCCTAGGAACATGTGATCAAGCTAGAGAAAAGGAACGCACCCTTTGAAATTTTTCTATGGCGGTTCATCGAAGTTCCACATAAAATTTTCTGGCCCGGATCACATTTCACCTTTGGACATGGACTCTCTCTCTAGGCCAATCGATCCAATGTCTTCTCGCATTGTTTAACTCAAGGTCAAGGGAAAAGCTTCCTATGATTCTTTGTTGAAGGCTAATAAAGCGGGAGAGGTGGGACACCGTTCTAGAACCCACAAGAAGGTATCAAAGGTTGTTGCTCCAGAGGTTCATGTGAAAGAGAAGGTGATATAATTTTCTAACGAATATATGTTTCAGTTTCCCTATCTTACCTAGTATGGTTTTGGTGTTCTTAGTTTCAAGGTGGCATAGTATAGTTGTTTTGTATATAGGCTGCCCTAAATTTTTGTTATAGAATATATACTATAATGTAAGGGAGGGGACCCAAGAACCCCAGGTTCATAGCTCCGGTAAAAATCGTTTACCTATAAAAAAACAATATAACAATGAAAGTAATTTTGTAATAAATGAATTCGAGGGATGATTAATTAGGAGGATAACCTTTGTTGTTACTCGATTATTGAACATTTACAATAATTTTTCTTTGATTCAACGTGAATTTTTCTTTAAGTAGCTATTATGTGATATGTCTATAAGTACCGTATTAGGATTTTATACTGGATATTTTTTCTAATTTATAAATAGAAAATCGACTATGGTTAAATCCATAGTGGCATTATTGTTGTCAGCAGACAACTAATAAGTGGTCCTTCAACCTTGTAAATCTTGGAGGCTTTCTCGCAAGTGGATTACGATTTTAAAAAAGCTTGTGTTCGATTAAATGAGATTAATAAATAATTTTGTCATGCATTGAAGTGGTATGACAACCTATTAAATTATATCACATCCATTTTAAATCTAGGATCTTTGAGCAATTCTCATAGTTAAAAATTTGAAAAAAACTTTTTTTGTCATAAGACATGAACTTAGTTACTTCAAAACCAAAGGTCAATCAAACACTTAAAAATAATAATTTCAGTAATTTGTATTTGTTTAAAAAATGATTGAAAAATTAAACATAAGAAAGAAGAATAAAATTTTGAATGTTGATTGGTTAGAAAACAAAAGTATTTAATTTGAGTGAATGGTATAGTATTTTATGGATTTTAAGATGATTATTCATAGAAATTATTATAAGATGACCTAAACATATATGAATGAAAACACCAAAAATTAATGTAATCTAATGATCAAATTTGTACATAAAAATGATTTTTTATATAATATGTGATTTAATATAACTTAAAATAGATATTAAGTTTTCAATTTTTTAACAAAAAACTAGGAAATTTTACAACATTGTAATTCTTTTAATTTTTTTGGAAAGATATGATTACAAAATATTAAAAATTATCAATAGTTAAAGTTTTCTTTTCATATATGTAATGTTTATTTTTTAATAATAAATGCAAGCTCTTTTCTAGATGTAATGTCATTAAATATAGTGCTAAATGTCATGTTTTTTTATAGTTGTTTGGAAAAAATTAAAATAAAGTTTATGGAATAAGATCTCAAAATAGTCATATCATTGTAAAGTCACCAATAAATACAAAGATAAAAAATGTTGTAGTTGAAAATTATTTTTACATATATCCAATAAAATCTTGATAATAAATGCATACTTTTGTTTAAGTAAAATCTTGAAAATAAATGCATACTTTTGTTATTAAATATGGTGTCAAATGTCATGTTAATTTTTGTTTGGAAAAAATAAAAAATTGTGTAGTGGAATAAGGCCTAAACATGGTCATGTCATTGTAAAGAAACCAACGCGTACAAAGATAAATGATTTATTATATAATTATAACATTGTAAATTGATATATTCAATATCCTAACATTAGAAATGTTGACTCTAGCAAAAAAATTCTGAAATATGATTGGCCTAAAATTGTTGAATTAATAAAGTAGGTTGAAAGGTATAGTAACTTTTACACTTAAACGAAGGAACTAATAATGGTGGCACAAAAACTATAATATCTTTAAAGCGAATTAGAAATTGTAAATCACACTCTAAACACCCAACTAATAAAATTTTTTTAAAAAATGGTAAATTGTTAGAACCCATAATTGCTAGAGCCTACGCCATCTTACGAGAAGAAAACACTATATAATTACACATTAATTTCCTCATTTTTTCCGAGTCATTTTAAGCTCTCTTAGTATTTCCAAAGGGTATTATTAACATGTGTTTAGTTAGTTTTAGACATTAATTTATATATTTATATCCACCCATATCAAAATTTCCCCATGAATTTGTGTTCCTAGATATTATTAACATGGGTAGAAACACATAAATATGGGATTGGAAAACAAAAAAATAAACATTTTTAGATAAAATTGTGTTCTAGATTTTTCTATCAACATTTTAGATCATTCCCATGATCCATCATCATCATCATGGGAATGATTTGACACGTTAATAGAAAAATATAGAACATAATTTTATCCAAAAAACTTCAATTTATCTCATGGACTATGAAAGCATAAAATCTCCGATAAAATAACATTTTTCAACCTTCTCATCACCTAAGCAGTCCTATACGGATGTGAAGTTTGGAGAAACAATGTGTTGGATATAAAATGAAGACAGATTGAGAGAACTCAACATCATCTAATCACATGCACTTTTAAAATTCAAACTTTAGTTCTATATGAAATCCTCTTAGTGAAACATGCTTTTTCCCATTGGAAGTAGCAATGATGACTTGATTATCCAATTACCTAAAACAAAAAACATGAAACAATATTGGTGGCCCAAAATTGCGGTAGAGGAACAACTAAACATGGAGAAAAACACATGGATGAAACAAAACAACAAATGGATGGGAAAATGGAACATTAACATGTTGGAATGCCCAAACACTAATGAGGAAATAAAGAAATATGTGAGGGAAATTCAAGACAACAATGTGGATAGAGAAATTTGGGATGAAGAAAGAACACTCGAGTCAAATATTTAATCCCACATGGGACCATGATAAAAAAATCCTACTGAGGGTAAACATTGAATGGAAAGTAAAGATGTTAAAGGCTCGGTAAGGACTATCTCACATTATATTAGATGTTAAACCAACATATGGACAATGCCAAAAGAAGAATGGGTAATAAGAATATGAATATTTTTTATTCAAGGCATGGTCAAAACAAAATGACACTACATCATGGAGTGTGTAGCCTCAACAACATACAAATCATTTACAAAAACAACTTAAAAGTTGACAACATAATTGACTTGTTTGAGGACAATAGACTTGGGAAAAAATAATTTCTTGATCAAGACCCATAATAGAAGGACTAACATAATAAATAAAAACCATTGTCCACAAGAATAATTGGATGGCCATATTAGATGATTGTTGCCACTTATTTTAATTCTTCTCTTAGTCCCATAGAATGCTCGATCTTGTGGACTTCATTAAAATATTCCATTCCTAAAAACACATTAATTTTCACAAGGCAAGCTAGGTGATTAAACAATTGATATATTTGAAGTATATCATAATAAAAAATCAGCTATCACAATCATATATGTACTCAACAACCAAAAATTAAAATCACACTCAAACATTTTCTTGGTGAATTGGTATAGCTCATGATTTTCACTAGAAAAAAGTAGTAGTTGCTCACATAATATTAATGGAATTATTTCATAACTCTACCATTACTATAAGATCCTATTTTCTAGTGGACACACCACTTATACATGCAAAGTACCATGTTGAAGTTAGAAAGTAAATAATTAAATACTATAGGTCATGGGAAGTCAAAGTGGTATTGTGTTCGAAACCATATTTTTAACAATACTTTCCTCAATAATTCTGAAATTATCCTTCTTATAAAATGGTGTACCCTTTCTCAAATCCTCGTCTATTTATTGAATGAATGAATTTGCTTCCATCTAAAATGTGGTGATTGAAAAATCTTACAAAATGTTTATTAACCCCATAATTTTGTAGAGAGAGTTTGGACTTCTATTTTATCTTGACATTGGTCCCATGAAGATGAAACAATACACTTACATGAATAAAATGATTTTTTTCTTTATAATAAGAGTGCTCAATTTTTAGGTGACAAACCTTTAACAATTCTAAAAGAGGGGTTGAAGGTTTTCCATCGACTTAAGGACTTATTGTCCTTATACACCATAAATAATTCCATACTTTCAATTTGTTATATTTTTTTAAGAAAACAACATGTGATAAATTGATGAGAAAGAAAATATTAAATTTATTGGCCGATAGGCCTTTATATGTCAAGTTCTAAAAGCGCCATCTTCGTCTCCTACACAATAAGTTTTAATTTTTTCATGGTTATGTTATCCAAATCATATCTAATTTTTATTTATTTTTTATAATCTCTTTCTTTCAATATATTAGATAAACAAACAAGTTGGAGAGAAATATGATATGGTGGAAGATAAAGCATTATAAATACCAAAAAGCAAGAATAAATATGAAATCTCGAGAGACAAGGATTGCACATAACATTGGATAGAGGAACATTGTCATTAGTGTGGCTTGGTGCTTGGAGTTGGAGGCTTTGACCCTCAAATTTATCTACATGAGCACCATTAAGTTGAAACTAAGTGCCATGAACATGCTTCAAATTTGGGTGGTGAAAAGTTGTCCATTGAATCCCACTTGACTATTGAGCACAATTGCAATGACTTTAACAAATTTGGGATTTTCTTTGAAGTTGGAATATAATACAACGAAATTGAACTACATATCAATAAACAAATCTTAGACATGAAATATATTGAATCTTTTAAAGGTGTTATTTGGTTGAAAAAATCAAATTTTTAAAAATTGGAAATAGATGAGCTATATACCACTTCTTTTCATTTTAATGATTCAACATTTGTTAAATATTCAATGTACAACTATAGTTTCATTTTAATAATCTATAATGATTTTTAGTTTATTGCTGATTTTAAAATGATGAGACATTTTTTTAAAAATAATTATATCCTATATTGAAAATATATACTTGTATTCTACACATTGAATAAAATGCCAATAATATTTGTTTGACACATTTTTTTTTTTGTAACATTCCCATTTTAAGACTTTAGAAACAAGGGAAATTTTATTTTTACATAATGTTCACTGTTCTAAATAAAACTTAATTTAGAACACACATTCAATGCCAGTCAATCTCATAATAGATAACCATATACAACTATAAATGACTCGGTAATACACCAATCTATTCATTCCATGACTTGGTTATCTACCGATCTATTCATGTTTCATTTTAAGTATTGAATACTTATCGTATACTTGGTTTTCACCCAAATCTGGGTACTGAGTGATCTTGTTTAAAGAACATACCTGAATATTTGTTACCAATATTCATCTGGTATCACGTGGCTTTAAACTAGGTGACATAGGAAAATGCAACCAACAGCTTGCGATACTTTGGCCAAAGATTTTACAACATACTGTGTATGTCACTATTCCTAGACGGCATACTCATCATTTTGGAATACGTCCTTCACCCCACTCTTCTGTTATCATGAATGGTCTTTACTGACTACCGTCAGTCCACTTGTTCAAGGTTTAACCCTAACTCGGGTTAGGAACGTAATCTATTATAGGAAGACACTTTCGATGACTTAGGATAAAATGGCATCCTCGGTTGACCTAAGTCAACCAGATGTGCCAACATACCCTGAGTTATTGAAATTTACTCCTATCCTAAACATGTTACTAACTTGACCTAGAGGAAACCCAATTTCAAGTTCTTATCGTGTGTAGATTTGGATGATCAATGCAGAAGGGTGTTGCCACATGTCAACTGCAATGTTGTAACCTCGAGAAGACCCAAGTCTTCTCAAAGGTACAGCCATGCATTTGGTGTGTGCCAACATCCTACGAAACTACCTCATCACGATGTACATACACCAAGGAGGTTATTAATGTTAAGTTAATTTGGATTATAAAACAGATTACAACATCTATGCTAAACCCTAATCCAACACTCCTCAAGTCCTTGTTCTATACTTGGTTCAATTAAGCATTAAAGAACTTCCTCTAACTCATGATTGCTTTTAATGTTTGTTTATTTAGTTTAACAATAGTTAATCAAAATAGGACAGCAATAGCATAAGTTCCATTACATACATCATAATCATTCATAGAAGGTGTAGCCACCAAATAGGTTCAACCATGGTAGACTTTATAAGAAATGAAGTCTACGTTTAATGATCATGTCACCCTTCTTTGGGTTATGTATCATTTAGCGAGGAAGAACCTTCCTCTATTTGATTAAGTGTTAGGGTTTATCAACCTTCTTATCTTTCACAACCCTAATGTTCCATCACATATTCATTACTCATTTAAATATTATATTATAATTGTTTAGATAAGATTGATAACTTATGCAACTTAACCAGCTACATCTTGTTAAGGGAGATTACACTAATTCCCTTTTTATTTAACTTAGCAAGTTCATTTGAATTATGCATATAATAGATATGAATAATGTCATCAAAATAGTAATTCCATCTTCTTTATAAATATAAGATAGATTACACAACCCATACAAGTAAATCTCCAACATTCAAATTCCTCATTTATAACTTTTTCATTTACAAGACTAAGTATTTTAGGCATGATGTATGACAAACAACCTTTTATCCAAAAAGGAATACAACTTTTCTGTTTTCAATACAATTAAAGAGTGAATCGAAACTCTTTACATAAGGTTCAAAATCAAATAACTCAATGCAACATGAAATTTCATGTCTTCCTTAATCACTTACGATGTCCATCTCGTAAAATTGCTAGCATGGGTCGATTGATGAGGCCGAGCATGATAAGCACTAAACATTAAAGTAAAGTGCATTCCACTAATTGCTTCATTAAAAAACTTTGCTTTCATGAATCAATTGTAAAACATAAAGCAAGTAATCAAAACTAATAACATCAAGTAAGAAGTACAATTAAGAAATTTGGATTACTTCTAAGGAAGTAACATTTTATAATCTCCAACTTCAAAATTATACCACAAGACTTAACGAGATCCTATCAATTTAGTTTAGGATCGATAAATAAGTCTTAACATTAATTTATATCTTAAATTCATAAAGATGAAAGAGCACATTTAAATTTTCCCAATCTGCAAAAAGGGTTAGTTACTGACATATAGCTGATATTAGTAAGTTCCATCCCTCAATAAAGACAAAGAAGAGAATGAATAATGAGAAGTTCAATCCATAACTTATCGAGTCAATAGAAAAGATCTCCAACCAACAAGGACCCCAAACCTTATTTCATTTCATTTATAATATGAAATGAAATCATCATCTAATATAACTTAGAAACTCTTAGGTTAGTTTCCAAAAGAGAACTAAAAACCCAAGGCACGGTCAAGTTTGTATACTCCCAATTTCCATGTAACCTTCCTAGGAAGACCTATTCTCGTCACCTAGCTCAAATTCAATTCAATTCAAGGAGGAAAACCAGTACAACTTTTCAAATTGTAGACTACCCCTCCTCGGAGAGTTATAACTCTCTCTCTCTCTCTTAATACATGGTGGTTCAACAAGAGTATAACAATGGAGTAAAATTCCTCCAATCAAAAAAGATTGGAAAGTCACAACAACTGAAGACTGGATCACCATTATAAACATTAACAACAAATTGCTATTGAGATGGCAGTCTGAATTTCCAAGCAAGATTCACATTGTCAACATCCATATAAATGGTACTGAAACTTTCAAACTACAAACAAAATATCTAGTTTGAACTTAGCATTCTACAAAACCCACTACTCAGATGGAAGTAAACAATTAAGTGATTCGATAAGACAAGTATTGTCCTACCTCCTCTAACTCGTCTGAACAAGATAACCATAGACCTCTCAAGTTCCTCAAACATCATACGATAGGTAGGGTTTGTTCCAGTTAAAATATAGAAAGGAGAAGTAACTCTTTCCATGAACCTCTACAACTGATATGTCGGTTCCTTAATAGAACAAAGTTCCAGTCCCAATTATTTCAAGAACAAGGCAGTCAAAATTTCCCATAAGAGAAGAAGAATACTCTTATAGTAGAGAAAATATGAATAGAAGACACTCTAAAATTCACATGCCTGTTAAGTTCAAAACACAATGCAATCAAGAGGTAGAGGTAAAATAACCATTCCTTCTCAACGTAAAAACAAAGGGAGGCCACTGAAAGAAGTTTTTATTCAAATTCGACCAACAACTCACAAGACCCCTTCCATCAAATAGTACTAAAGGAAACTATAGTTTTCAATTCAAAGAAAACTAGTAAGCATACAACTCATCGATTTCCCCATACAAAATCAAAATGACCAACAAAGAATACCTGTGTTGTGTTAAATTCGTGCACAGATCACAAGTTCCAAACCACTTAAGTTCAAATACAAATTTAAAATGGAATAACATGGCTCTAGTAAAAGCTCATAATAATACCAACACCCTATTATGGGTTCAAGCCTTCCGTTTTCATAAGGAAGAATAAAATCTCAGTATAGAACTCAAGTACAAAGCACAACGCAATAACTCAACAACGAGTACAAAATTCATAAGAACTGTATACAAGTTTCAAGGTTCAAAACCTCAATAAGTTTGGCATAGTTCAAACAACCACTTGGTCCAAATAAAGCTAAAACCAATCATGGCTTCAATACAAGTTTAGAATATTCATGGAGTGCTATTACAACTACCCGAACACAATCATAAATAGAGATACAAGACCATCCCAACAACACTGTCAGTTCAAGTTAAAAATGGCCAAGGAGCTTCTAATTCAAGCTCAACGAACTTAAGTATAGATCAAAACGTGACAACCCAATAACGAATTTAGAACCCAACAAGTAATAAGCCAACTCTTTTCACCTTATTTTCAAATGCAAGAAAACAAGCTACAAGCTTAAATACAATAATAGAACTACTAGTTCAAGTTACAGAGGTCAAAAGAGCTTCAAGTACAGATTGTAGAGTTCCAAAACAATTACATGCAAACCTCTAACAACCAAAATAGAGAAGTTTTCCAAAAACTATCAATAACAATAAAGAATTTGCATTCCAAAACCCACAAATTTCCAAGCTTACATGCAAGTAAATAACCACATACATCAAGCAAATATAAAATTTCCAAGGGAGCAGAATTGTTTTAATGAATCATTTAGAAGAAAGCAAGAAATCTTAATGGGTAGAGCCTATCATGCCTGATAGTGCCTCTGCCGATTCGAAGAAGACTTCCAGCTGAGTTTCCAAGACCTCTTCTTCTCCAAACAAGATCAAACAACCATATTCTTTTTCCACAATCCCACTTATACATTCCTCAAACCAAAAATAGCTCAGAGAGTTCAAAAATAGCTACAAAGTGGAGATCAAACTGCTGGTTCAAAGAACCAGATAGCTCCATCTGAGAATGAAAATTGTGAAGCATGCAAAGCTAAACAACCCCAACGAATCTGCCAGCATGCCTTCCAAGACGTCTTGCTCGCCAAACCCAAGGCACATTAATGCCATTAAAACTAATTTTCCCACTTATCTTTCCTTGCCACCACCATTCATAGTTGGCGAGACCTAATTACAATTCATAGTGCATTTCCAAACTTAGAGAAGCCTCCATGTAGATTCCTCTAACTTTCACTAACCCTACCACATTGGCAGTACTTTCATATATTAAAAACCAAATCAAAATAAATCCCAATAAAAAGCCTTGGAACCACCACTTAGTTCCCATTTCCCGATGGCCCCTAGGTCCCCTTTCATATCCCATTAGTTTAGGATAGATAGAATTTGCTTAGGTTATATCTTAGGTTAGTTTAAATAAATAAACTTAGGATATAACCCCCACAATAGTTTGCCACCCTAGGTTAGGATGTAGTTTAAACTAAAAACTATAGGTTCGAATAACTTAGCATCCCCTACTGTCACTTCCTTACAAGCTAACAACTTAGGTTAGAATGTCATCACTCGTAAAGGGGTATAGTAATAGTAGTTAGGTAACTTACCTAAATCCGTATTTATTAGGGTACACAACAATCTATTTTTCTCAAGAATCCAAAAGTAGGGTTCCTATTTCCCTTGATGCCATAAGCACCCTACAAGGGTCAACCAAGAAGAGTCGAGCTCAACACAAAATAGAATGCAAGCATTGTTTCCAAGATAATAAAGAATTTTCCACAAACACAAGTTCAGATCCGTTAAGCCTCACAATCGATGAATGTCATTTTTCATTCAGTTTTGATAAGAGGATTTAAAACATACCTTGGATCAATGGAATTGATCCAAGGATGAGTCCAATGGCGAAAGGTAAGTTGCAACTCTTAAAACTAGATTGCAACTTATCCAAAGAGAGTGAAATAGATTATTGCAAGCAACAACATACCAGCCCTCCAATCAAAGAGCATAATTGATTTATCCATTTCAAGCATGATCTTCAACAGTCAAAAGAACACACCTTTATCAAGAAAATCACATGTCAACACTTGAAATGCAAAGGAGGAATATAACCATTGTCGAGGGTGTTACATGCTTCCCTCCTAAAAAGAATCATCGTCCTGATGATTACCTCATTTTAAT
Organism: Taxus wallichiana var. yunnanensis; assembly: GCA_018340775.1. NCBI lineage: Eukaryota > Viridiplantae > Streptophyta > Pinopsida > Cupressales > Taxaceae > Taxus > Taxus wallichiana. The sequence goes on along the minus strand of CM031240.1, from coordinate 5,134,527 downwards.
CATTGCATTTAGGATAATCAATTTTTATTCACTTTCTTAACATATGTTTGCAACAGTATCAAAATTTTAAATTCCAAAAATCAGCATTAATTAGTTGTTTATTCAAACAAATAAATATTTTCCCAAACTGGCATACTTATTGTATTATAAAGATAAAATCACAAAAAAATTATCAGTCAACAGAATCAATTATGTTCAAAAGATATGGAAAAGCAGTTTTCATATCGTCCAAGTTTTCCCAAGTTGCACTTTCTTCATTAAACTGGTCCCATTGGACCTTGCATTGACTTATCTCACGATTTATCAAATGCAACTGGCAAGAGTTTCTAGTATTCGTATGGGTTTAACCACAATTATTCCTGGATCTTGGACCTACAAGGAATTCCAATTTAACACATGTGATAAATTTGAAACGTATTTCTTAAGAAAAGAAATATGGAAAACATCATGCATTCGTGATAAAGCAGGAGGTAATGCTAAGTAGTAAGCTACATGGTTGATTACTTCAACTATCTCAAAAGGTCCCACATAATGAGGTGATAACTTGGCATCCTTGCCAAAAGTTATAGAGCTCTTTTTCGGTTTGACCCGAAGAAAGACTTTCTCACCAAGTTCAAACTCATGTCTACGTGCTTCAAATCAGCATAACTCTTTTGTCTATCTACAACTTCACAAAAAGCGTTCACGAATCAATTTAACTTGTTGTTCCATTTCAAAGGATTTCAGGTCCAATTACCTCTCTATCCTCCATGTTGTCCCAACTAACAAGGGTTCTACATTTTCTTCCATATAATGCTTCAAAAGGTGCCATCTTAAGAGAGGCATGATATGTATTATTATATGCAAACTCAACTAGTGGAAGGTACTCTTCCCACTTATATTGTTGATCCATACAATACATTCATAACATATCCTCTAAAACTTGATTAACTCTTTCAGTCTGTCCATCTGTTTCTAGATGATACGCAGAATTGAAATTCAGCTTAGTTCCTAAAGTTACATTAAGTGTTTGCCAAAATATTGACGTCATTCTAGAATCTCTATCCGAAATGATTGATTCAGGTAATCCATGTAATCTAAAAATTTTGTGTACAAATCTTTTAGCTAACACGGGAGAATCATCTGCAGATTTCGGTGATAAAATGTGCTACCTTTGTTAGTTTATCCACAACTACTAAAATAACGTCATGTTTATTTCTTGACATAGGCAACCCTTGTACAAAGTCCATGCTTATCACTTGCCATTTGTACTGTGGTATGTTATGAGGATACAACAAACCGGTTGGGTGCATATGTTTCGCTTTAACACATTGACATTCAAGGAAATGTGTCACAAAGTCTATTTCATCCTTTTTCGTTCCCTTCCGGAAATATTGTCATTTATATCAAGTAAGCATTTTCGTAATACTAGGGTGTCCAGAAAAAGGTGAATTGTGAAATTCTGATAACAATTTCTTTCTCAAATCATTTAGTGAAGGTACATATACTTTGTTTTCAAATCGTAAGATTCCTTCCTTATCGAAGTGAAAACCTTTATATCTCGAATCACTAGAATCTGTAGCAAGTGTTGTCTTTACTTGCTGAAAATAAGAATCAGACTCCATAACACTTTTTACTTCATCCTTAAATTGAGTTCTCAATGTTATAAGAGCATAAATGTGCTTCCTACGACTTAGAGTGTCAGCCACTCTATTTTCTTTACCTTTGATATAATTGATGTCAAAATCATATTGAGACAAAAACTCTAACCACCTTTGTTGCCTTGCATTAATATTTGGCTGAGTGAAGATATATTTTAGCCCAAGATGATCAGTTTTCAATTCAAAAGGTTTACCAAGCAGGTAATGCCTCCAAACTTGCAATGCATGAACAATGGCAGCAAGATCTAAATCATGTGGAGCATAATTCAACTCATGTAACTTAATTTTTCTACTTTCGTAAGCTATGACATGACCATTTTGTAACAAAATGCCTCTTAAACCTTCACATGATGCATCGATTACCACCATAAAATCTCCATTAGGATCTGCAGTGCTGCAAGAATAGGTGTTGAAGTTAACTATTCCTTCAAAGTTTTGAATGTAATTTCACATTTCTCATTCCAAATAAACTTTTTATCCTTCTTCTATAAAGAAGTTATTGGTGTAGCCACCTTAGAGAAGTCTTTTACAAATTTTCTATAGTAGTCAACAAGTCCCATGAAGCTTCTAACTTCATGTACATTTTTTGGTGTAGGCCACTTAGTTATAGCTACATTTTGAAGGATCTACAAATGATTCCATTCTTACTTATTACGTGTCCCAAATAGTGTATTTATGTGTCATAGAAAGAACATTTAGACAACTTACTTGAATAACCATCTCTTTCTTAATATTTCCAAAATTATCTTCAAATGCTCATGGTGTCCCTCAATACTTTTAGAATATGTGAGAATATCGTCCCAAGAATATGAGCACAAATTTGTCCAAGTGTTCTTGAAAGATGTTATTCATTAAATTCATAAATGTTGCGGTGCATTTATTAATCTAGAAGGTAAAACCGTGAACTCATAATGTCCATACCTTGTCTGAAAGTTGTTTTATAGATATCCTCATTCTTAATCCATAATTGATGATATCCGGATCAAAGATCTATCTTAGAATATCTGATGCCCCACACATCGATCAAATAAATCATCAATCCTAGGGTGTGGGTATCTATTTTTGATCGTTGCCTTGTTTAACATTCTCACGTAATCAATGCACAATCAAAGTGTTCCATCTTTCTTTTTCACAAAAATTACGAGTGCTCCCAGGTGAAACACTTGGTCTGATCAAACCTTTAGACAAAATTTCTTGCAATGAGCCTTAAGCTCTACTAATTATATAGTAGTCATTTGATATGGTGCTTTATAAATAGGTTCGATTCGATTTGATCTCAATCGTGAAATTAAACTCCCTTTTGGGTGGAAGACCTAGCAATTCTTCCGAAAATATGTCACTGAAGTCTCGTAACAGAGGATATCGTTCCATAACATCATTGTTTTCTTTAGTTGTTTCAACAATTTTATATAAGGGACAACCCTTATTTTTGGCCTTCTTAAGTTGCATAGCATAGCTGACGCTTTTCTAATAGAAATTTCACGTTTCACACCTTGAATCTCTGTTGTTTTCTACAGGTCATCTACACAACTAATGTGTTTTTCAAAACAATCCACTTTAGCCTTATGTTCAAATAACCAATTAACACCTATGATTACATCATAAGACCCCAAAGGTGCAACATAAAGATCTACTTCAATGGAAAATTTAGGTAAATCAAGGACTGCTCCAAAAAGACACATACTAATTGTATGAACAACATTGTTTCCATACTTATACGATCTATGTTTTGTTGGTCCGAAAATCTGTCGCGCGGACAGATCTATGGATAGACGAGCCAACAGTGTTGCAGGGCTTAGCCCCTCTTTGAGACAATGCGGCCCAGGTTTATTGCTATTTCTACTAGCAGGAACCTATGCAAGTCTCACAGATTCTGCCTTCGGGGGTTGGGATCTCATCCCGGTAGAGTGTTTCAGGCTGCGAAAAGAAAGGAATGAAAGAAGGAAAAGAGAAAGAACAGATCCGAAGGAAGAAAAGAAATGAATTCCAAAGCAGAAAGGTCAGAAGATTTATGTTTTTAGTTTGGTAGTAAACAGAGCCAAACCTACTTGCATAAATAAACAAAGCAATACTGATAAACAAATGACGGAAAAGTAGATATGAATCCAGCGATTAAACACATACGGATCTAACGTAAGAAAGATCTAATGTATAACACAACTATTGAGCACAAAGTCGAATAATTGTATTCTTGTTCTTTTACATTACTGAAAGCTCAAAGTCTTTCTCTCCTCACTTCTATTTCTATCTGAAAAATGTTCACCTCCTAGAATACAACAAGTATTCTAGTATTTATAGAAGATGAGAGAGAGAGAAGGCAAAAAGGAGCCAACCACTTATTTACAAGATATTTACAAAATATCCAAAAGTCATGTTGACTTTGACAACTTTGATGGATGACATCATCCCATGATGCAACATGGATGATGTCATCATTTGTGCCAACTTAATTCAGATATTACGAAAAGAAAGTCGGAGAATAGAGAGGAGAAGAAGAAGAAGAAGAAGAAGAATTTATTCATCATCATCATCCTGTGGCCTAAAAGGGGTTGCCTGTTTCTGATGCTGATCAGGAGATGAGATGTGGAACTGAGCGCGGTATTCCAAGAACTTGCTGATCATCGGCCCAAATTGATCCTGTGATGGATCCTTGTGCTTAGGATTCACCGATTGCCCATGAAGTTTCCCGCTCATCTATGAGCTTTTCTGGGATCTTGGAATAGTCTTTACCCGCCTCGATTAGGGACCCGATGAAGTCTCTACAGGCCAGTAGGTTGTTGATGGATTCGATGTCGAACGTGACTTCTGGCCCTGTCCCTTGAGTAGCTATCTCCTTGAAAATCCGGATAGTATCATCAGCTGATCTCAAGGTGAGGGAAGGAGTGAGCAACCCTGGAGTCATAGATAGAACAATCTTCTCCATTTGATGCATCGCATCCAGGGCCTCTTCCTTCACCTTGTCTATCTTCTCTAACACGAATTCGAGCTGATCTATCCGATAGTCCAGAGTGGACATGGTCTTGTTGAGGGTCCTTGGATGACCGAATACTCCGAACTTGACCAAATCTTCGACTGAACAGTCGAACATTTGTTGGAAGGCCTCGTGCTGGAGTCTAGCATGCTCTAATTCTTCTGATACTGGACCTGCTAATGCTTGGAGTTCCTTATTCGCCTTCTCGATATTCAGGTATAAGCTGATATATTCGGCGATTACTTTTTTACTATCTTTGAGGATCTGGCTCCTCCAAGCAGAAACAGCCATACCTTGCTCGCCGATTTTTGAATACTCATTAATCTTCTCCCGACTGAGCGGCTCAGGAGTCTCGGCGGCAGTTGTGGGAGGTGCACTTCCCATCTTCTGTAAGGCTTGAAGCAGGTATTTATTCTGCTCCTTCAGTAGCCTCTTTTCTTCCTTTGTTTCTTGAAGCTTTTCGCAGAGTGCATCAACTGCGGAAAGAGCTTCCCCCTGGAGACTTTCTGAGGATGTCCCCATTGTGACTTGGGTCACTGTGAAATCTGCCGGAGACAGATCTTCTTTCTCTTTGGTGGGATCGGGGTAGGCTATTTCCATAACCCTCTCACCTGCAGCGCTCTTGGAGAAGCGTGTAACCGGCTTGTGCTTCTTTGCTCCTTTAGGCGGAATATGAAAAAGTCCATCGGAGCGATGGGGACTTTCCTCTTTGGTTGGCTCAGCTGCTGAGAGATCCAAGCTGGTCCTATTGAAGAAGGACCAGAGACAGAGGGGGAGGCAGCAACGGTAGAAGAGGGGAAGAACGTGGAGACACGCGGCGGCGGCATTGAAAGAACAGCCGCGGAGATGTCCACGGGGGGAAGGGAAACCGCAGCAGCAGAAGAGATAGGAAGGGAAGGGAGCTCGGAGATGAGGGAAGAAATAGAGGAAGACAAATCAGCGAGAGAGGAGAAGATGGACGAAGAGGCAGGGGAGAGAGTAGAAGAAGGGGGAGAGGACACAACCAAAGGAGTGGTTGCCGACATCTGAGGAAGGGGAGGAAGAGAAGAAGAAGGGATAGAAGGGACCTCTGAAGTTGTAGCGATGCCGACATCCTGGGTGGATGGGCGTATAGGACTATCCTCTGTCAATTCTTTCTCTGGCGAATCCAGAGTTATTACTTGTTCAGGCTCTGAAGGAAGAGGACTTTCAGGGGCTTCCTCCTGAATGGTGCTAGGTTCACCTTGGCACCTTTGCCTTTCAATGCGACTTCTTTGTCCTTGGAGGTGCGTTGCCCAAAGGGGAAGTCGTGAAATCTACCCCGAGGTAGATTAGTCCGTTCATGCGGCACTAATGCTCCGTTCTCTGCATAGTTTCTTTTACCCTCTCCTCAATTGTTTGAGGAGCCTTGCTCTGTCGAATGTCCTGGAAGGGCCAATCATCCCCTTCTGTGTCATTATACACTTTGTCTACTTCGTCTTCCGTGGTTTGGAAGCCTTTTGGGACAATGGCCACTCCGTAATGGATGATTTCCGTTAATGCCAAGCGAGAGTGATCCTTTCTTCTGAGTTCTACCTCATGGAGAACGTCAATGTAGATATCCTCAATCTGAGGGACATGAATCGGATCAAGCTTAGCCCTTGGTAGACAGCCCCTAGGGTCGAATGTAGGCCTTGCTGGGAAATCATGCTTTAGGTTGAGCAATTCTAGCTCAAGTGAAACATCTCCTTCGCCTTGTGATAGGCTGGAGCATGTGTAACCCTCTTGTGAGGGGAAAGGAGTTCCGCCCTTCTTTCTCTTGAGGCACTTTTCATGGTATGTGACGAGCTGTCTTGACAGTTCCAATAAAATCAGCTTTGGTCCAGCATACCTCGGTAGCCTGGTTGGTTCTCCCAAAAAGTTGGCAGCCCTTAGATAGGTGAACGTGGGGAATTGGGTGAACAAGGCTCCCCATTTCTCTGTGACTGCCACTATGTTTTTGGTTGTCCGGCTATGAGTCAAATTTGGCCGCAACATGCACATGATGTGATAGAAGAAAACATCATTGATTTTAGCAAATTGAGGGATACTATTCTCTAGTCTCAGCTCTGGATAGTAATCAAATATCTTGGCCTGAGGCCATACTCCACTTCGGTTGAGCCCTGGGTAATCCCTTGCCGATGCTGCAGCGTAGACTACATAGGAGTTCATATGAAATACTCCAGTTGTGGCAAGTCTTTGCACCCTTTCGAGATGGTGTTGCTTATTATTTCACCCCAGCAAAAGCGCTGATCGGGCAAATTCTTATTCATTGTCTCCAGGTACCGCAGCATCCACTTATGGAAATAGTGGGCATCTGAAAGCCCGAAGACTCTGCTTAGGAAAGTGATAGTATCACTGAGTTCCTCTGAGAAATCACTTCGGTGGATAGTCTGAGGCCACCGGGTCACTACCTTCTTATTCTTTAGGTAGACCTCATTCATTAACTGCATGCACTGGCCTTCGTTGTCTTCCCAGGCCTTGATGCATTCCTGTTGGCTAACAGCCACGTAGTTCCGGTGGTGAGGGATGCCAAGCATCAACTCAAAATGACGGGCAGTGAGGTTTATGACTACCTCGCCCTTGCTGTTCTCGACACATCTTGTGTCCTTGTTGAAGGATTGTGCAACAACCATCATGAATTCGTTGTTCACAGCGCTGACAGGGATTCCTCCGGCAAAGTGCAGGGCACTGCCTATTAGTTTGTCCATCCATGGACTTCTTGTAACCTTTTGAGTTCTAAGCCAGAACTCATCCATGTCAATGTGACCCAATTCAGAGTCCCGGATATCCATACTGCACTCAGCCTGTGATTCGGGCATCCTGACCTTCTGATATTTGTATTTCATTTCTTCTTCTGTTAGCTTTGCCTTTCCTCTTGGTTTGGTGGGCTTCTTGCTTGACGTAGACATGTGTTCTTTCGAACTCAGCTGCTGATCTGCACGAAGAAGAAGAGAGACCCAATCCAAAAAGGTTGAATTAGACATTTGATCTTCCATTGGAAAGCTTAGCAGGAGGAGTTAGAGATTTAAAGGCTCAGGGCGCAGGAAAAATACAATTGGCAGGCCAAATAGATAAGGCGCGCAAGAAAGGAATGTTGCAGAGGTTAAATTGGCGCCAAAAGCGCATGGCGCATGGATGAAGCAGGTTGCATTTCATAACAGGGCGCACAGGAAATGCGTGTTACATTGGGGTTCGATGCGCCTATGGCGCATGGAAAGATTGTGTAACATGGACGAATGATGCGCCAAAGGAACATAGCGCGGCGCATGGAGGGTTTACACAACATCATGTTACTGCATCGGGGTGCGCCAGCGCCTATGTAATCTTTTTACTTGCGCGAAAAAGGCTTTTGTTGCATCGAAACTGGGTGCGCTCTTTGGCGCGTGGAAATGGGATGCAACATGGATAAAGGATGCGCCAAGGCTTATAGGAGGAAGCGCGGGATTTACACTTGGAGCATGCAAAAGGGGTGCGCTTATGGGCGCATGAATTTCAGCTGTAGCAGGATGGCAGGGTGCGCCATGGCGCGGATCTTGAGTATGTTGCAAGTCGGATAGGTGCGCCGAGGGCGCGGCTGCAGATTATTCTGAGCGCACCGGTGCGCCTTGTGAAATAAGCTCTCAAACCTCTTTCTTTCTTTCTCTTCCACTTCAAAAAATACTCGGACAAGTAAGGTTTTACAAAAATCTTGTAAACAGACCAAGCCAGCTACAAAACGACCCCTTTTCCAGCAGATCCGGAAAGAGGGAGGGAGAGGAAGAGCAACAGAAGAAAATGAACAGGACAGCACGGGGGGAAAGGCTCAAACACATTCAAACTTTGATGAAAACCGGCCAGCAAGTTGGCACACACACCAAAACCGGACAAAAACAAGCCCAAAGAACAGAAAACATAAAACGGGGAAGGGGAAGAACCTCTTACCTTAAAAATATAGCGAAAATTCCTTGAGCGGGTCCACAACACGATGAAAGCGACAGAGCAGGGGCTGACAAGTCCAGAAATATCACGTGCTCGACAAAAGAATGAAAATGACATTGGGCGCGCATGATATTTATAGAAAAACCTGTCATTAATGCGCCACCAACCTTTTGAAATGGCGCATGGAAACGGCTGTCGACAAGGTAAAGCGTGCGCCCTTTGGCGCATGGAAGGAAATGGCAACAGAAGAATGAGCGCGCCTTTGGCGCACCAAATGCGTTATCGACATGAAGTTATGTGCGCCCTTTGGCGCACCAAAAATTGGTGTTGCATGTAGATTACGTGCGCCCTTTGGCGCACCGAGAAGCGTGCTAACATGGAAAACCATGCGCCAAAGGCTTTTAAGGGGCGCATCAAAAACTGATGTTGCAAAGCAAAACCATGCGCCTAACCAAAAAAGGCTCAAAAAAGACTAAGTCCAAAAACTGAATTTCCCGGGAAGGGATTTTACAATATTTCGAACGCGAAGGATCCTCAACGAGGGGTCCAAACAAAATTTTCGGTATGGTTATCGGTAAAATTGCCCTTGTCAATTTTACGGGATAACAATGTTTTATCCTTGTTTCTAGCTTTTCTTTTTAATTTTGCTGCTAATTTATTAGAAATAAAACATTGAGTGGCTCCATTATCAAAATAATAGTTCTGAGTAAACCAAATAACTTACCCGGAACTTCTATAGGCGTGGTATGTTTCTCACTGTTTGTCGGCTCTTTCTGCAACGTGTATCTTGTGTTGTTGGTTACGATCATCCTTTTTCAAAGGGCATTGATTTGCATAATGATTCTTTGCCACAATTATAACAGCCTCCTACAGGTCCTTTCCTAGGCTCAGGTTTATTTCCAACCTTAGAGTTATCGTTCTGACCCCATAGGACTTATGTCCGTTATTATTGTTCTTAGCAAAGTTGTTCTGTGCATTACTAGCAAACTTGTTTGTTGCTGATTTCTTATTAGTATCAGATGAAAACTTACTTTTCATTCTGAATTTCTTCCATGGTCCTTTCTTAGGTGCAAGAGATGATGAAGAGGAGTTTGGATTTTTCTTCCTTACTTCCTCCTTGTGAGCAGAAATTGCCTTTAATTTTTGTTCCTACCTTATGGCCTTTTCAACAACCCCTTCCATCATGGTTGGTTGTGAACATCCACCTCTCCTCCTATAATGGGATTCAATCCCATGATGAATTTTTGTATCCTGAACTTCTCATCTATTTGGTACTGAGGTACATACTTAAGGAGTTTTGTAAATCGTTCCCAGTACTCAATTCTGATTAGCTTCCCTAAACTAAGTTCTGAAATTCAGTCATTTTCTAATCATAGTAAAGTTGAGGCAGCCAACATTGCCTAAAGTAACCTTTAAAGCTGATCCCAAGTGATGTTAGTTACATCTATGTTTAACTCGAGTTTTCCGACTGTCCCACCATAAAGATGCTTCATGAGAAAGCTGATATGCTCCCCATATCACCTTTTTTTTCTTCTTCGAGAAATTCCTTATTGCAAATTATTTCTCCATTTTTCCGAGCGCTTCTCGGCTCCATCCCCAATGTGGTGCCATTAAACTTGGGTGGACTTATCCTTTTATATCATTAGTGAGTTCAAATACCAGCCTAGCCTTTTTGTTTCAGGATGAACAGGTATGTTCGCATTGTTATTATCAACACCTACATTGGCATTGTCCCCAAGAGGTGGTTGATTGTTGTTATCAGCATCATCTTCCTCCTCATTGCCCATTACTTATTGTTCAAGTACAGCCAAATGATCTCTTGTGTCCAACAGGCAGCAAGGATCTCATCGAGTTTCTAGGCAATTGCAACTCCTTCCTCAGGGCGAGATGGTTATTTGCAACATTTCCTCTTAAACTAACCATTTTATGTTATAATAAAATTTAAGTTTCATCATATTATGGACACATAGGTCCAAGAGCAGTAACCTTCACTTCTCGATAACAAGATGTAACATTCCCATTTTAAGAATTTAGAAACAAGGGGAAAAAAAATTCATAATGTTCACTATTCTAAATAAAACTTAATTTAGAACACACATTCAATGCCAGTCAATTTCATAATAGATAACCATATGCAGCTGTAATGACTCGGTAATACACCGATCTATTCATTCCATGACTTGGTTATCTACCGATCTATTCATGTTTCATTTTAAGTATTGAATACTTATCGTATACTTCATATACTTGGTTTTCACCCTAATCCGGGTACTGAGTGATCTTGTTTAAAGAACATACCTAAATATTTGTTACCAATATTCATCTGGTATCATGTGGCTTTAAACTAGGTGACATAGGACAACGCAACCAGCAGCTTGCGATACTTTGGCCAAAGATTTTACAACATACTATGTATGTCGTTATTCCTAGATGGCATACTCATCATTTTGGAATACGTCCTTCACCCCACTCTTCTGTTATCATGAATGGTCTTTACTGACTACCGTCAGTCCACTTGTTCAAGGTTTAACCTAACCCTGGTTAGGAACATAGTCTATTATAGGAAGACACTTTCGATGACTTAGGGTAAAAGGGCATCCTCAGTTGACTTAAGTCAACCAGATGTGCCAACATACCCCGAGTTATTGAAATTTACTCCCTATCCTAAACATGTTACTAACTTGACCTAGAGGAAACCCAATTTCAAGTTCTTATCGTGTGTAGATCTGGATGATCAATGCAAAGGTTGTTGCCACATGTCAATCTACAATGTTGTAACCTCGAAGACCCAAGTCTTCTCAAAGGTACAACCCTGCATTTGGCATGTGCCAACATCCTACAGAAACTACCTCATCACGATGTACATACACCAAGGAGGTTATTAATGTTAAGTTAATTTGGATTATAAAACAAATTACAACATCTATGCTAAACCCTAATCCAACACTCCTCAAGTCCTTGTTCTATACTTGGTTCAATTAAGCATTAAAGAACTTCCTCTAACTCATGATTGTTTTTAATGTTTGTTTATTTAGTTTAACAATAGTTAATCAAAATAGGACAGCAATAGCATAAGTTCCATTACATACATCATAATCATTCATAGAAGGTGTAGCCACCAAATAGGTTTAACCATGGTAGACTTTATAAGAAATGAAGTCTACGTTTAATGATCATGTCACCCTTCTTTGGGTTATGATTCATTTAGCGAGGAAGAACCTTCCTCTATTTGATTAAGTGTTAGGGTTTATCAACCCTTCTTATCTTTCACAACCCTAACATTCCATCACATATTCATTACTCATTTAAATATTATATTAGAATTGTTTAGATAAGATTGATAACTTATGCAACTTAACCAAATACCTCTTGTTAAGGTAAATTAGATTAATTCTCTTTTTATCTAACTTAGCAAGTTCATCTGAATTATGCATATAAAAGATATGAATAATGTCATCAAAATAGTAATTTCATCTTCTTTATAAATATAAGATAGATTACACAACCCATACAAGTAAATCTCCAACATTCAAATTCCTCATTTATAACCTTTTCATTTACAAGACTAAGTATTTCAAGCATGATGTATGACAAACAACCTTCTATCCAAAAAGGAATACAACTTTTCTTTTTTTTCAATATAATTAAAGAATGAATCAAAACTCTTTACATAAGGTTCAAAATCAAATAACCCAATACAACATGAAAGTTCTTGTCTTCCTTAATCACTTACGATGTCCATCTGATAAATTGCTAGCATGGGTCAATTCAATGAACTGAGCATGATAAGCACTAAGCATTAAAGTAAAGTGCATTCCACTAATTGCTTCATTAAACAACTTTGCTTTCATGAATCAATTGTAAAACATCAAGCAAGTAATCATAAGTAATAACATCAAGTAAGAAGTACAATTAAGAAATTTGGATTACTTCTAAGGAAGTAACATTTTATAATCTACAACTTCAAAATTATACCACAAGACTTAATAGATCCTATCAATTTAGTTTTGGATCAATAAACAAGTCTTAACATTAATTTATCTCTTAAATTTGTAAAGATAGAAGAGCACATTTAACTTTTCCCAATCTGCAAAAAGGGTTAGTTACAACATAATTGATATTAGTAAGTTCCATCCCTCAATAAAGACAAAGAAGAGAATGAATAATGAGAATTTCAATCCATAACTTATCAGTCAATAGAAAAGGATCTCCAACCAACAAGGACCCCAAACCTTATTTCATTTCATTTATAATATGAAATGAAATTCATCATCTAATATAACTTAGAAACTCTTAAGTTAGTTTCCAAAAGAGAACTAAAAACCGAAGGCACAGTCAAGTTCGTATACTTCCAATTTCCATGCAACCTTCCTAGGAAGACCTATTCTTGTCACCTAGCTCAAATTAAATTCAATTCAAGGAGGAAAACATAGTACAACTTTTCAAATTGTAGACTACACCCTCCTTAAAGAGTATAACTCTCTCTCTTAATACATGGTGGTTCAACAAGAGTATAACAATGGAGTAAAAGTCCTCCAATCGAAAAATATTTGAACAACAACTGAAGACTGAATCACCATTACAAACATTAACAAAAAATTGATAATGAGTTGGCGTCTGAATTTCCAAGCAAGATTCACATTGTCAACGTCCATATAAATGGTACTAAAACTTTCGACTACAAACAAAAGATCTGGTTTGAACCTAGCATTCTACAAAACCCACTATTCAGATGGAAGTAAAAATTAAGTGATTCGATAAGATAAGTACTGTCCTACCTCCTCTTAACTCATCCGAACAAGATAATCACATACCTCTCGAGTTCCTCAAACATCATATGACAGGTAGGGTTTGTTCTAGTTAAAAGACAAAAAGGGAGAAGTAACTCTTTCCATGAACCTCTACAACTGATACGTCGGTTCCTTAATAGAACAAAGTTCCAGTCCCAATTATTTCTAAGAACAAGGCAGTCAAAATTTCCCACAAGACAAGAATACGCTTAGAGTAGATATGAATAGAATACACTCTAAAATTCACATGCCCTGTTAAGTTCAAAAACACAGTGCAGTCAAGAGGTAGAGGTAAAACAACCATTCCTTCTCAACGTCAAAACAAAGGAGGCCACAAAGAAGTTTTACAGTCAAATTCGACCAAAAACTCACAAGACCCCTTCCATCAAACAATACTAAAGGAAACTACAGTTTTCAATTCAAAGAAAAACTAGTAAGCATACAACTCATCGATTTCCCCATACATAATCAAAATGACCAACAAGGAATACCTGTGTTATGTTAAATTCGTGCACAGATCACAAGTTCCAAACCACTTAAGTTCAAATATGAATTTAAAAACGGAATAACATGGCTCTAGTAAAAGCTCATAATAATACCAACACCCTATTACGGGTTCAAGCCTTCCGTTTTCATAAGGAAGAATAAAATCTCAGTATAGAACTTAAGTACAAAGCACAATGCAATAACTCAACAACGAGTACAGAATTCATAAGAACTGTATACAAGTTTCAAGGTTCAAAACCTCAATAAGTTCTGGCACAGTTCAAACAACCACTTGGTCCAAATAAAGCTAAAACCAATCACGGCTTCAATACAAGTTTAGAATATTCATGGAGTGCTACTACAACTACCCGAACACAATCATAAACAGAGATACAAGACCATCCCAACAACACTGTCAATTCAAGTTAAAAATGGCCAAGGAGCTTCTAATTCAAGCTCAACGAACTTAAGTACAGATCAAAACGTGACAACCCAATAACGAATTTAGAACCCAACAAGTAATAAGCCAACTCTTTTCACCTTATTTTCAAATGCAAGAAAATAAGCTACAAGCTTAAATACAATAATAGAACTACTAGTTCAAGTTACAGAGGTCAAAAGAGCTTCTAGTACAGATTGCAGAGTTCCAAAACAATTACATGCAAACCTCTAACAACCAAAATAGAGAAGTTTTCCAAAAACTATCAATAACAACAAAGGATTCGTATTCCAAAACCCACAAATTTCCAAGCTTACATGCAAGTAAATAACCACATACATCAAGCAAATATAAAATTTCCAGTGAGCAGAATTGTGTTAATGAATCATTTAGAAGAAAGCAAGAAATCTTAATGGGTAGAGCCTATCATGCCTGATAGTGCCTCTGCCAATTTCAAGAAGACTTCCAGCTGAGTTTCCAAGACCTCTTCTTCTCCAAACAAGATCAAACAACCATATTCTTTTTCCACAATCCCACTTATACATTCCTTGAACCAAAAATAGCTCAGAGAGTTCAAAAATAGCTACAAAGTGGAGATCAAACTATTGGTTCAAAGAACCAGATAGCTCCATGTAGAATGAAAATTGTGAAGCATGCAAAGCTAAACAACCCCCAATGAATCTGCTAGCATGCCTTCCAAGACGTCTTGCTCGCCAAACCCAAGGCACATTAATGCCATTAAAACTAATTTTCCTACTTATCTTTCCTTGCCACTGCCATTCATAGTTGGCGAGATCTAATTACAATTCATAGTGCATTTCCAAACTTAGAGAAGCCTCCACGTAGATTCCTCTAACTTTCACTAACCCCTGCCACACTGGTAGTACTTTCATATATTAAAAACCAAATCAAAACAAATCCCAATAAAAATCCTTGGAACCGCCGCTTAGTTCCCATTGCCAATGGCCCCTAGGTCCCCTTTCATATCCCATTAGTTTAGGATAGATAGAATTTTCTTAGGTTAGATCTTAGGTTAGTTTAAATAAATAACCTTAGGATATAACCCCCAACAATAGTTTGCCACCCTAGGTTAGGATGTAGTTTAAACCAAAAACTATAGGTTCGAAATAACTTAGCATCCCCCTAGGTCACTTCCTTACAAGCTAACAACTTAGGTTAGAATGTCATCCCTCGTAAAGGGGTATAGTAATAATAGTTAGGTAACTTACCTGAATCCCGTGTTTATTAGGGTACACAACAATCTATTTTTTTCTCAAGAATCCAAAAGCAGGGTTCCTATTTCCCTTGACACCATAAGCACCTGCAAGGGTCGACCAAGAAGATCTCGAGCTCAACACAAAACAGAATGCAAGCATTGTTTCCAAGATAATAAAGAATTTGCCACAAACACAAGTTCAGTCTGTTAAGCCTCACAATCGATGAATGTCAGTTTTTCATTCAGTTTTGATAAGAGGATTTAAAACATACCTTGGATCAATGGAATTGATCCAAGGACGAGTCTAATGGCGAAAGGTAAGTTGCAACTCTTAAAACCAAATTGCAGCTTATCCAAAGAGAGTGAAATAGATTATTGCAAGCAACAGCATACCAGCCCTCCAATCAAAGAGCATAATTTATTTATCCATTTCAAGCATGATCTTCAACAGTCAAAAGAACACACCTTTATCAAGAAAATCACATGTCAACACTTGAAATGCAAAGGAGGAATATAACCATTGTCGAGGGTGTTACACTTTTTCTCAAGTATTTAAGGAGAGTTTATTTCTATTATGAGATTGAAGGTCCTATATATGAGTTATTTGTGCACATTATTTTATCTAAACAAAATACTTTCAAATGCATGTGATTGAGATAACAAATCATTCCATCGAGATGGAAACAAATGAAAAATTTGAGCTATAGTGTATAATACCGATTGAAATAAATTAAACTTGAACGCATTGAACTTTGAAGATTACTTCAACACTCATATGAAAACCCCATGATTAATTTTAATCACATATAAAAAATAAATGCTTGCAACACTTAAGACATTTCAAATGAATAATAGATTAATGTGATTGGAGTCCTTGATAGAGTAGGCTCTATTTAACTTATCATATTCAATTAAAGTGAGCAATCCAAGCCAGAGGTGAGGAATTTAAACCTCATTATTTTCTTAACTTATCAAGAATCAAAGAGGAGACTCGTAATTTTATATGAATCGATTCACAACATTCATATACTAGTAAAGTTTTCTCTTGTAACTCTTATTGTCTAAATAAAGGTTTGGAGTTATTTAATGAATAATTTCAGTTGAACATATATATTTTTCGATGAAGAAAAAAACATTATTTTCAAATGTTCTTATATGATACCATTGATTTTCGGTATTTTTTAATTATATAGAATGCACTTTTTTTGGAATAAAGTTGAGAGAAATATGCATAGAAGTGGAGTATTAAAATGTCAATGTAAAAATGGATATGTTGAAACAAGAGGAATAAATGATTATATGTACAAACAAGATTATCAGTGAATTCTAAAGCTTTTTCTTCTCAAGTAGATCGGACATATAGAGCAACTAAATAAATGAAACATTCCAATGGTGGCTCAAGTGGAGGGTGTTGGGAAGCACATGACCGATACTCATAGTAATAAATTACAAATTATGTCATTGAAGCTTCAGAATAATCCTTCATCCAAAGCTTGGGCGTAAAAAACAATACCACTTATTACATGGGGTTCTCTTCCACTTTGTCAATATTCCTGGTTCCCAATTCTTCTCCTTCCATTGAGTACATTGGAAATATTGATACACAAATAAGTGACCTCTATCGATAAGACGACTTGAATTACATTTCCATAATCCTCACAATGAGTTGATGGTGAGTTTTAATTATTTCAATCATCCGTTGGATGTGAAAAATATTAAATGTAGGATGAGGCTCATTTACGATCTTCTAAATACACCTTTACTTACACAATTGAAGATTATCTCCTCCCTTGGGTGTGTCTTGGATTGGGAGGAAATACATTATCATTGTTGTTGTCATCATTAATATAAGGACTATTTTCTATGGATGTCTCATCCAAACATTATCATATTGAAGGACATGGATATAGTTGATATTTAATTTCACAATTCGCAAAGCATAGGAAATCACCGTAGAGGATGTAAAGTGGGGTCCATTTTGGATGCACACAATTGATCCTTCCACCTATACATTTTATATTGATCTTCGTCCTCAAGAAAATACTATGATGCTAGAAAAGTTTAAGGGATTGCCAATTCTTGGGGGTATATAAAGACTACTGAGGATTATAGTTTGAATTAAAATCTCAAATGTTTCCAATGTCTATAAGAGGAAGTATATGCATGACCTAAGTCATATTCTACAAACTAATTCTCTATTATTAGATGATTATTGTCATTTTGGCTTTTAGTAATTTTTGGTTGTAAAGAAGTAAAAGGGAGTATACATCTTTCAAAAAAATATATATCGATATCAAAGTGCATATCAACCTTTCACAAGCCCCTATGGATGTTGATACTATGGATGTTGATACTAGTTATTATTTTATTTATTAAATAATCCTTTCACATATCACGTTACAATAAATACAAGCAAATTGTTTTTCCACCAAAATTTTCATATCCAACTTTAGAAGACAAGTTTAAACTCAAAATTTCAAAAGTAAATTATTAATTTTTGTGAAGTTCTACATCTTGAAATATGATATTTAAAAATAATAATATCTTTTTAATAAAGGGCAAATGGGAAACTTGAAGGAATACTACTTCCTTGTTCTTTTCATTCTATTTTTATTTATGAGGGGCGTTGAAAACTACGTGTGAATTGGGTATAATTTTGAATTTAGAACTTCAACTTTGGATACCTTAACGTGGAAAAAGCTAGTATTAATTTTTATTTGTTAAGGACGTCTTTTTCAACTATTTGTTAAGGAACCAAATCCCGTCAATGTCAAAAAAGGAGGCGAATGGTTATGTTCTTAGTCAATGTTGAGGTGTTTTCAACTTATATTGGAGATGGTGTAACCTTTTGATTTTGATGTACCTCCATTTTACATGCCATAATATTTCAGTAATAAATGTTAATAGTTATGGTGTTTAATGTATTTATGTGTTTATTGATTAAGAGTTTAGATTAGGCTCTTGTTGGTATGTGTTGCTCGATTTTACACACACACACATACACACGTGTTGCTCGATTTTCACACACACACATACACATATGTGTTGCTCGATTTTCACACACACACACACACACATTTATTTATTTTAAATTTTATATATAATTTTTATTTTTATTTTTGTATTATTTCTTATGATATTATCTTTTATTCATAGATTTTTTTCATTTCTACTTGACCTTATGTATTTTTATTCCCATCTCTCTTCCTCCAAGGGCCTCAAGGTTTTGGTCGTTTTCATGGGTTTTCCCATCCGTTATGTGTCATCGTGTGTGCCAATATGAACTTAATTTTAATTCATAAATTTTATAAATATATATGTGCATTGGTGCATTTAAAGACGTAGGATGATCATAAGTGAGTGTTAGTGAAGTTTTAAGAGAAAACAATTTATTCTAGTTGTGAAGCATCCTTGGGCATGAAAAAGAATTCAAGTATTTCCAAAACATCTAACATTTTACTTTATGTTGCATCCAACAAAAAAGATAAGGGTTGGGACAGTTTAATATCACATATTATTTGTTGATTTGCCTATAATGTTGATTTCAAGACATTTTCCCCAATGGGGATAATGATTGAGACAAACCCCCAAATCCAAATCCCATTTTTTTACCATCTTTCATTGTTGTTGTTGGATTAGGGCTTAGATCAAGGATAAAAAATTTACAATGATTTGTAGTGAATCTAAGAAAAGTGCTCGAGGTTTTCAAAGCTTAGGAACTAATGAACACATTCACATATTCTATTTCATAGTGTGATGCATGTGACATTTTCACACTATCCAAAAGGTGTAGATGTGAGCATCACGGTCATCTAATTATACCAAGTTGTATTGACAAAGGCAAAGAAACCCAAAAAAATAGGAATGCACCATCAACTGGAACATAATTACAAGTTGTGTATGGAACTCGCCAAATGATTTGATTCGTGTTTAACGGTTTGGTCATGTGACACACAAAGATACAATGACTTTCTAAGCACATTCTTGGACTTGCATATAGCCTATATCAACTCATGACATCTCTAGTTTATCTTTTGAATCAATTAAGTGATATCTTTGACCCTAATTATACCTTTACTTGTTTGTTGGATGTTTGTGCTTACAAACCCTAGTTTCCAATTATGTAAATCAATGTGTATGATCTAATTATTCATTTATTCCTATAATAATATAATCCTAGATCAGTAATATCATATATTATTAGTTTTAGGATGTAATCATTTGATGAACCCACTTTTTCATCAAATCTTTGATGTAGTTTGGCTTAGGATAACTTCCCTAACCAAGCATGTTGGCGTCAAAACCTAGTTTCCTTAACATTTCCATTTCTTCCTTGCTTACATGTTCCTTCCTTAGCACTAGGGTTTGTTTTCATTTGTGTTTTGATGGTTTTATCAAGGTACAAAGTTCCTTCTTCTCAAAATTCTAAGGGCTACCATCCCTTTACTCGTGTCCTTTCCCTTCATCGACCAAGAGTAGGGATCCATCTTTCACACATCTAGGTGTCTTTACCAATATTAATATCCAATATAAATCAATTTATATTACTACCCTATAACAAATGGATTATATGTAACCTTTTATCCCTCTTAAACCCACATGTAATCCTCTCTTTTAGGCTCTCCTTATTAACCAAGCATTTGACCTAACTCAAGTTAGGCCCCCTCTCTATGGGTATTGACCTATCCTAAAATCTGAATTAGAGGTGCCTATTTATTCTCCTCTTATTGAGTATTTCTTGATGTGAACAAGATAAATTACCTAGTATTTAAGATGTACACGAGGCATGCTATGATGATGATCAAATCATTTATAATTATGAGGATGATTATAGTTATAGAAGAAAACCTTTTTCAATGAAAGTGAATGTTATGTTCAACAAGCATGATTCCAATGACAATTATAATGATAATGGGAATGAATCAAATGATGATATTTCTGAATTTTCTCTTTACATAAAACATAATAAGATTTCTTGGGATGTTCCTCCTTCTAATCATGATACATAATTCTCTTAGTGAATATGGTTTCTCTTTCTATACCCCTAAAATCCTAAATGACAAAATCAAAAGCTCTTTTTCTTCTTCTCATCTTAAAATGGAAACTACAATTTTATGTTCTTTTTCGTCTTGTCATGTTCAAACAATAAACAATGCAATTGAACATTATTTTTCTCTCCCTCCTATTGAAATGGTAAATGAAATAGTTACCGAAATTGCAAATGATACAATTGAATATTCTTCTCCCTCCTCTTCTCTAATGATGATGTATAGTCTTCTGAAACTGTAGTTTGTGTTGCCATTTTTTTGTTTTCTTTTGCTATTCATTGGTTCCTGCTTTCCCTCTCATTGCCGATAGCATGTTTTTGGGCTTTTCAATTAGTTGTGGGTGCCTCCCGTTTGTTTGGGGCGTTGACATCTGGCCGCATGCACTATTCGGGATTGGTGTAGAAAATGGTGACCAACCATGGCAAAAGTTCTCCAGTTACTTGTATATTCTATTTGCTATGGGGGTAGTTTTTATCATTTGCCGTTCTGCTTTTCTTCTTTGTTTTTTTCTTTCGACATTTGGCTGCACCGCAAAGTTTTGTGCGTGACTGTGGTCTGTCTTTGGTGCGAGCTTTTATGGTTTTGCGATAGTTTATTTTCCAGTTTAGCAGAATACAACGTTATGCATTTGAATTGTGTAAAAAAGTACGTCGGTTACTGCAAGTATTGATGTTAAAGCAATGAAGGTTGTTGGAACAAAACAATGAAACCGTGAATGCTATAGAAATTACATTTAATAATATATATATATCAGATCATTTACATATCTCGTATCGGTTTTCCTTGCATCCGTATACGGAAAAACTTTAATTTCAATTTGATTTTGAAGTAAGTATAGAGCTGTACGCCGAAGGCTTCCATCTGGCTCATTGGCACAACTTCAAGGCATTGCGAAAAGAAAATGGATCCAGACTTGCGCAAGGCTTCCACGTGGAGTTCGGAGAAGGAAGGTGGAGGTTGTTCGATCGCAAAGAACTAAAAAATCTGTATTTTCATGAGCATGGTTTTACAAGGAAAGATAGTCCACTCGTTCATTGCTCACAGGTGATTAAATCACATTTGCTACACACAACTTTTCATAAAAAACATATTTAAATGTATGTCAAGTGCAGAGTTTTGGTAGATGCGCGTAAAGAGTTTGACCAAGTGAAAGAACGAGACACTTTCTCATGCAATACAATTATTGCAGCATACAGAAGGCATGGTTATTATCACAAGGCAGTCACACTGTTTCACCATATGCAACAAACAGGTCTTCAACCCAATCAGTTTACATTTGCCAACATATTCCTAGCCTGTGCCAAAATGGGAGCTTTGGAAGAGGATATGGACATCCATCAAAGCATAAAGGATAGAGGAAATGTCCTGGTAGACATGTATGCAAAATGTGGAACCGTAGACAAGGCACGTAAACAGTTTGACAGAATGCCTGGAAAAAATGTGGTATTGTGGACAATAATGATTGCAGGATATGCCCAAAATGGATTTGTTGAAAATGCATTATAATTACTTACAAACATTCATGCAATTGCAATTGGCAGATGTGAAGCCAAATTCCACAATCTTTGTCTGCATCCTCATTTCCTGTGCCAAAATGGGAGCTTTGGAACAGGGTATGGACATTCGTTAAAGCATAATGGATAGAGGAATTTTGACTGATGTAGTCGCAACTGCCTGGTATTCAGGCTCGCAAGCACCATAAAATCACAGGAAAATGCAAAGTTCTCAAAATGTCAGAGATGGAGAATATACAGAAGAAAAAGCTCACGTAACTCCAGAAGTTACAAATTTAACGAAGTGAGTGCTAGGATAACTCAGGCGCATTGCGGAGGTGTCGGGCCAACTCGAGGGTCTCCCAGTCAAGCTCGCGTAAGATGGAAGAGTTGCGAGGGGCCGCCACGTGGCCCCTCGGCGCATTTCCAAAAGGTGAAGGGAGAGTGGAGACCCCCAGTGTTGCGCGGGGCCTCCGTGGCGCGAAGCCGTGGGCATAAGGTCAAAGGCTCAGATGCTTATGCGGTCATGTGGTGGGAGGATGAGTCTGAAATGAGGTGAGTCGACCATAAAGGAGTTAGATGGCGCCCAACTCGAGGAGGTAAATCGAGCCAAGTCGGCGCATAAGGGGTGGTCTCGGTGTATCGAGGCTGCCATGACTTTCGAGCATACAATGTAAAGCGCCAACATAGAAATAGGTGGGTCAACACAAAGTCATGGAGGAGAAAGGTTCAATGCAGATCAAAAGAAGAGGAGGCGTTGCAGAAAGGGACTCAATTTAGATGGTGGTCAAAAGATGAGAGGGAGCCGGCAGCTAGTATGTTCAATGCCAAATATAATAGCCCCCTCCCCATTCAAAGTAAAGACGATTAGATATGATGGGCCCACCAAAATTAAATGCAAATCATTTCAAATCATTCTAAAAGATATGCAGAATGTAAGATAGGGCATTCAGATGGTGGTCGGTAGTGCAAGATGAGAGCCGAGCCAAGCTAGGTATGTTCAATGCCAAATAGTAATAGCCCCCTCCCCATTCAAAGTAAAGATGAATGCAGATATGATGGGCCCACCAAAATTAAATGCAAATCATTTCAAATCATTCTAAAAGATATGCAGGAACGTTAAGATAGGGAAAAATATTTTCAATGCTAAAAAAATTTGGTCGAGTTAATTTATGACCGGCTCATCATCGTTGGGGTCATTTGGAAATGACTCACCTACAGGGGCTGGGCAGCTTGGTCATGTGTAACATAACTTAGTGGGCATCCCCTCCTTTTGAATGTCTTAACACATACAATGCTTGGATGTAAACATCCTAGTATTTCTGTGTAACCCAGGGAAACTTGATATTGCTCCATCCACTCCAACTCGGGTCTGTGACCTCCTGGAACCCATAACTCACCAAGGATAAATTTGAGCTCAATCTGTTATAAATGAATGGCTCTGTGCTTGAAAATATAAATCTTAGTTCGCCTCACGTGGATTCGGTTCTCATGACTCACTTCAATGCATCCATAGCTCGATCATGAGCTCCCTGAAATAGCTCAGTGTGTTCCTACAAAACCGGTCTCAGTCTACACAGAGCAACTCGATGGTGCATAACTTGTTTGACAATGTAATGGCTCGGTGATGAACTTGAGAGCCTTTTTGACAACTTGTCCGTCATCTTTATGAACCCGATATGGCTCAGTCAGCCCGATGAACAATGTATGAGTAGCTCGGCCACTCTTTTGATGATTTTGCATAACTCGATGATGAGCCCTAGATCATGAGCAGATTGGTTCTTCAAGCTCATTTTAGACTCTTCAACCTTCCCATTTTACAGCTAGACACCAGTAAAGGAACAAAACCCATCAGACCAATGTGGCCTACATGTCATAAAAAATTATCAAATCTCAGTCTGGAAATCATCAAATCTCACTGACTTTCAATTGCAAAGGAATTATCATCATAATGATGAAAATGTTAGTACTTACTTAGAAGTCTCCAAGGCTGAAGTTTTTGCCCTCTGCCCACTTAGCATAAGCAACACTAGGCTTCATGAGCTTGTCCCCAACTGTGTAATTCTTGTAGCCTTCCACTTCCACACAGCCAAAAATCACTACAAAACGGAGTACCCATATCATGATTCTATCCATGATTGGGTAAAGATTGTAGTAAATGAATCACACACAAGAAACATTGCATATTGGCGTCATATCGAGAGAAACTAATGAATATGTCAACATGTGAATTTAAGACAGAAAATGGAAGATTTCCTATGTTCAATTACAAATGGAAAGAAATCACACTAAAAACTACGAAAAAACCAATGCAACTCACGTGGAAAAGATCTACCACTCGTTTTTCCATTGAGACATCAAACTGAATATCAAATCTTATGTGGGAGCCATGTGGGGACAATTGTAAAGGTTTTCAAAGACAAGTTAAGAGCAGATTATTAATTGACCAGACATTTATAAACATTTTTAATCAGGTAATGGGATCTAATCACTTACTTCTCACTATCCACTCCATCATGGTTTAAATCCTTGGACGAATTAAATTCTAGCATATTTATCCCTCCATCAGATTAATGATCTAAATAAAAATCGGTCATTTTCCTACATCTACAGTAAAGCATCAGCATTATGAGATGTTATTTGCAACCCAAAAAAACATACATGGCAGCAGAAGGTTTGAGCATTATTCTATGGTAATGATAATATCATTTCAACCATCTTCAAACTGTCCCCATCTTTTTTAATTTATGGGTGAGCTTCTGGGGATCCTCAAAGCCTTCAAGCCAACATTCAAGGTGGCTCCACTTGATGATAACTCTTGCATTATCAACTGGAGTGTTGAGATTGAATCTTCCGGTGAGAATTTTCCCATAAATGTGGTGTCTGAGATGGTCAAGGAAACAATTGCTAATACTTTTAGGACAGTTGAAGGGTACCTTCTTGGCGCAGTAGCTTGACTGCTCCTATAATGGTGGCTGGGTATAGCAGAAGCTCATTATCATAGAATAGGTGGCACACATATTGGCTATGTCCACAACCTCCACTTTCTCCTTGGAAATGTGAGGAGCTGCACATCTTCTCCATACTTGATCAGATTCATACACCCAACATTTCCCTCTTCTCCTTCAATGGTTTCAACGCTTTTGAAGAAAGAGGGCATGATCTTTGGAAACAGTTTTGAAGGGGCCCTGATGGTATCCTAATACTGCTTTACAGGAACTTTCAATTCCAAATCCAAGCTCAGAGCAATAGCCACGTGAATGAGACAAACCACCCTGTTGCAAAAATCAAATGAGCGTTTCGATAAGGTTTTTCTGACTCCTAAGAAAGTTGCAGTCCAGGCGGCCACTCCTACTACCACAGTTTTTGCTCTCTCCTCAAACTCCATTTGTCTCTCCTGCGGTTGTGTTTTTCTCCTCTCCATGTTCAGTGTCATCCTAAAACCCCTGCAATAATCCATAGAACTTAAAACAATAAAGCAGGGACAAAACAAGAGGAAAACTGTCAAGGTCAAAATTGAAGTTGGAAATGTTGTTTTCTTCAGCAAATCTACGACATCAAGAAAGGTGGCTAAATCATTTGCATCTCTTTTTTTCCCCGACAAAGGTTGTGGAATTTGGCTTTACATCTGCCAATTGCAATTGCATGAATGTTTCTAAGTAATAATAACACATTTTCAACAAATTCATATTGTGCATATCCTGCAATCATGGTATTCCATGAGCCCACATTTCTTTGAGGCATTTTACCAAACAGTTCACGTGCCTTGTCTATGCTTCCACATTTTGCATACATGTCTACTGGCATTTGAAACTACATCACCAAAATTCCTCTATCCATTATGCTTTGATGGATGTCCATACCCTGCATTCCAAAGCTCCCATTTTGGCACATCCCGCAATCATGACTATCCATGATAAATGAGAGTATGTTGGCAAATGTAAACCGATTGGGTTGAAGGCCTATTTGTTGCATATGACGGCCCATGATACCACATTTTTTTGAGGGTTTCACATTTTGCATACATGTCTCCAAGACCTCGCAACCGCATGAAACAGTGTGACTACCTCGTGAGGATAACCATGTCTTCTGTATGCTGCAATAATTGTATCACCTGTGAGCAATGAAAGAGTGGACTGTCTTTCCTTGTGAAACCATGCTCATGAAAATACAGGTCAAAATCAAACAGATTCTAAAAAAACATTTCCGTAGCAAACAAGGAACCCTATTTCATGTAACAAGCCACATGTCTCCAGGATCCGACAACAGGGCGAGGTGGACAGAAAACACCTGCAGCAGATGGCAAAGCCTGAAAGGAAACTAAAACTTTAATTAAATCGGTAGTATCTGAGCAGGAGGAAAGAAGCAGCTCGGGCAATGAGGGCATTAGTGAAGACCAATCAGAATGATTGGAAAATAAATTTTACAAAAAACTATAGCTCCAAACAAAATAATTTGTTGAAATATTTAAGATGGAAATTAATAGGATAGAGATAATGAGACCCACACAATTACATGCGAGACTTGCATGGATATAAGAAGTGCAAGTGGTATTATGGTTACAAAAAAGAAGTGAAGTGCGGGGAGAATAAAGGATAAATGAGCCTAATGGGTTAAAACATGTACCTAATGGTAATACGAGGATATAGGACCCGTGTAAGCAAATATAATATATTTTTATGCTGATCTAGAACATTGTAACAAGAATATAGGTGTAAACACGTAGAGGATGATGAATACAATAAATGTACCGACCCAATCTTGGGGAAAGGATTTTATGTGATGATGGGGCAATAACTACTTGTAAACTAGTAAGGTTACTACCCCTCTAGGGAATATCATTGGATGTTATTTCCATTTTTATACTTGTTAATATTGCTAAATATGGTGTTCTAGTGAGATTTGTTGGATATTGAAATGTGTTACGATGACATTATCTTTATATGTTGATAATTTCTAAGCATGGTTTTAGTGTTTAGTGTTATATTCATATTCATTATGTTATTGAGATAATAGGTGTTATTGATGGATGAATGAAAGAATGTGATGTCTTGATTATGTTGAATGGTAATTGATATAGTTATGAAATTGTTTCCTTGTATTATTGAGAACGTTGGTTTTAAATCCCATTGCTTATGCAACTAGCTTGATGGGGACTAGTTATCCTATGCATGTAGGCGAGCGCACACAAATTCCTTCTCTTGCGTGATATGCTAATACTTGAGCCTAAAGGATGTTGAGGGTAAACATATGGTGTAGAGTTCGATGTGTGATGAGAGTGTATGGGAGTAGTGAAAATATGCCAACATTTCAGTTCTATTTCCAAAACCCATTGAATTTTATTTCCACAATGGTGTGAAATGATGATGAACCAATTTACTATGGAGAAAATAAACAACTCAAGCTAAATAAATTTGAAGAGGAGTTTTCTGATAGGGATATAGGTCTTGAGAACCACACATAGAGGATTTGGGTGGAAGAATGCTTATACAACGCTTTATATGGGAATATTTTATTGTGAGCTACCTACATGCTTGCATTTATAGATGACAACATATGTTAGGGATAAGTCTTGAATTTGGGATGAAAATATACCCAAAATCAGGAGTTCCTTTGGAATATTATAGAATTAGAAATTAATTGGACTCATGTTATTGATATTTGGTGGAGAAAAATTCTCTACAACTATGTATTGGAGTATAACGTATATGTTTATTCTTTCTGTTAACCCACAAAAGTTGTATCCTATGCATGATCATGAATGAACATTAGAACTTTTGGTGAACATGGGATTGTCTCCAAGTGTGGGACCTTGTAAAGTGAGACAAACCTCCAAATAAGGTTGGTTCCTCTACCTATCTAACCTAATGCTAACACTACTCCTACAACTGAAAACACAACTATTTAAGCCTAAACTAGTCATTCATAGGGACTAGAGTTAGAGAGATTACATGGAAATGAAATCCTAAGCTAAAAAAGAGGTGATAACACCAAGAAAATGGGGATGAACACTCTCCATGGGGGAAAATAGAGGGGAACAACAGAAGGAGAGGTCGACATAGGTGGCATAGACTAAAAACTTGCACAAAACCCTTCCATTTTGCAAAGCAAACACTTCAAGATGAAACCATGCAAGAGAAATACATGTAAAACATACCAAAAACAGATGGAGAGGAAATAATACAACAAAACACATGTCTATGATAAATAATTAGTCACAAAACAAGATTTTATTGACAAAGGAAATATGCACACCATTAAAACGAGAGATAAAAGGAATAAAATGCTTGCGAAATACAAAATAGAGGTATACAACCTTATGGAAGATGGGGACATCATGCCTTTACATTTTGAGAGCATCCAACCCTTACAAATGAATTATTTTCAAAATATATATAGAAAAGGGGAGAGAAAGAGGAGGGAAAGAGAGAGGGCATGCCAAATTTGACCTCAACCACCCACCAAACACAATAAATCACTACAAACACACATGGGCAACTGATAAGGCCATTTCTCCATGTCATTAAACTTGTAGGAGGAGGTATGGGTGCCACGAAACAATAAATTCGGGTGATTGAACAGCTTAAAATTGTACCTTTCCTAGCAAAAACCCATGTTTACACTTTTCACCCTCAAAACAACATCAAAGCCTATGTTTCTTGATAGTAAAAAGAATCCCTTGAGGAGGCGGTTCCAATGCCACCATTTTTGTGCAATTTTGAGATTTAAGTCAAATTTATGGTTAAAAGACCAAATCCCTCATGAAAAACAACATGACAATCGACCCAAGAAGTGTAGACACTAAATCACACACTATGGAACATTTCTAGGTCCTAATTGTATATCAATATTCATATGATTCCTAAGCGAGAAAACTAGTAATTGACATCTATCTTTGGCATGTTTCTTTTCCTTCTTGCTTTCTCTATGGTCTTACACACCTCACTTTCCAATCTAACTACCATTGATTTATATTTCTCATCTCTAGACATCGCACCTAGCCGGGACGTCGACTTAGGTGCCCATGGCGTCTTTATATCTTACTCGCCCCTTTTGGGCCTCTTTTTATGTTTTGCATTTTGTTTTCTTAGTGGTCAGCCTTTTAGTGGTTAATTATGAAATTCAAACAAGGGAATCATATAAATACAAAAGCATGTGATCGTAATAAAGGACCAAGCTCTAAGCATCTATCACACCACCTAAGATTGCATCCAAAGTCATTATAAGAGCATCAAAGCATCAATCGAGCACTCACTCAAGGGAAAAGGGACTACATTTTTGCATACACGCATATGAGGGGAAGTTCATTTTTCCTTCCACACATCTACTTACATTGGTACATCTAGCTATTACTTGCTATCAAGTGCATCTTACACAAGAGCTTCCTAGGGCATGATTTCTACACACACACACACAAAGAACTACTTGGAGTTTGAGATGTAATGCAATGTTTGGTCGTAAGTTCACTATGTCGAGTGACCTCCAGGGTCATTTTGACTCCCCATTTACATCTTTTATTTTTTAGGATTGATGGTTTTTTGGGTTTTGTTAGGTATCTTTCTCTTTGCAGGTTACAGGAAAAATATGTAGACATAGTGTGACATACAAGTGACCAAAAAAAAAGGTTAGTGACTACCTTACAACATAAGAAAAACCATATTTTGAGCTCCTACGTATTCATAGGAACCCAGCAGAGGTCTCTAGTGCCTAGGAATCATCGCCCCAGTCCAGGATTCATAGTCTAAGCTCATCCGGAAGTTATAAATTTTTCTGAGTGCCATTTTGACAGCTCCTCCACTTGTTCATCAGTCTTCCATTCTAGAACACTTTAGGATTTATTACAAAATCAACTAAGTATTCTTCCCTCTCTTTTGCACTTAGGGTTTCAATTTTCATTATCTTATTGCTTGTGTTAGATCTGTGCTTTAATTTTCATTTATCATATGTGACTCTGCAATATCTTAGGGTTTTTCAAATTCCATATTTTTAAATCGTAAAATGATTCCTTACTTATCATTTTCCTTTCTTTCCTCATACATGTATGTGGTAATACTCATGGTACTTAGGAATAACGATAATGATATTTAGGTAAGAAATCCAGTGGGAGGGAAAATTGATAGGATAGCCCAACCCACGCGATGAAAAATCCAATAGGTAGAAAAGAGGCCAAGACATTTGATAATAGGGTGTCAAGGCATTGTCGAGAAAAATAAATCCAAGCCAAGTCAAGAACCTAAGCGAGGATGCACAAGATTGTTGCAATCCACTAGGAAAGGATAGGGTGAATCTAAGAGAAAATAGGTAGAATCAAGACCACAACATTCCAATAGTAAGATATGTTAGGGCTAAAGAGAGCTGATGAAAACCTAAGTGGGGAGGAGATCTTAAATGGAGGTGATATCCTAGGCTAAAGAAAAATATTGTCGAGGTATTTATAAAGGAGATATCTAGCCACAAGGGGCGAATGATTGTAGAGTATCAGTAATAATATCATCAACTTGATTCAAGATATGGCTTTGGGCACAAGTCATGAGGTCCTCTATGGTGTGTTGTGTGATAGAAACATTTCGGTGCACCTTAGATCTCGTGGTGAATAAGGTGTGCATGACACACATGAAACCCTAAACCTAACCCATGTGAGATGACCCTCCAACATGAGAGGAGGACACATAGGATAACTCACACTAACACCCCCACTTCATCAAAGCTAGGGTAGCGGCTGTGATGAGTTGACGGAAAAGGAAGACACTCCTAAACAAATAAGAAAGATGTGCCAATGGGGCTCGCAACTAAAGGCCCGATAAGGTGCCCATATACAAACACATTCTTCCTAAGAAGAAGAAGAAAAAAGAAGGAATACATAGCCTAAAGAAGATGGGCAGTGCAGAGACCTCACCCCAAGAAGAGACCGTAAGTGAATAAACTTCATCTCAATGAAGGGCTTGGTGAATAAATATGTAATCCGATCGCTTATCCGAATGTACCAATGTCGATGAAACCATCATGAATAAGCTCACGCATGAAGTGCATATGGATCTCAATGTGTTTCGTCCCACTGATGTTGAACTGGTTTACGTAAATAGAGGTCATGCTTTTGTTATCACAATAGATAATGGTAGGCCACCGAAAGTGGATGTCAAACTCACAAAATACCTTGTAGCCAAATAGCTTTCCGTGGTAGCGTTAACGCTCCTCTGTATTCTACCTCCGTAGATGATATCATAATTGCATTTTGCTTCTTGCTAAACCAAACTAATAGGACCCAAACCAAGAGAGAAATCAGTAGCCATAAGTAGATTTCGATGATCTAAGTCACCATCCCAATCGAATCTGAATCCAATCAAGTCAATATCAACCCCTCCATGATAGTGAATGCCATCAGCATAAGTGCCACAAACATAATGAAGGATCCATTTAGCTAATTTCCAATGTAGCTCATGTGGCTCCTGCATGAATCTGGACACAATCCCAACAACATATGATAAATCCGGTCGAGTGTGAGTCAAGTAAATCAAGCTTCCCACCAACTACCGATAAAGAGTACCATCAACCAAGGGAGTAGAGCAATCTGAAACCAACTTCACCCCAGAAAGAAAAGGAGTAGGAGAAGACTTGTAATCAGACATCTGAAATCGAGCTAACAAATCAAGAGCATACTTAGGTTGCGAAATCAATATTCCCGAGTTAGATTGTGAAATTTGGATTCCAAGGAAGTAATGAAGCAAACCTAAGTCAGTCATGGAGAACTTGTTGGCTAAGGCGATCTTCACATAATCAATAATAGAGGAAGAGTTTCCTGTGATCAACAAGTCATCAACATATAGAACAAGAATGAGTATGGAGTCATCTTTCCGTAGAATATAAACATTTGGATCAGAGTGACACCTAGTAAACCCTGATGTAAGTAAGAAGGAGTCCATCTTGGCATACCAAGCCCGAGGGGCTTGTTTAAGGCCATAAAGAGACTTCTTTAACTTACAAATGAGGGAGGAATCTCGGACATAACCCGAAGATTGTTCCATATAGATCTCTTCCTCTAGGTCACCATGAAGGAAGGCACTCTCAACGTCCATTTGATGGACTTTCCATCTATTCGCTGCGCAATGGCTAGGGTTAGTCGAATAGAAGTCATCTTCGCAACTGAGCAAAGGTTTCAGTATAATCAACCCCAGCTATCTGGGAGAAACCCTTAGCTACTAATCATGCTTTAAACTTTTCGACGTCTCCATCTACTCCATACTTTTTTAGAACACCCACTTACACCGAATGATTTTTCTTCCTTTCGGAAGAGTGGTGAGATCCCAAGTATCATTCTTCATGAGAGAGGAATACTCCTCATCCATGGTAGAATCCCACTCAAGAATACCAAAAGCCTCCCGAAAGACTGTGGATCGTAAGCAGGGTGAATAAAGATTGGGGTCCAATGAAATCGAGCGAGTACGTCTCATATCTCAAGTATCTCCAAAGACTTTGCAAAGTTTTCCGCCCCAAAGGGGACCATGAGGATCAGCTTAGAGTCGGAAGATTCTTCACTTGAGTGAGAAGAGAAATAGTCCTCATCATCACTACTTTGTCGAATCGAAGACTCAAAGGTCTAATGGTCGGGAGGATCCGAAGAGGAGCACACTTAACAAAAGATCATCATCCGATGAGTCGAATCCAAATTAGTGAGTGAAGAGCCTCAATAGGTGGATAAGTAGAAGTTGAAGAAGACTCATATAACTTAACACTTCTCTCAATATACAACTCATGAGAAGTAGGATTCATCAATCGATATCCCTTCATGCTAGCAAGATAGCCTACAAAGATACAAGGTTTGGATTGTGGTTCCAAATCCTTGCGTTTCTTCTTGGGAATCCAAGCCCTAGCCTTGGATCCGAAGACTTAAAAGTGCTCAACATCAGGCTTGCATCCAAACTAGCCTTTAAATGGTGTCATCCCTCTTACTGCCTTATGTGGAACACGGTTCTGAATGTAATTTGCACAATTCACTACTTCGGCCCAATACTGTGGAGGAAGAGACTTCGAGTGAATCATACAAGTGGCCATCTCCTTCAGAGTACGGTTATTTCTTTCTGCAACTCCATTCTGCGAAGGGCTATAAGTAAATTGTATGCTACAAAGAGATCCCTTCAAAAGTACATAAATCCATGAACCTATTGTTTACATATTCACCTCCATTGTCAATTCAAAGAACCTTGATAGACCGTTCCACCTGTTTCTCAGCAAGAGCCTTAAAGTCCTGAAAATGTTCAAAGACTTCAGACTTAAGCTTAAGAAAATATACCCAAGTATATCGCGAATAGTCATCAATGAAGGTTAGCACATAAAGAGCTCTAGTAAACGAAGGAGAAGGAAATGGACCAGAAACATCACTGTGAACAAGATCCAAAGGACGAGTGGCTCTCTAGGCTTTTCCTTTATCAAAGTTCTTTTCAGGATGCTTTCCAAGGGTACAACCCTCACAAAGACCCTTAGAAAACTTGATGCGAGGCAACCCATTGACCATTTCGTTTTGACTCAATTGTTCAAGGTAGTGATAATTTAGATGTCCAAAATGCTCATGCCATAGCTTACTAACCTCATTTGCATGAGTGAGCAAGGCAGTGGGCATAGAATCAGAAGTAAAGTGGGAGAAGGTGTACAATCATGAACGGTGATCTACCTTTCCCTCAGCCACTGTAGTGTCATTGTTAAGCTCACAAATAATCACCAAGTTAGGACCAAATTCCACTTGCATTCCTTCACCAAGGTGAGTAATTTGGTAAACTGATAGGAGATTGGTAGAGAGATCAGGAACACTCAACACTTGGTTAAATGTTCCCCCATCCATCTCTACCGATCCACTACTGCAAAACCGACACTATCGTGTCATTACCCATCGTGATTTGGGACATTCCACAAGGTTCGATGTTGGAAAACTCAACATGCGAAGAACCCATGTGGTGCGAGGCACCGAATCTATAATCCATGTCGATGAAGGAGCAACTTTGGCTACAAGGGCCTTTCCTTTCTTCTTATCATTTTTAGCACCTTTTGCAGTAGAAGACTCGGCCTTCGAAGCACTTTGTTTTATGGATTCAGGAACACTTATTTTATTTTTCTCAAGTAAATGAGATAAGTGATCAATCTGTTTCTTAAAACAATGTTTCTCGTCGTGACCAATCTTCTTGCAATAGGAACACGAATACTTGCTTTTCTGTGCCTTAGGCTTAGAATTCAAGTGTTTGTGTCATTTTTAGGTTTGATCTTGGTTTCTTTCTTAGGTTGATCCTTTGTTTCTTTCTTCTTTTCAGTCTTCTTTCCCTTGCTAGTACTTGCTACAAGGGCATGTGACTTGGACTTGAGAGACCCCATTTGAATGAGTTTGTCCTGTTCTTGAATGAGTTGGGACGAAAAATAGTCAAAGGAGGGCATTGTCCAAGTATCGCCCAGCTCTTTGTAGCGTAGAAAGTTGACACGAAGATAGAATATTCGACCTAGCTTAGAGAGAATCAACAAGATCAGTTGAGAATCTTTCTTTTCTACTTGACATCCTTTTAACAATAATCTAATGTGGACAAATTTTGAGAAGAAAGCTTGTAGGTTTTCAAAGTCACTAGGATTTAACCCTAGTAGTTCATTTTCCAACTCATGCACTCTCATGTCATCTAGTTGTCCAAACATCACATCCAATGCATTTTCCATGCAGATTTAGGTGTTTCGGATGCCTCAATGTGGAAGAGCAAGTCAGGAGAAACATACATGCAAATAAGACCTAAAGCTTCATCACTACGGTTTAACCACTTAGATTTTTCAGGTTCATCATCTGGTTCAGTCTCAGTTCCCATGGTGATGTGGAATAACCCTTTACCCCTTAGTTTCATTATTATTTTTGATCTCCATTCGAAAAAGTTGAACGGCGTAAGCAAAGGAATTGAAAGTGCATCCATAGAGAGAGAGAGAGAAATGTAGAAAAGAAACACAACCACCTAGGACAATAATAACCCCCTTGCTTTCGGCACTTTATAGTTTAGTGCGTTGATTACAATTGGGTCCGTGCGTGTGGTTTGAAACACTTGGTAACTCGTCTTGCAATTAGTGTAATAACGCGTAAGAGAGGAGACCACAATAGTGTTTCGTGGAGTACAACAAAAAGGACACCATAAACAAGCACAAGCAAAAAATAGAAAGGAGGTGAAAGCCAACCCTAGTGGTGAGAAAAACATCTCACATCGTAAAAGGAAACCCCTTGTTCTGATCAGCGGACGCGCTCACTAGTCGCAAGCAATAATAAGGGTGTAAAACAAGGTTTGGGAACTCAAGGAGATCTCGATAACCTTCGAACGCCGAAAAGAGCTTGGAAGATAAGGAGGTGCACGAAGTGTCACCGCACACTTCAAATAAGCACAATTAGAGAAAAAAATCGACAATAACCCCTAAATGTTATCATTTGGAAACGCCCAATTTTACTATTTTTGGAGTTATTGAGTTAAAAACGATAGAGAGGTATTTAGATGTTGATTTTTTTTTCGTAAAAGAGCAATAATGTGAAATTAATAAAGAATAGTTTTAATTAAATTAAATCTAACTAAGTACAAGAAAATAATTAAGATCGAAAAAAAAAAGATCCTAATTAAGATCTAAAATGATAAAAAAATGAATTAGAATTTTAAATAAGATCTTTTAAATATCTATTGAAACTTCTAATTAAAAACTAATTAAAACAAATTTCTAATTTGTGGTTTTAGAAACTTGATATATATATTAAAAAAATGGAAAAGTTAGAAACTTTAAAACTTACCAAAAAAGAGAAGTTAGATTTGTTTAACAAACAAAAAAACTTACCATGAAAAAACACGGGTCATTTTTTAAAAAGCAGAGGATTTGTTTTGAGTAAGATTAAAAATGAAAGTAATTTAAAACTTACCAAAACTTAGCAGAAGGGTGACAGATGAGGTACAGGCCACGCCAAGTAGAAAAAAATGTAGAGAGGGTTAGCAGGCCACGCCAAGTTTAAAGAAAATGCAAAGAGGTGTGACTAGGCCACGCCTGAAAGAAAAAACGTAGAGAAATGTGCGGCGCGCATGAGAAGAAAAAACACAGAGAAAAGTTGTTGCAGGCGCATGCGGGCATAATATTTCAGGTCGTTTTTGGTGTTGGGAGATGCGTGGGTGCCAAGGGAAAGAACTACTATCCACGCATACGAGTTTACAACCGCTTCAAACAAAAAACGTGGCAGATGTTGTTGAAAACGCATGGTACAGTCCACGCAGGCTGAAGGTTTGAATAGAGATTGTGCGCGGCTGAACAATGGAGGAAGTGTGAACAATCCACAATAGTTAGATTGAAACGGTCAGAGGGACAACAGTCCATGCATAGTCAAAGGCTCCTCCACGAGCAACCATGACAGAGAAACACAAAAAACCTGCAACCACAGACTATCATGCATAGACAAATATCCTGCAAAACCAGAGATCTTAAAAAATTTCACTTCTATTTTAATAAAAATGAAATGAATCTCTATTTTGGATTTAGTTACATCCAACTAAAAAAGCAAGTAAAACCCCTGATTTCTCAAGGTATTATGAAAAACCTGCACATGCACAAGAAAAAAAAAAAAAAACTTTCCGAGAAAGCTTGTTAGAGATATTAGCAAGATAATTTCTAGAAAATAGTGATCAAAATATTTGCATGCAGAGTAAAATAATGAAACCAAGAAAGAGTAATAGCAACAAAAAAAATCAAGTGCACGTTTACCCAATCTCGGCTACGATACCATGTACGATTTTTTGTCACACCAAAAGCTCGAACTTATGGTGGAGAGGGATCTCATCGTGTTAATCAGCTGCTATGCCAACACACCTCGAGATCTCGTGGTGAATAAGGTGTCATCTATCTAATCCTGTAGTTGAATTAGAACTTCTCATTGAACATTGTCCATGGTGGGATGAGGATCAGGATGAGGTGGTGGTCCATAAGTTGGTTGAGGTTGAGTTGGTATGGGGAAGGATGGCGGCTCCAAGAGGAGTTGACTTTACACTTTCTTCCACATGAAGAGGAATCGAGAACCGAGTGCCTACTACGCATGACCCGACATTCTACGTTGGCATGTGAACAATATCTATGGTGTAAACAATAAAGTGGGGCCTCGAGGTAGAAGGTTATGTAGCCTTCTCGAGCTTGATCTCTTTTAACCTCAACTTCAAGCTTCTTCATGTGTCTTTTATAGGCTCTGCAATCAGATACATCGTCCTTTGGAGCCTCATGCCATGTACAATATGGCTCTTCCTTAAAGGGCCGAGGATCCATAAGGGTGGGAGGTAGGGGAGGATGTGAATGGTTGATATGGGTTGGTATGGATGATGTCGGCACATCTTGTACTTCATCATCCATAAGGTCATCACTTCATAGTAAAAACCATACATACACTCCCCTTTGTCTATATGAGGAAGTATGTCACATGATCCAAAGTGGGAATCGTGAGGAGAGGGTGAGGTCGGTGAGCTATTTTAATCTCAAGCATCGGTATGCTAGGAGAAGGCTTTATCGAGTGTGAGGAGTCTTCTTGTATAATAATAACGTTCACATCGCAAGAAAACGTCGTTTAAAGGGTGTTTTGGTAACCCCAAACTTCTCTATCCCGAATTTGGGCATAAATGGAAAAATTGGGATCATCCAAATGATAATCGTCATCGTAGTTAGGATTAGATATATTTATCACAAAATATTCAACTATGGTTTCTAATTGAACTAGTTTTCTCTGGTGGAGGTGGAGGTGTACATGAGATGGTAATGGGAATTGAAGGATCCATCTTACAAGGATGCAAGTTAGGAGGAAGTTAGGATATGATTAGATCTAATAAATTAGAGGTGTTGATCTTAACAATGATCTCATCGAGATGCTCATCGTAAGAATCCAATAAATTGGGAGGCATGTGCCAAACCAATTCCCCGATGACCGACATTTCCATGAAGAGTCTCGGCAGATAGTTGAAGCAATCGATATTCACGAAATGGGATAGGAGATAATTCTTCAAGGGTCAGGAATTTATATGTCCCTTTTTGTTGAAGAGTGTCATAGTTCTAAGGATTTGGGTCACCTTGAATCTTATAAATAGCCCCTTGATGAGAAAATTTGACACATTGATATGCAGAGGAAGTGACCACACGCATATGATGGGTCTAAGGTCGACCTAGGAGGATATTATAAGATAAGGGGAAATTAAAGACCATGAATTTTACACATACGGTCCTAGGAGGAATAGTGATGGGCAGCCAAATGCAATCCATGGAGGCATCTGTCGATGATCATATCCCTAACAAGTAGTATGTGTGGTTTTAGGTTTTCTATTGAGTAACCAAGAGCCTTGATGAAATATAAGGAGGCCACACATGTGATGACACCTTTGTTGATGAGGGCATGCTTAACCATGGTTTGACCAATTTATACTGAGAGATACAAATTGGAGGATTATCTTCCGTATAATAATTCATCTGGAATCATAGTAACTATGGGGAAACAAATACAATTTTGAGTGTCTATGGTAAGGTCCATGTAAATAGAAATCTCCTCGTATTTACGGTGGATGATTTTTTCCAAACCATGCAATGTAGGAAAATGACCCAAAGTAGGAGGAAAAGAGATGTTCATGTCAAAGAGACAAATCATGAGGCACTTGTGGTGGCAAGGCAATGTGTGTAAGAGCTCTAAAAAGGGAACTCGGCTTCAGGCAACCGAGAAAGTGCTTCTAGAGGATCCCACTCATCATGGTTGGACTGAGAAGCAAGATGAGAGTGTTCAGATATCTTCATAAACAATCTTAGAAGGATGAGGATTAATCAAGGATACTCTAGAACCTGATTTTTTTTAGACTCGATGCCATCATCCCAAATGAAGGCATTTGTGATTAGAGGAATGGTTTCATATACCCTTGGCCCTGTAAAATATTTTCCATATAGGTTGATCACATCTACATAAGATGGGATTTTATCTTTGGGAATATGATTCTGAAAGACACAAGGGTAGATGACCCTGTGATTTTAAGGCTAAAAGGATGGAGGATATTCAGGTTCTATGTACCCTTTAACATGCCTTATGTCATTAATGGAAACCTTTTTTGGGGGAGGATAATCAGGATCAACTACGTTTTTGTAGCATTTTATATTTCTTATATTTTTCACCTATACTATGGTTACATATAGGATCAAATAATACTTTGATATCTTTATTAGCTTGGTTAATAACATTATGATGATCTTTTTTTTTTTGGGCATCACAAGCCTTGACCACTTTGGTCAAACATTCTCTAGTGATGGCATCATGATCAAATTGAGGACCTAGGAAGAATGTGATGACATTCATGTGAAGGGCATGACATTTTTTGTGAGAATGGCCCCAGCTTAGAATGCCACCAATAGAACTTGTTACCATCATGCCATTGAGGTAAAGAAAGAGAAGGGTGGATTATTTTACTAAAGGAATTAGGAATGCATCGTCTTAATTCATCCTTGGTCAATAGTTGATAATAAACATGATGGTTTTATTATTAGAATTTTTATCAATATTAAAGATATTCATACTTGAAGAATCCACAAAAGGAAGATTATCCGAGACCTCGTCAATCCGTGGCATTCTTGTTCTTTGACCTTTAGAGGATTTTCACATTTTTGTTACTTTTTCTTTAGGAGGAGCCTTCTAAAACTCCCTCATGAGGTAGTCTGCTTTTTAGCTTGTTTAAAATCTTCATCTAAGGAAGTAGGAGAGAAATACCTAACCTTATATTGAAGGTGAGGTTCTAGAGCTCAAAGGAAAAGTTGGAATAGGCTATCATTTGGTATGTTTTGTTTTACTTTAGTAGGTAAAGTCCTCCAACATTTAATAAATGTTTTCCCCCACTCATTCTCATGTTGTTGAAAATTAATGAAAGCATTGATATTATTCTCAGGTAGATCATGATATTGGAACTCATTGACTAGGGTTGTTACCAAAGATTATAGCTCCACTATGGAGTTAGGGGGTAAAGTATGATACCAATCTAAGGCATCCCCAGTAAGGGTCTTAGCTAAAATCTTAGTTGTAGTGTAGGAGTTAACTTTAATCCATTCCTTATAAAGATTACCAAAAGATTTGATGTGGAGAGTGGGATCGGTTGATCCATCATAGGAAATGGAAGGGGAATGCCTCCAATATCTATGCTAGCAATATAGGGTGCTTTAGAGGCTCTTGTACGATTTCCCTCAAAACTTTGTTATGAATAAGAGA
This sequence comes from Taxus wallichiana var. yunnanensis, assembly GCA_018340775.1. NCBI lineage: Eukaryota > Viridiplantae > Streptophyta > Pinopsida > Cupressales > Taxaceae > Taxus > Taxus wallichiana. The sequence continues at coordinate 5,094,282 of CM031240.1, read as the reverse complement.
TCGATCAATAGGTACTGTAGACACCTATAATTACGCCCAAGTAATTTAAATACTTAAATTGCGCTAATTATCCCCTTTCTCACAAATCAACGACATATCGTCAAAAGCACTCATTTTCCCTCATATCATCATTAATTAATTACACTAAGCTAATTAATTAAGTTTCCTATCCAACAAATACCCTAATTAGCGACCTTCCATTAATAAATCACCCTTCTACCTAGACTAATTAATTATTATTAATTAATTAGTTTTCCCTTCCATTTAACCAATAAATCAATATTTAATTGATTTAATCCCCTTTAATAGCCTAAATCATACTAATATTCCTCTAATTATCTTCTATAAGCTTTACATCTACCTATTAGTCAATCATCTCGATTAATTAAAACACCCCCAACTCCCATGACTTGCTAAACATGTATTAAACTCTTCTAAAGTAAGGTTACCTTTAATAAAACAACCTTATCCATTCCTAATCATGTTTTACCTTTATCCCACATTCATGAGAATGTGTTGAATCCTTTATCCTTTGGGCTATATAAAGAGCCCTCCACCTACCTTTTTACTTACACCTAAACTCCTTAGAGAGCAAATGCAAAGCATATAACAAAGAGACTAAGAGCTTGCACCTTGCCCTTTTGAGAGTTCATCATCTTGAAGAGTTAAGCCTCTTTCTTAAAGTGCTTGGGTCATATGGGAGGTGTCAAAAGGGTCTTGTAGCCCAACTTTGATTAGCCCCCATTCCTAGGTTCTTGGAACATTAAGGACAACTATTTTGATAGTCATGGAGCTTACATAGGTCCATTCATTTATTTGTTGTTAGAGAATAGAGGAGTTTAGATATTTAGCATTGTTAGTTTCAAAGTTTGTATTTATGAATGCTAGCATCTAACCCTTGTTTAATTCTTATCATGATGGTGTTTATACTTTGCTTAATGCTAAATCAAATGAAGCAAGAACTACCACCTAAAATAGTTCTACAATTTAGCTAAAACAAAGCATAAACACCATCATGATAAGAATTAAACAAGGGTTAGATGCTAGCATTCATAAATACAAACTTTGAAACTAACAATGCTAAATATCTAAACTCCTCTATTCTCTAACAACAAATAAATGAATGGACCTATGTAAGCTCTGTTATCCCGTAAAATTGACAAGGGCAATTTTACCGATAACCATACCGAAAATTTTGTTCCGATCCCTCGTTAGGGATCCCTTGCGTTCGAAACGTTGTAAAATCCCTTCCCGGGAAATCTAGTTTTCGAACTTAGTCTTTCTGAGCCTTCTTTTGGCTGGGCGCATGAAATATCCTTGTAACACTAGCTTTTGATGCGCCCCCTTAAAATCCTTTGGCGCATGGTTTTCCATGTTAACACATCTTTCGGTGCGCCAAAGGATGTTGAGTCTCTTTTGCGTGCGCCAAGGCGCATGCGCCTTATTGTTGACACAACTTTTGTTGCTCCACTTTTTGGTGCGCCAAAGGGCGCACATAACTTCATGTCGACAATGCTTTTGGTGCGCAAAGGCGCACTTCGTCTCCTGTTGTCAAATACTTTCGTGCGCCAAAGGGCGCACGCTTTCTCCTGTCGACAACAAATCTCATGCGCCTTTGAAAAAGTGGTTGGCGCATTTATGACCAGTTTTTCTATATATATGTGAGTGCGCTCCCAAATGTCATTTTCACTTTTGTTGAGCACGTGATCATTCTGAACTTGTCAGCCTCTGCTCCGTCGTTTTCATCGTCCTGTGGACCCGTTGCAACTTTTGCTATATATCCAGGTAAGAGGTGTTATTTCTCTCTTGTGCGTTTTGTGCTTTCAGTTCCTGGTGTGTTCCTGGTTTGGTTCTTGCTTGTTGGGTGGTTGTTTATATATAAATGTGTTGGCCTAGCCTCCTCCGTTTGCTGCCTACCCCCATGCTATCCTTCCTCTTTCCAGATCTGCTGGAGAAGGTCATTTTCTTGAAACCGTGGTTGTAATCCTCTTGGTTTTAACCGTTTCGTTTGCCCACTGAGCATGTTAAAAAACAAAGAGGAGAAGAAATCTAAGAATCATGTATAACCCCCTTTAAGAGTTTGGTTTTCTGTTTTTCTCCTTGGCGCGTCTGTCACCCCTGCAACACTAAGAACAGTTGCGCCCCCATGGCGCATCTACCCGCCCTGTTACAAAAGCAAAATCCGCGCCAATGGCGCACCCTTTCGGCCTGCTGCATCATGAGCTCATGCGCCCTCAAGGCGCGCCTTTTCCGCGTGCTACAAGTGCTGAAACTACGCCCCAATGGCGCACCATCCGTCCATGTTGCATCCCTTTTCCATGCGCCCATGGCGCACCCAGCTTCCATGCAACAAAATTTTTTTCCGCGCTAAGTATGAAGCTATAAAGGCGCAGGCGCATCCCCGATTGCAATAACACCATGTTGTGTGAGTTTTTCGTGCACCGCGCCATATTCCCTTGACGCATCCTCGTCCCAATGTAACACATGCTTCTCATGCACCCTATATCAAATGCAATATGCACGAAGATTCATGCGCTGCTATGCGCCTTTGCGCCAATTTAACCTCTGCGCAGACTCCTTTTCGTGCGCCTTATCTATTTAGCCCTCGTTAGCCATTGCAGCTTTCATGCGCCACAGAGCCTTAAAATCTCTAACTCTTTCTTCTGCTAACATTCCGATGGAAGATCAAATGGCTAATTCAACCTTTTTGGATTGGGTCTCGCTTCTTCTTCATGCAGATCAGCAACTGAATTCGAAAGAACATATGTCTACATCCAGCAAGAGACCCGTCAAATCAAAAGGAAAGGCTAAGTTTACATAGGAAGAGATGAAGTACAAATATCAACGGGTCGATGCCCGAATCATAGGTCAATGCGATGGATGTCGTGGACTCGAGTTGGGTCACATTGACATGGAAGAATTCTGGGTTAGGACTCAGAAGGTTACAAGAAGTCTGTGGATGGACAAATTAATAGGCAGTGCCACTCGCATTTATTTGGAGGAATCCCCACAAGCGGCAACAATGAATTCATGATGGTGATTGCACAATCTTACAACAAGGACACAAGATGTGTCGAAAACAGCAAGGGCGAGGTAGTCATAAACCTCACTACCCGTCATTTTGAGATAATGCTCGGCATCCCTCACCACCGGCACTTTGTGGCCATCAGCCAAGAAGAGTGCATCAAGGCCTGGGAAGACAATGAAGACCAATGCATGCAACTAATGAACGAAGTCTACTTGAAAAACAAGAAGGTGGTAAGTGGTGGCCCCAAATCATCCACCGCAGTGACTTCTCAGAAGAGCTCAGCGATACTATTACTTTCCCGAGCGAGTCTTCGGCTTTCGATGCCCACTACTTCCATAAATGGATGCTGAGGTACTTGGAAACAATGAATAAGAATGTGCCTGAGCAGCACTTTTCTTTGGGAGAAATAATAAGCAAAGCACCATCTCCGAGTAAATGCTTCTTTTTCTTCTTCTTCTTCTTCTTCTTCTCTCTATTCTCCAACTTTCTTGTTGAAATGTCTAAAGTGTGTTGGCACAAATGATGACATCATCCATGTTGCATCATGGGATGATGTCATCCATCAAGTGTCAAGTCAACATGACTTTTAGATATTTTGTAACTATCTTTGTAAATAGGTAGTTGGCTCCTTTTTGCCTTCTTTCCTTCTCCTCTCTTCTATAAATACTGGAATACTTGTTGTATTCGTGGTGAACATTTTTTAGATGAAAATAGAAGTGAGGAGAGAAAGACTTTGAGCTTTCTTGTAACAGAAGAAAATAGTAATACAAATATTAAGACTTTGTGCTCAATAGCTGTGTTATGCATTAGATCTTCCTTACGTTAGATCTGTATGTGTTTAATCTGTTGGATTCATATCTACTTTTCTGTCATTTGCTCATCAGTATTGCTTTGTTTATTTATGTAAGTAGGTTTGGCTCTGTTTACTACCAACCCAAAAACATAAATCTTCGACCTTCTTGCTTTGGAATTCATTTCTTTTCTTCCTTCGGATCTGCTTCTTTCTCTTTTCCCTCTTTCATTACTTTCTTTTCGCAGCCTGAAACACTCTACTGGGATGAGATCCCAAACCCCCGAAGGCAGAATCTGTGAGACTTGCATAGATTCCTGCTGGTAGAATAGCAATAAACCAGTTTCACTTTGCTGACTCAAAGAGGGGCTAAGCCCTGCACACCGCTGTGGCTCGCAAATCATCCATAGATCTATCCAGCGACAGATTTTCGGACCAACACTCCATGACTATCAAAATAGTTGTCCTTAATGTTCCAAGAACCTAGGAATGGGGGCTAATCAAAGTTGGGCTACAAGACCCTTTTGACACCTCCCATATGACCCAAGCACTTTAAGAAAGAGGCTTAACTCTTCAAGATGATGAACTCTCAAAAGGGCAAGGTGCAAGCTCTTAGTCTCTTTGTTATATGCTTTGCATTTGCTCTCTAAGGAGTTTAGGTGTAAGTAAAAAGGTAGGTGGAGGGCTCTTTATATAGCCCAAAGGATAAAGGATTCAACACATTCTCATGAATGTGGGATAAAGGTAAAACATGATTAGGAATGGATAAGGTTGCTTTATTAAAGGTAACCTTACTTTAGAAGAGTTTAATACATGTTTAGCAAGTCATGGGAGTTGGGGGGTGTTTTAATTAATCAAAGGTGATTAACTAATAGGTAGATGTAAGCTTATAGAAGATAATTAGAGGAATATTAGTACAATTTAGGCTATTAAAAGGGGATTAAATCAATTAAATATTGATTTATTGGTTAAATGGAAGGAAAAGCTAATTAATTAATAATAATTAATTAGTCTAGGTAGAAGGGGTGATTTATTAACGGAAGGTTGTTAATTAGGGTATTTGTTGGATAGGAAACTTAATTAATTAGCTTAGTGTAATTAATTAATGATGATATGAGGGAAAATGAGTGCTTTTGACAATATGTCATTGATTTGCGAGAAAGATGATAATTAACGCAATTTAAGTATTTAAATTGCTTAGGCGTAATTATAGGTGTCTATATTTGCCCCTCTTTGGGGTGGCGTAAGTGATGCCACTTCAAAGATAGTAGATGGAAGAGATTTTGAAGGGATAGAAGAAAAATTAGTAGGAGGGAGAGATGCCCCCTCGAGTGTCGATGGGGTGATGAAGGAAGCCGATCGACGATCGAAAAAGATGAGAAGTAGGCAGAAGAATGGGGATGAGGCAGGATGCCCCGAGGAGAGGGAGAATTAGGGGTGAAAGGGAAGTGGTGTAGAAGAAATATGGATGAGAGGAGAGAAGAGATTAACCTCTAGCCACTTATTTGTTTGGAACAAATTTGATGTCATCATATTGCCATAGGAACTACATCATCGGTCCTTATGAAAAATATAAGCATACGACAAAGGTAGAATGACATGAAAATCCATACTACGAACAATTGTCCATTTCTCGAAGTAACAACTCCATGCAACATATAATAATGCAATGCAATATGAGAAGGAAACAAGCTCATATAACATGGAAAACAAGTACAAACACACATAACCAACCCAACAACGGTCAAGACAGTTGTACAAATGTTTTGTTATCAGTGCTGAAGAGATCCACAAGTTTGTGATTGATGAAAAGGGTTAAAAATGATGCCCCAAGCAAGGATACATGCAAGGGGAAATGAAAATGGACACGGGGTCCATGAAAAGCGTTTGTGCACAACAAAATAACACCAAGCAACCAAAAGTGCCCCAGTACACGGGCAAGCAAGCAGCTAGCTATTGTGAATGGTTGTGAATCCGATGATCTACGAGTCGTATTAATCAGGGAAGATGTGAGACAAACCAACAGGATATGGAGAAAATACCATGCGCAAGACACAAGTTTCAGCCGTAAGAAGCAAGTTACCATTTTGTAGGGTGTTTTACTTTTTAGGAATTTTTTGAAAAATTTTGCCTTGTTTTTGGATTTTTTTGATATATATATATTGTTTTTGTTGTTTTCTCGAAACAATGTTCTATTGTTTTTGTGTTTTGTGAAACAATTTTCTATTGTTTTTTGTGTTTTGTCGAAACAATTTTCTATTGTTTTTGTGTTTTCTCAAAACAATGTTCTATTGTTTTTGTGTTTTTTCGAAACAATGTTCTATTGTTTTTGTGTTTTTCTCAAACAATTTTATATTGTTTCAGTGTTTTTCTCAAAACAATGTTCTATTATTTTTGTGTTTTCTCGAAACAATTTTCTATTGTTTTTGTGTTTTCCAAACAATTTTCTATTGTTTTTGTGTTTTTAACAGTTTTCCAAAGCTATGTGCAAGTAACCAAGAAAGCATGGATGCCCCGACATTAGGTGGAGAATATACAAGGCGAAAGCCACGCACTTATGAACAAGAAGGTGAAGTCGTTGAGTTGGCCCCAACGTAAGATGGGAAATAACGAAAGACCACATCCCTTACAGACGAATAGAAGAAGGCAAAGCCAGATCAAGGTTGGACTAGATGGTGTGCACAAGGAAACTCAAGGAAAAACTAGGTCCAGACAAAGACAATTACCCTTCTAATACGTAATGCTTATGAACAACAAATCCTCCCGAGGTGCCTTAAACTGGTTTTCACCCAAGGACTTGTCCAAAGTGCCACAATTGTGTGGTTTTCACTAGTTCAAGTCCCAACGATAAGGTGGGAGTATTCAAAGGTAAACTCTTCATAGGTAGAAGCAGGACCCAAGGCCATTATGGATAGGTTCAACATGATGATGAACATAAACCAATGAAATGTTGGGAAGAAGCAAGGATGCCCCTAGCGTAAGTTGGCCTACAAGCACACGATAGAAAGGAAGGAGAAGATTGTTTTTGTGAAATGGGACAAAGGTGTCTGAAAACATGGCAAAAAATTAATCTTATACACATGGATGTTCTGAACGAAGTAGAAGAATGATGTGAATGATATGAATGTAGCTTAGAAGCCTCATGATGAAGAAGTGATTAGCCAAAGGCATAAATCGTGAGACGAGATATGGACTAGAGTAAGAGTCTGAACAAGGTCCAAAAAAGACACTTGGTAACATACTAATCATGTTTACTCATAGAGATCCAGTGTGTGCACGTGGATTTTATTACCTCTTGAAGTGAAGATTTAATAGACAACAAGTGAAGAGACCCTAGCCAATGTGTAGGAATGATTTATTTTGATAAGTGATTTTGTGAATGGAGGGTGAAAGGATAGTCGTACATTGCTCTGCTGCCAGCCAAGCATCCATAGCCCCGATGGAGATGTATTTGATTCTAATCACAACATTGCTCTATTTCCAGTCAGGCATCCATAGCCCCGATAGAGATTATTGGAAATACCCCAAGAGAGAGTTATATATTAATTTTCTTTTGCTTTGTAGCTTTTAACTTTTGAGTTTTGATTGATTTTGATTCTTTTGCTTTCTGAAAACTTATTTCAGCTCTCTTGTTTGACAAGGGGTTAAGAACCACTGATGGCTTGATGGAAGGAGGTGGAAGTGCTTACGATGACAACATTGGCTAGTGTCAACAAATATGTCCAAAATTTCTTCGCAACAAGTTTATTAGATGTTGAATGTGATAGGATCTCTAAGAGGTTAGTCGTTCTTTAATTTACCAAGGTGATAAAAGACCAAGGTCAAACAGATACCATAGAGATAAATGTCACAAAATGCATGCGAATAAGCTAACCAAAATATCACCGAAGGGATGAAATGGCAGGAAGACTTGCAGAAGAATAACAAGAAAGGGAAGAAAGAAATATCCATGTGTACGCAACACCTGATTGCAATGTTTGATCTTTATACCTTTGATTTTATTTTTATTTATTTATTTATTTTTGTATTTTTGCATTGTTTTTTATTTTTAGATTTTTGATATATATATATATATATATATATATTTGAACCGTTGTTACTAACAAAGTCACTCTATGTGATAGGATCCAACAACGATGTTTGTGACTTCCTTGATAAGGGAGACTAAGCGTGTTTGTTTATCAAGAGTCATGTTTTCCCCAATCTCAATGATTGTGGTGAGTTCACACTCAACAAAGGACTGTGATTTATCCTGAAACATGGATTTTGTATGTGGGAGCTTGAGTTCCCTATCAAGAGGTTTATGTACTTTGCGCCATACTTGATGGTTATGTTGATGTGCGTTCTTGAATCACGCTTGATTTACAACTTTGAGATTGTTCCAGTTGTTGGGGGATTTTGAGCTCTTGGAAGTTTTGACCTGAGCTTGATAATGAACCTGTTTGGGTTTCTTATAAGCTGACGCTTGAATTTTCTGACCTTGAGAAGGAGAAGAATGCAAACATTTATGATTGATGATAGGAACGATAGAAATGGTAGTGGGCTTGCCATAACCATTGATAGAAGAAATATGTGATAGATGAAAAGGATACGGTCCAAGAATTGAAGAGGATGGGCTACCAGGAGGTGAGCCACGGATAGAAAGTGAAAGGCTACTAGGATGTGGCCCAAGAATAGAAGAAGAAGGGCTACTAGGATGTGACCCATAAATAGAAGATGAAGGGCTACTAGGATGTGGCCCAAGAATAGAAGAAGAAGGGCTACTAGGACGTGACCCATAGATGTAAGATGATGGACTACTGGGATGTGGCCCAAGAATAGAAGATGATGGAATACCCGGGGTGATCCATAAATAGAAGATAAGGGCTAGTTAGACGTGCCCCAATAATCAAAGATAGTGGGCTACTCAAAATGTCCCACAAATAGAAGAGAGATGGATACTAGAAGGTGACCCACACCTAGATGAAGATGAAGGGCTACTTGGCGCTAACCCCACCGATATTTTGATTGAGGAATTATGATAGACTAAGAGTTATTGGGTGATGAGAAGATAGGCCATGGATCTATGCAAGACTAAGGAGTTTCATCACATAATGAAGAATGTGAAGATGGAAGAATAAGATGAGGATCAAGTTACATGATTTGAGGCTCTTCCTCTGCATTTCTTGATCAAAGAAATCAACATTTTCCTCATAATATGTAGATGCATCAAAGTGTAAAGAGAATCCTTTTTGTAATCTACTAAAGGAATATCTTCATATGCCCCTATAAATGCGCTGATTATTTCTTCATTCTCAAAAGAGATCAATTGGTATGAGTTGTTGATCGATCCCTAGGGGTTTATTGGAAGAAATAGGCTCACTTGGTGTGGAAGTCTTAGAAGATGTTTGATGATTATTGATAGAAGATGATGTGGGGGACGAAGAATAATATGTAGCTAGACGTCTCGAAGTAGAAGAAGGTGGTGTGGACCTACCTATGTAATGGTATGTCGTATGTAAAATAGTAGGATTAAGTCCAAAGTCTGTAGATTGTGACACATGGGTCAATTCAGATGTTTGTCTTGAAGGACTTTGAGTCACATGAATATTTACAGAAGGAAGATTCCATGGGGGTGATTGATGAAGAAGGTCCTACGAAGAAGGAGAGGAATGTGATTCAAGTATTGCATTAGATGAATGATGACAAGGGTCCTACAAAGAAAGAGAGGACCGTGATTCAAGAATTGTATTATACTTCTGATTGGAGGGATTTAGAGTCGCATGTATCTTCAAAGGAAGAAGATGTCATTGGGGCGACTGATAAAAGGGGTCCTGCGAAGAAAGGGAGGACCGCAACATAAGAGTCGCATTAGATGATTGATGAAGAGGATCCTGCAAAGAAAGGGAGGACCATGACTTAGGAGTCGAATTAGATGAATCTGAATAGTAGTTTGGATCTGAATCCTCAGAAGAGTTAGAGGAAATATTTGGATTGGAATCCTCAGAAGAAGAGGAAATGTTTGGATTAGAATTAGAAGAAGAGTGGGGGGAACTCGAATAATAATTTGGATCAGACGTGTCCAAATCATACCACCGACTATGAGATGAAGGTGGGGAATGAGTTACTCATATGGGCTCTCTAGCATGAAGAACCAAATGAGGTTTAGTTGTGATGGGAATCCTATGATTTGAATTGCTGAACCTAGGTTCTGTATTTTTGTAAGTATGGGGAACCGCATGATAGTTAGTCATTTTTGGTGTTGTTTTAAGCACAAATGTCTAGATCTAGATAGTGTGATGGAACTCCTTCAAAGGGAAGGAAGTGACATGTCAATTTGGGTAGCATAAGGACAACCAACCAGACATTGTGTAAGTATGGGGATGCGTGCGTGATTTTTTGAAGAAGGTCTAAGGAAAATAGACATCATGACGACGTAATATCGATGAGATAAAAAGGGATTGTCCTAGAAAATAAGTTTTCTGAATGAATAATCACAAGGAACAATCATGCGAGTGTGAAACCCAAAGCCAATCAACAAGGAAATACACCATATGAAAATGTGATGCAAAGATGATCAACAAGATGTTTTCACTTATGCCAAGTTCAAGGAAATGAACAAAACGTAAGTAAAAACAAGAAGTCAATGTGATCTCCCAATCAAGATATACGATGAGCGAGCTCAAACTTGATTAAGACCTATATCTCAAAAAGTTCCAATTACAATTCGCGAATGACACAACAATATCACCAAGATATGTTAACCCACTTTGTGAGAAAGTGAAGTATTGATATCGAGGTGTTATTGATATAACACGCACAAATAGTAACACCTAGCACTCTTTGAAATCGAGGTAATAATAGAACCGAACTAAAAATCTCAAAGTATAGCTAGGAATAGTTAAAAATGTGTGCAACATAACCATACAATATAGGTATTTATGTCGAGTTTACAAGAAACAAGACATAAATATCAAAATTGTAGTGATACGATACAAACAAGCTAACTCTTCTAAGGAAGTCTATGGTGATGAACCACGCCTAACTACAATGATGACCTTGACATGGGTATCAAGATCACAATGGCTACCAATGACGTGAAAACACCTCTCGCACACTTTAGACGTTTAACTAACCCAACCGCAAACATGGATGGGCGTAAACGGACATAAAAGTGAGAGAAACAGTCGATTGGTAACACAAAGGTAGTCACCCTTATTTTTCTCAACAAAGTGTCAAAAGAATGTGAAGGAAGTAAATCAAGAAAAAATGATGAAAAATGCTAGCCTCACTTCAGCAGAGTTTCACCTCGCCCTAAGGCAAGTAAAAACTAGGCAAAAGTAATATGTCACACGTTTCTCAAAAATAAGGTTCACAACTCAACACTGTTTTAAAATGGTCAAAGTGGGCTCCTGGCCAAAGTATATTCTCCTAGGTGGTTCTCTTGCCCTAGGTGTTACAAAGTTGCCACGAGTGAGCGTGATTTACCCAAAAAGTCACACCCCCTAGTCCGGGAGTATCTCAACTTTACTTTACCCCCTTCAAGAACAGTAGGCAACTAGTGCGTCTACGTGTACTATCACTGGGGTCGCCACAACAAACAACTTGTAACGCTATCTCACAAAGGAATCACTAGTCAAGTAGGTAGTGCGGAGCACTTCCCGTTTCATCCACAAGGTTCCCTCTTGTGTGGACTACTTTGGGGTTCCTGGAACCACCCCCATTGTTGTAGCTTAAGGTGTTATGCCAAAGGGGTTATGTTCCAGTTGAGCGGAGAGGGATGTACCCTTTTCTGAAACCTGCAATACAGTGTTTTGAATATGTTGTTCTTTTTATCTTGTTTAATTAGGTGTGGTTTGCTTGAACACCTTTTGGCAACCTGTATAACAACTGTATTAGTAGTTTTTGATTTTGTTTTGGTTCCTCCTTTCTTTGACAAGCGTTTTTAGGTCATACACTCAAGTGTTAGTAGTTCTCCAAGAAAATCACATTATTTAAAAGAGGATTAAAATTTTGTTTTGATTCTCAAAATCATCCAAGGATGCAAGAGAAGAGCATACACAAAAAATAATCCAACTAAAAAGTAAATAAAATCTTTTCAATCAATGAACCATACAAAATTCATGATAAATGTTCATTCCCTTAAACCAAAAGTGAAAGATGAAGTTTCCAATTTACCAAATATTATAAAATGAAGACTAAAGTTGTTTTTTATTCTCAAGATCACCCTAAGGTGCAAGAGAAGAGCATACACAAACTTTATCTCAACTATATAGAAATGGAAAACTTCAAATCAAAATACCATTGAAAATACTTTGTAAAATGTTCATTCCTTTAAACCAAAAGTGAAAGATGAAGTTTCCAATTTACCAAATGTTATAAAATGAAGACTAAATTTGCTTTTGATTTTCAAGATCACCCTAAGGTTCAAGATAAGAGCATACACAAAATTTATCCCAACTATATAGAAATGGAAAACTTCAAATCAAAGGACCATTGAAAAATACTTTGTAAAAGGTGCATTCCCTTAAGCAAAATGAATAATCAAGTTTCCAAGTTTAATCCCAATGTTAAAAATATAGAGATCAAAGTCGTTTTTATTCTCAATATCACCAAAAGGTGCAAGATAATATCATACACACGCTTTGGTCTAAATCGAGTAAGCATGGAAATACAACATTCATCAAAACATTAGACATGTTAGAAAATGACCAGTTTTAAAATAACAGAAAAGCATGCAACTTCTGTAAGTATAAATCCCTAATTTATATTTTCATTGCATATTTAACTTCAATACCTTTCCAACGCAAAAAAATGGAGTCATTTCAATGTCGGGAGCAAAAGTTATGGCCTTCAGAAGATGAGTTACGCATATGCTCTTATGCTCATGGGTATGCACTTGACATGCACTCAAAAAATGTCAAAAACACGTCCCTTAATATGCAAAATGGGTAAATTTTTCCAACCAAGATTCAATTTTGACAACAACCCATCATATTAATATATGAATAAAAGACGCAACGCTATCAAACATTAACATACATGCTCAAGAATTTAATATTTTCAAGAAATTGACAAAACTAGCATGTAGAATGATGAAAAAGTAAGCTCTAAAAATGAAAACATGATGAAATCTTAAAATTTTCTCACCAAGATTAAATTTTGACAGCAATCCACCACATTAATATGTAAATAGAAGACTCGCACTATCAAACACTAACCTACATGCTCAAGAATTGAAAATTTTCAAGAAATTGACAAAACTAGCATGTAAAATGTTGAAAAAGTAAGCTCTAAAAATGAAAACATTATAAAATATTGAAATTTTCTCACCAAGATTAAATTTTAACAGAAACCCACCACATTAATATGTAAATAGAAGACTCATCACTATCAAACACTAACCTACATGCTCAAGAATTGAAAATTTTCAAGAAATTGACAAAACTAGCATGAAAAATGTTGAAAAAGTAAGCTCTAAAATGAAAACATGGAGAAATCTTGAAATTTTCCCATCAATTCCAATTTTGACAGCACTTCACCTCCTTTATACCTACAAGGAAGACTCAACACATGCAAACTCAACAAAACAAGTTAAGAAAAACAAGTTAGATCAACATGTGTAAAAGAGGGTTAGTAACCAAAAATAAAACTTAACTACAAAAACTTGAAATTAAGTGCAAAGAACAATGGAGTAAGTCCCACCGGCCCAAATGTGTGCATGTATACTTTTCTTAATGTTAAATCAAATGAAGCAATAACTACCACCTAAAATAGTTCTACAAGTTATGTTTTGTTTTAGCTAAATTGTAGAACTATTTTAGGTGGTAGTTCTTGCTTCATTTGATTTAGCATTAAGCAAAGTATACATGCACACAAAGACCATTAGGTCCATTAGGTAAGCAAGGGGGAAATGTACCCCTAGATCCTGAGTTAGGATGGTTAACCATTTGACCCATGTTAGTTTGCATTTGGAGAAGTTGAATTGTAATAGCGGTTTTATATTGGCTCATTTTGTTTATGAGTTGAACAAGATTATAAAGGTTAGAACTAGAGGCATTTTTAGATGAGGCTTCTGCAAGAGCCTTCCTTATTTCTACCCTACTGTCAAGCTTCTTAGATACGAAGTGAAGAAGATGTTTTTGGATCATTGATTCAAGTTCCCCCTTGTATTGAGGAAAATTTTCAAGGAACTTTTGGACCTCATGTGGAAGATTAGAGGAATCATCAATCTAAACCTATTCCTCTTCATCCCCTAAGGTGTTATTATTGTGGGTGTTATACTTCTTTCTATTGGATCCTACCACACAACAATCTATATAGAAAGGAAAATTAGATTATGGATGATTGGTTTCTGGAAATGACTGCACATTAAAATTGGAGAGCCCCATGCCCAAATACTCCATGATGGAGTAATGACCTTGCCTAGAAAAAGCTCAAAAATATACACTACTCGACACAATCGTCCCTACAAAAAGGGTTACATAGAGGACAAAGGCATTTGGGATGAAATATGGATAAAACATATAGGATCAACCCTACACAAAATTGACATAGGGGTTGATAACGCATATGGGAAAATTGGTTTTTAGGGGTTTTCTAGATTTTTAAGGGCTAAAATGAGATAAAACTAAAAATGGATGCTTTTAATGAGTTGTTCTCAATTAGAAGGTACAAAAGGAGGTTCACGTTGGGTTCACCAAGGATGTATGGTGGGAAAAATGTGTCTAGACAACATGAACTCCTATCATCCATTTAAGTAGGCTATCGAGGAAATGAGTAAGAGATGTAAAACCTGGCACACAATGGATAGAATTCAAAGGGGTATAGGGACTGCTAAGATCACATACCCAAAGGTAAGTAACCCTTACACTAGGTCAACCTAGGGTTTCCAAGGCTCAAGATCGAGAAAGAGGAAGGAACCCTATTGGGGTATCGGTATTATGGGGGTGATTAGGGAAAAATTAAACATGCAATATCTATGCTAACCGAAGTAAAGCATGCAACATAAGATAAGGATCTGAATAACAGTATGCTAACCTAACATGTGCATAGGGTCAAAGCATATAATTGTGTCCCACTTTTTTGTAGTTTTTGTACTTTCAACAAACTATGTCTGACAACCAAAACATGACCAAACACATATAAAATGACCAAACATGCATTTTTAAGAGGCTATAAATACCAAGGTGCAGGGCATCAAGAAGTTACACGATTTTTATTTTATTTTTATAGTATTTTTTAATTATTTATTTACTAGTCAGATTTTAAAATATTTATGGCCACAAAGTGGGACACACTTGTATGCTTTGACCCCATAATATGTTAGGATAACATAAAAGGATAAGAAAATAGATAGATATTGCTCTGTGAAAAATGACAAATCAAATTAGAACACTTATGTGCTTTGAGGGAGGTCACTAATGCATCTATTTCCCAAAGGAAAATACACCAAGAGAGAATAGATTTTGGGTAGAGAAGGGGAACAATCTTATCCTAACTCACTATAGGTGACCCAAGAGTGCAAGCAAACTAGTCCAACAAGAAGAAGATCCAATCCAAGAGTCAAGGTGTAAGAAATCCAAGAGATGAGCGAGTAGATGTAAGTTGACGCAAAAGAGTAGACTAAATGGAAAGTTCATGTATACTATTTTGTTGTGTGTTGTATGTATCTTTATTGCTTTTGGTCTATCTACCGACATGATTTCTTGTGGGTGATTGAGTCAGCCAGGAATTTTAAAATGCACCAACACAATTGCCCATGGGAGATAGCATCAGCGGGGAGGGGGAGGAAAAGTGGTGTGTGTAATGTGTCATGAAGAACAAAAGTAATGCAAGGCAAAAATAATATGGTCATGTACAAGTAAGGTGTTGGAAGGGTGCAAAGAAAAGTAAGAAGATAAGAGCAAAAGAGGTGGATAAATAGGACCAAAATCCATTCTCTCTCCATGTATCATCCCTAACCCAATGGTTACATGAATAACCATACCCCTTAAGGAACATGTTCCTAGAAATAGTTGCATTAACGACTTCTAACCTAGAAGAGAAATCGTTAGTAGCAAATATGAAAATATCAAGTGTGAAAAATTAGGTGTATACAGGAATGAATTAGGATAGTGTCATATGTTTTAGGATGTGAGGCCATAGGTGAACAATGTAGAGTAAATCTTGAAATCAGTGTCCACATTTGCCCTTTTTTTTTCAAGTGGTTTGTGATAAATGAGTCATTGGACAAAAACAAGTGGATAATGATTGATTTGTATTGGATAGGTGCTCCCCCTTAAATTAGGGGTCATCACAATGAGGTTTGATGATCACAAGTTTGAATAGGTTTTTGGATGAATGGACGGGTTTGAGTGATAAGTGTTTTCATTTAAGATGCCCTAATATTGGGCATGAAAATTAATTACCACAAAGGTGTACTTGTGCGACTAAATATTCAAGTGATAGGGGAACCAATGGGTACTCAACCTATCGATGTAAGATTCCTAGGAAATAGTTGTAGGAAATGATCTCGGAATGTATGGTATCCATGATGTATCGAGAGACACAAGCTTGATAAAGGATGTTACCACAATGGCGGACTTACAGGACCATGAAGTCAAGTAATAGGGAAATTAATGGGTTTTTGACCTATAGACATGTGACTCAATGACGACAAGAAAGTTTCCCTAATGGCTTAAAAATCTGAAATGGATTAAGGACGGGATTTGTATAGATTAATTTATTTTGATTTTTAGAGGGTCTTGGGGCCCAAAAAGGAAGCACATATTTGAAAAATGTGTAATTTTGCAAGGAATGATCAAATTGTTGATTTGATAAGGTCAAGTGACCCAAAATTGATGTTTTGGATAAGTTGAGGTAATCATTGGAGATTACCCTTAAGTCATTATCGATTTGGACATAATCGTCGGTGATTGGATAAATCATTATCGATCGGGTGCGCGACAAAATTTTTGATGTAAAATGTTGATTTGGAGGCTTATTTGGACATTGTGACTTGAGAATATTAATAGACAAAAATTAACTAATTTTCTATTTTCTTTAAATTGAGTGAGAAGGAGGCAATTGGAGGTTTACAAAGGTGATGGATGTTGACGCGTGTCTTGAGGCAGTGGTCTAATTAAGTTTTTTGTTGTTTTTTTAATGTGGGCTTATGAAATCACTGGTAACTTATTATGAAATCACTAGTAATTCTTGGAATCAATGGCAATTCAGCATAATTGATGACATTTTGATTATGTAGATATGTTTTTTATTTCATTATATTTTGATTACAAGATCTTATGTTTAATTGTAGTTTTTCATGGATGTTGGCTAGGGATCTAATAACAACACGGGATAGGATCCCAAATATATTGGATGATGTTCATTCATTATTGTCCGATGATAATTGGGGTCATCTAGAGGAGGTTGGATTGGGTGGGATGCATTATTACAGATGCATCCATAGGATATGGGTTTATTGTTGGCATTATTCAAGATGTGGGATCATGCGAATGGTACTTTCTAGTTATTGATAGTGGAGATGATGGTGACCTTGGATGATGTACATAGAATTTTGGGTCCAGTGCACGATTCGGGAGCAAGTCTACATTATTTATGATGAAGGTAGGGGTGTCGTGATGTGAAATTTATATGGAGATGATGTTGATGTCATTGTATATACATATAGTGAATTTTCATATGGATCCATGTTCAGTGATTATGATTAGGATAGAGCATTTTTTACTATGATGATGATGGGTATCATCTACTATGCCCTATTGGATTCTATCATGGGAAATTTTTCATGGATGTTGATAGGGTTGTATACATGTTAGAGTACAAGACAATTTTTCTTGGTCCCTTACCTTGATGACACGATATAAATGGAGTTATGGTCTTAGAGTACGCAATGAAGATTTGGTGTAGATGTATTGTTTTGTTAGAGTGTTGGGCATACAAGAACATTAGGGTGGATCGGTTGAGGAGTATCGTGGTTGAGGTGGGTGGACCTATAGTTTCTAGTGGGTTTCATGCAATGGAAATTTGATTTTATAGCCATCAAGCCCATTAGGGGTGAGGATTACTACGGGTAGATCCTAGCTGGATTGTAATGTGGAGATGTCATTTGGATGTCATACATGGATTTCCTAATATGGCTTAGTAAAAAGGGGGAGTTGGTGGCATGTAGTAGGATAGATGGGTGTGAGGCTGGAGGGAGGGTGAGTGGGAGCTGATTAATTTCATCCATGTTAGATGGTAATTTATATTAGTACATGATGTTCTTGAGGTGGTTTTAGCCTACAAGATGGACGATGATGAGACAGATGTACCACTACCTATTGTTCAAGAAGTAGTTATTATGGTGAATGAGGAGGGGATGAGAGTGAGGGTGAATGTTTAAGGGGGTGGTGATAGGGTATGATGATGTAGGTGTGATGGAGGCATATGTTGCATGGTGGTACATCCAAGTGGATGGCTTTAATAGGTGTGTGCGGGATCATGTGGAGGTGGTACCTCGGGAAGGTGACAATGATGGAAAGGATGGGGATGAGGAGAATAGAGTGGCAGTTTAGAGGCCATTATAGAGTGTTTAGAGTTGAGAAGGTCATATTATTTGTTGAGCATGATACTCGATGATAGTAAGGAGAGATAAAGTGATTGGGGAGCATGATGGGATGAGCCATCAAATTACCACTATATAGACAGAGCTTACCCGGGTGAAAGATGGCGAGAGATATGTACCAATGGGACATGGAGGCCTTATAAAATGCCTTCGGCGGTGACACATCCATCGATTTTGGGGGCTGAGATTTAGGATTCTTAGGCTCATACTAGCAGACAAATGGGACCACCGGTTAATGTGGGTATGACCAACTACCAGGAATTATATGATTAGTTTCACTACTATGAGGATATATTGTGACAAAGGTTTCTAGATGATCCTTATTATACAATGTTTTTGGTGCAGAGACAGGTGGCTCGTTAGGTATTTGCGAGTGTGGGACAACCACCATGAGGTCCAAAAGGGAAAACTAGATAGAAGGTCATGAGGGGGATTCATGTGGAGCTCAAGGAGCAATGCAAGTGGGATTGTTCATCGAAAACATTTAGTTCACCCATTAGTTTTGTACATATGATTTTTATGTATGAGGCTCCTTTGAATCCCTTATTAATGTATAGATATATATTTTTGATATACATGCTTCTTAGGGTTCTCATGCCCTTGGATTATATTTTATGTTATGATTATGATTGCAATGTAATGGATTTAAATGTGATTCATGATGATTTAATTGATGTTGTTTTTAATTTGAGATGTGTGATTCAAATTTATAGATGTATGTGTTATGATATAATTTTTATGATTTTAGACATTGTCGTGAAAAATGGTAATCTTGTTGTATGATTTACACACTTGTATGATGGATAAGAGATTATTGTGGAATGATTAATTTTTACTATTTTAGACACATATAGTGTATGATGGTAAATTGATTTATGTATGATATTGTACATACGACCTTATACTAGATGTTAACATATGACTCACAATGGTTAGTCATACTAGGATCATAGATAAATATGAGATAGTTGGATCTTATCTTTTCCGAAATGGGAAAGGTTTTGTGTGTAGTAAGCATAGGGAAATGGGTTCTTCCTGATAGTCCCCATGGTTTTCCTAGATTTATTGTATTTGATACAAGTTGATTGATGTGGGAAGCTTGCATTTGGGGAAATTTGATTAATGCAAGAAGCATTCCTGGATGGATCAATTTTTATTTTTATGAGGGTTGATTGATGCGAGAAGCCCCTTTTTGATATGAGGACTAATCAATATGGGAAGTCCTTATTGTTCACTTGATTGGGTAGTCATCCTTTAAGGGAGTGGTCTATAATTTTACTAGATTTTTATTTGATAGTAGCCATCCTTCAAGGGAGTGGTATATAGCTTTATTTGACATGATTTTATTTTTGATAGTCATCCTTCAAGGGATCATTCTATATTTTTATTGTATCCATCCCATAGATATTTTAATTTTGAGTTGAGGGAACCTTGGGTAACCACGTGGAAGGGAATAAGTAAGTGTACAAGCTACACATGTCCTTTCCATATCATGAAATATGATAAGATAGGGGATGGTGTGAGTGATTACTTGTGGAGTTACTTAGCCATGAGTAGGAACTGGTTAATGAGGAATATGCTATGAGAAGATCCATGGTGCCCATATTTAAGGTCATGACATATATGTTGATGGAAGACCACATGATTCTAAATCATTACAAGAGTGATAGGATGTGTGGGTTGATGGATGGAAGATCATAGTTTGACTAAGATCTCATGAGTCAATAAGTTAATAGTAGAATGACTGCAAGTGCAGTGCATTAAGAGGATCCTTTTTAGGTTTACCATCAAGGGAGGCTAAACGAAAATCCCCAGATCCATATTTATGAGTGATAATATATGGTCTAAAGCTATTCAGAGAAAACTTTCCATGTTTTCTCTTTTCCATGTTAGTGACATGTTGGTTTTCTTTGAGAACAAGATCACCAATATTAAAGTCATGTTGTTTGATATTTTTTTATAGGCTTGTTTGATTCATTCTTAATATATTTTGATGTGTTCAAGTGTGGTTAGACAATGTTCATCTAACAGTTCAAGTTGTGATAAATGTTCTTGATGGTAGTCCTCATTGGAGATGAAATATCTGAGAGAAATGCATAATGATGGAATTTTAACTTCAAGGGAAGAAAAAAATTCATTGACATGGACTAAAGAGAAAGGTGTAGCCCTTGTAGGGGTATGGATGTTATTCGATAGGACCACAATGCAAAGGAAATTTGTAGATTCCAATCCCTCCTAGCTTGATCAATAGTTTTCATGAGGATTTTTTAATTGTTTTGTTATATGTTTATACTTGTAGATAGTAAGGTGAGGAAAAACTGAGTCCAATGTTTTAAGTGTAAGAGAGTTCCTAAAATTTTTTTTTTGAAGGATTTTTCATTATCTGCGATGACTTTATACGGTATACCAAAGTGAAAGATAATGTGATGATGGATGAAGTCAATGATTTTATTTGCTTTAGTAGATATGATGGTTAATGTAAAGTATTGAGTTGTTGTAATGATGGAGTTGTGTTGTTATGATGACCGAGGGTTGGTAAGGTTGATGAGGTCAAGTACCCATTGTGATAAAGGTAAAATATCATGAGTCGGGTGAAGAGTGTGATTAGGAACATGTGTGAGGTTGGCATGTTGTTGACATTTGATGCATTTCTTGATGTAGTCACAAAATCTTGATTGATTTTATACCAATAGTAACCCATGCATAAAATGTGTTTGGTTAAAACCAAACCATTGAAGTGTCCACCACATATTCTGATGGACCTCTGGATAGCTAGATGAGACTCTAAATTTGTAAGACATCGGAGGAGGAGGTTGTCAAATCCTCTTTTATAAAGGATACCTCCTAGGAAGACTTAGTGAGCCACACATTGTTGAAATGATATTTTTCCATTACTAGATAGATCTGGGTGTAGTTTTTGGTAGAAAGATAGTCGTATGTTTGATTATACCAAGTATCAGATGAGATATCTTCTATATGATTGATGGTTGGAATATCAATGCTAGTGTAATATGGTTGATCAATTTTTGTATGATGATAAATAATTTGGAATCATCAGGTGATAGAGGAATAAAAGAGGTAAGAGAATCCATTGTGTCTACAAATTTATTGGATGATCAATGGGTTGTTTGGATTTTATAATGGTCAAAGAGTTGTAGGAGATCTTCGATGATGGTTTTGTATTTTTGAAGGACCTCATTTTACATTGATATATCCCTTTGATTTGATTGATGACAAGTTGTGAGTCACCATAGATATCCAAGATTTGCACACCTAGAAAGGAAGTGGTCTAGAGTCCCATAATGAGGGCTTCATATTCTGCTATGTTATTAGTACATTCAAAATTTAGTTTCAAGGATAATGGGATAGAATTTCCCGGGTGGAATTATGCCTATTTCAGCACCTCCTTCCTTTCCTACATTTGGATATGTCAAAGAATGAGGTCATTTTGAAAGGAGTGTTGTCTTGATCAAGATAATTCATTGATTAATCAAGGAAGTGTTCACAAGGTAATTGATTAGATGGAAGGGGAGCTTATACGAGCTAATTAAAAATGACCTACCCCTTAATAGATTTATTAGAGATAAACTCAAGATTAAATTAAATCATGAGCATGATCCATCTAGTGATGTGATCATTGTGATGTGGTTTGTAATGTATAGATTTTAGTGGTTTGAAATTCATGACTACATATGTTTTTTGATTAATTAAATAGTGACGAAGTTTAGAAGTTGTGAAGTACAAGGTGTAATGCAACATTTTAACTTTTGAATAACATGTTTTTTACTCATGAAGTGTGTGGATTATGTAATAGACAAAATGTTTCTTACCTTGTTCATCTCAATGCACAAGCATGGATCCTAAGGAATGGTCAGTCACAGATGTGTGTGTGTGTATAGAAAGGCTCCCCCTCACATGGATGTGTGAGCATGGGTGGTGATAGGAGATATTTATTGAGGGCAGCGAAGGCCTCTTCATAATTATTGTCCCATTTGAAGTGGGTTTCCTTTCTTTGAATGTTATGGAGAAGTTGACAACATTTTGATAATTGTGAGATGAAACGACAGATACATTTAATTTTTCCTTGAAGACTACAAAGTTATTTTAGGTTAAATGGTGGATGCATTTCAAGAATGGATTTGAATTTAGTGAGGTTAATTTCAATTTCCATAATAGACACTATGACTCCAAGGATTTTTCTTATGATAACTCCAAATACGCATTTGGTGGGATTAAGGTGAAGGAATATTGTACAAGACAAGAAAAGATAAAGGCAAGGGCAGTTAGATGGTTTATTTAGTTTTTGGATTTACCTGAGAGATCGTCGATGTAGTATTCCATGGTTTTGTGGATGAGGTTTTGGAAGATGTTTGATATGTAGCTCCTACATTTTTCAAGAAAAAAGGAAATAGTTTATAGTAGAACGTTCCCCATGGGGTGATAAAATAGGTCTTATGTTGATCCTCGGGTGTGATTAAGATTTGATTGTAACCAAAAAAACCATCCATAAGGGATAGCATCGTATGTCTTGTTGTTAAATTTATGAGTTGGTCGATGTTGGAAAGAGGAAAATCATCTTTGGGGACAACGAGGTTCAAGTATCAAAATTCTATGTAGATGCGTAATTTTCTAATGGATTTAGTGATGGGTACAATGTTAGAAACCCATTATGGATAATCAATGGGTAGTATGAAGTTGGCTGAAAGAAGATGTTGAAGTTCTTCTTTGATTAGAAGTGTGATGTGAGGTGCATCTTATCAAGTTTTTCCTTCACAAGTTTAGCACCGGGATGGTGACAATATTGTGGATAATGATATTAGGGTCTATACCGGCATGTCAATATAGGAATATGTAAAGGCTTGACTATGTTTGGATAGGAAAGAGGTGAATTATTAAAGTTTACGTGATTCTAAGGTTTGCCAATCTTGACAATATGTGGCTCTTGCAGTGTTCCAATGTTAAAGTTGACAGTGGATTCAATAAGAAGGGTAAACGTATCAAATGGAAGGGTCTTCTAAAGATAATGATCTTCAACACCCATATAGGTTAAGATAGTGTCTTCATTATGACTGTGGATAATGCCATGGTAGGATAATCTTATTTTATCATGTGAGGTAAGCTTAAGGGGATGGATTCGGGTTTTACCCATTGAACCTTATAAGTCAATGATCTAAGTGAAATGGTATTGACTAAAAAAATAGGAGGGATAAACATGGTATCATTGTAGTCTGAAGAGGAGTCTAACGTGGGTGATGATGGGGTTAATTGGGATGTTGACATTGATGGGGATGAGTCGGAGGAGGATGGTTTGAATCTGAATCCATCCTTATCATAAGGCATACATAAGTTTTGAAGGGTAAGTTGTGGAGACCTTATTCATAATGATTAAGGCCAAAGTCTTTCCAGAATAATGATTAAGCTAAGTTTAGGTGAATTGGGGCTTATCCAAAATGATAAATCCAAGGAATAAGGTTTTGCATGTGGTTTATTTTTGAGAAGGACCAAAGGGATGTTGATGCCTCCATATACTAACTATGTTTGAAGGAATGGAGGGCCGAAGGAAATTATGTTTCCTACATTATGTTTTTAAATGGTTGTTTTTTGGGCCTTCCATTCATTTTAGGTGTGGGAAGTGTGTTAAGGGATAGGAGGAGGTACTCCCCTAGCAAAATGCATTACATGATTTCATCGAGATAGCCATCTTTCAATAGCTTTGATGTGGGGATTAAATAATTTGTGGAAGGTTCGTTTGTAGATGTAGGATCGTGTAAAGGAAGAAGGATGTCATTAGGTATATATGTCATGTCACAAGCTTTAAATAGATTTGGATCGGTGGAGACCATGATGATATTACCTTCATGTTCATGTTTTATACATCGATGTAGAGTGGATGGGACACAATGCATGGCGTGTATCTAGGGAGACCCATAATCATGTTATACTAGAACTCTCATTCTACAATATAGAAGAGTTTGTGGAGGATGATTGTGCCCATGGTAGGAGTGAAAATGTCATTGTAAGAATGCAATGTCATTGAAGACAATCAATCGATTGAGTAAAAATGGTGTTGGGTAGTTGGATTTGTTTGAATGTATGCGATGATATGATATTTATGCTAGTGTCATTATCAATCATAACTCTTTTAACAAGAGTGTCATTGATTTGGGTGGTGACGAAGAGAGGAATATCATGGTCTTCGGTTGGAGTGAAAGAATCTCATAGTCATCAACGTAATGATGGTTAACATCTTCAAGGAACCAAAAATATTGGAGATCGTCGAAGGAAGTGAGATTGATTTGAGGTATTTGGTCATGGCTTGGAGATATTGGGGAGATTTTGAGCAACGAGCTTACGAGAGGGAAATTTTAACTAGAACTTGGTGTAGCTATTTGAGAATAGTATTTTGAATAGATGTTGTTGACAAATTTTGAGGGGCTCCAGTGTGGAAACTTGAGCTTTAGATGACCATGGATTAGGTGACTCAAAAGGAGCCCTTAAGATATAGACCTTGGGCCTATCTGGATTTTGCCTTGAAGTTGAGTGCATGAGATCTCGTGGTTATGCAAATAATTCCAATTTGAAAATGTGGTGGCTTACAAGAAGAGACCACATTTTGTCTAAGGGGATTTCAGATAATTTATTTTGATTATTTGATGTAGGAACCTTAGGATTAGGTGTGATGTGAAGTTTTGATTTTGTTTATTTGAGAGGTGGAATGGTTTTATCTTTATTGATCGGGAGGAGTCCTTTATTAGAAAGGATTTGAATGACGATATGAAGGGATTTGTAATCTTCAATGTAATGCCCTATTATCTTATGGTTAGCACAAAATGCTCGTTAATTATACCAAGAAGGCTTCCATCCCTTAGGGTCGAAAGAGTTTGATATGTGGTAATGTAAGAGTTGATGATCGAATGAGCTATTGAAGGGTTTTAGAATAATACCCTTTTGATCTTGTTGATATGAAATAGAGGGTGTAGGATTATGATTTTGATTGGATGATTTTGAGGTACAAGGCACATGATGCATGTCTAGAATTTGTTTTAGAGATGAGTTTGGATTCTGTGATATTGATTTTAAGCTTAGAGGATGGATGTGGTCCCAAGATGGAGGGAAAGGGATGGTGTTGATTTGACTATGGGCTTGTGGGATTTCTACTCTATTAGATAGGAAAGTGATTGGTTTTGACATGGGATTGATAAGGTTTTTGATTTGGTATGCGTGACATGGTCATTAAAGGAGCTATTCAAAACCTCAACGACATGTTTCTTTTCTTATGTTTTTGAAGGTCCGGTGTTGAATATCTCTATGGAAGTGGATGTGATGGATTTTGAAGGTTGATACCTAGATGGGCTTGAGATTTGTGTAGTGATGACATTTAGAGAGTTTGATTGTTCAGTTGGGGTGTCAGTTGTAGAGACCAATGATGTGTTGGGTGTGGGTAAGAATTCATTGATGGCATTGATGATGTGATTAGATGTTATGAAGTTGGTTTGAGGTTGGTTTTTGGTTGGGTGATGATTCGGAAAAGGTTGCTTAAACACATAAAAAAATTATTAGGAGGTGTATTTAGGTTATCAAGTTGTAACTCACCTCGATCAATGATATCTGAATGATATTTCTAAATGATCAACACCTTTTGATGTCATGTCCTCAAACTTGGTGATATTTACAGTAATCATTTTCTCTATACCAATAATTTTTAATGTGGAAACATTGATGGGACGGACATGAGGAAGTGTAATCATGTAAGTGGTGAAGATTTTTTTGAATATGGAACTATATGATTCCCCTAGGGAATATATTTTCATTAGGTTTAGGATTTTCATATTCAAAATAGATTTTAGATACAATTTTCAAAATAAATAAATTTTTGGAGCCTTTAGACTTGTCCGAAGGAGGGTTTAGATTTTGGTTTCTTGGATCATAATTTCACCTTACCATCCTCGAGGGCTCGGAGTTCCAATTTTCGGGCCATGGTAAAGGCTTGATCGAAGATTTGGAATGATTGGATCTGTAATGTGGATGATATATGTTTAGTGCATGATCGAGTGAATAACTTGATTAGCTTATTCTATGGAAGGAAGAAAGAGAGCTTGTTAATAATCCCTCGTCATTTGGTAATTGTTAACCAAAATAAGCTCCCTATTATTTTGGGTTAACTTACTCCTTTGTGACTCGATCAAAATTTCACAAGTTTCAAGCACTCAAGGAATTTTGGAAATTACATCATCAAATAGAAAATTTCTCCACCTTTCCAGAAAGGTAAAGAACTCCTTCTAACTCCTTGTATTTTTCAAGTTATGGCTTGGTGGAGTTTTGAGTTAAAATTTTCCCAAGGCAAACCTACGGAGATTTGGAGAGATTTTCACCAAGGAATCTCAGGCCGGCGGAGCGGGGAAGATTTTGAGAACATAGCACTTTTGGTTAAAAGTGAAAAATTCATTTGTGCTCCCGCAAGCCCACAAAAGGAAACAAATGGAAATTTGCTTAAGTCCCAAAAGGGACACATGGCAGCATTTCATGCAAAGGTGCTAAGGCGAGGCTTGCGGAGGATTTTGAGACTTTAAACTTTTGTTCGCAAAAATTTCTAAGTCAAAATTTTGGCCACATCTCAACACACCTAGAAGTGCCATGTGGTAGGCCAAAACCAGCGGCGGGGAGTCGGGCCATCAAAGAGTAAAGTTGAAATTTTTCCCTTTGTTCCAAAAAATGCAAAAAAATGAAGGAATGGCTCGCAACCACACTTGAAGGGAAAAAGTCAAAGTTCGGGCCCGAGTCAAACCAATGCGGGGAGGTGGGCCATCGGAGGTAAAATAGAATTTTGAACTTTTGTCAAAAGTGAAAATTGAAAAAGGGAGCCCCGCCTCCACCGACCCCCATTGGATGCCACGTCATCAAAGGATTTACGGGGAGAAAAGTTCAAATTTTCCCGAGCTATTTTTTGCAGAAAACGTAAAGGAAAAACTCAGAGAGCCATATCTTTTGATCCATAGCTCCATTTTTGACAATCTTGGTACCAATGGAAAGATCTGGAGATTCTCTTCATCATAGAATTTTCAATTTTGCATTTTAGTGAAGATTTGTGGGAGAAAATTGGAAAGCACGTTTTGGCATGGGAAAAGACAAAACCAATTTCCAACTACCAGATTTAATGAAGTATGGGTCATTTTCTTTGGTCTGCGAAGTAGATACATGGAAATATGAGCTTTTGCATCGAGCTCATCAACAGATGAAGAATTAAAATGCATTTTGAAAAGTGGTTGGAGAAAATCCTGCATTTTTTCCCTTTCCTTCTCACATTTTGCTATATAATGTAACAGAGGCATCATTTTTTAGGAGGTTGCTCATTTTTCTTCTCTACCTCCCCCTTCTTTTCTTCC
>CM031240.1:4974863-5066391 GCA_018340775.1 Taxus wallichiana var. yunnanensis | reverse complement strand
AAAACACGGTGGTTTCAGCTGGACTATTGTGATTGTAAAATATGCAAAAAAATGGTGTTCTTTACGAGTCTTTAAGACTATTTTGAAGAAATGCCTAAAACAAATGATACTCCACCTAGACTTTTTGGGGGTACTCTCTTCCCTAAACTATTGCCACAAAAAAACACAAATGGTCTAAAACCTAGACATGGTTTGGGGTTTCAATCATAATTCCATCGCTCTCAAAATTATCATTTTATCCACAACTTCTTAGTAGATACTAGAAAAAGGATGAAAATTCCTCACTCAGAGGAGATTCATGCTTACTCAAAACAAAATACCATGAGTGGAAGCTTCTTCAAGTTATATTGGGTGCTATAAAATTCTTAATAGATATAAAGCTCAATGTTTGTCGATATCCCCAATGACGTGCACACTTCTCTACAGTTTCATGACAACTTAAAACCTTGAAATAACACTCTAATTTCTCTATGTTTTTATTTAGGTACTCTCTCCTATTTAATCAATCAATTCATCATAGGAAAGATAAAGAAAAAAATGGTCATGGGACATGTGTGTTTTATTTCTTGGCCTTCCCTTCTCCTCCTCTATGGTTTCAAAAAATCCAAAAATAACATGTAAAATCACCTCTAAATACATTCCTTACTACCTAACGCGAGAATGCCTTTTTAATGCATCTTGGAATTCCTTTTGTGAATCTCAAAATATGTATTTAGTCTAAAAATCAATCCCAAAATGGTTAGTGGTTTGGTCTGCAGTTACAAATGCTCTTGATATTGTATAAGTGACATGTTGTGTGAACTCGTGTTCTTATATGCTTGTTATGTCTGTTATCTCTTTGTGCGATGATATATATAATCTCCCCCTCTCTCTCTCTGGGGCCAATTATATATTCCAATGATTATCTAGTATAATATAAACCCCAATATATCAAGACCCTATCTTTTCAATAGGGGTGAGGATACATTGGAAGTGTCCCTCTTGTTAACATAATGGTTGATTGGTTGTGGGATAAGTATGTTCGTTTCTTTACTATCTGAAGTCAAACATACCTCTATAGTGCATCTTGAAATTATTGTTATGACTCTAAAAATTTACATTCATTCAAAAATCAATTTGGGATTAGTTGGTTGGCCTAGTCCACACGATGGCATATAAATCCCAATATATTGAAATATCCATTTGTTAAAAGGGTTAAGGTCATAATAGAAGTGCCCCTATCACAAACGTAATGTATCATTTATTGTGAGATTAATATGCGTGTTGCTTTGTAACCCATGTCGGATACACCTCTTTGATGCATCTACGGATGACTTCTATGACTCAAAACTCATCATTGATCAATAGACTAATCTCACATTGGTTGGTGGCTTAGAATGCGGTAACATATAAACATCAATATAACAAGGTCCTTACGCCAATAGTGGTGGTGCCCTAATAGAAGTGGCCCTCTTACCACCATAATGGTTGATTATTTGTGAGATTAGTATGTTTTCTTCCTCAACCTTCCCCGGCCTTCTCGGTAGTTTCAAAAATCCAAAAACATTTTTTTTCTGATTGCCTCTTACTACCTAGGTCGGATATGCCTACATCTTGGAATCACTTCGACGACTCTAAAATGCTCATATTTATTATCGGTATAACCACATCCTTTTGATCTGACTACTTCTAAATATTTGTGTCACAATTTACTTGTAATTGTTTAATAATTGATATAATTATCTCTTATTTTAAAAAAGTCTTAACGAAAACTAAATATTCCGATGCCCCTATTTCGAGAGGAATTGAAGACAATTACCGCTTAAAATGGCACAGGGCATTAACTATCCACAAGTCCCGGGGACTTACTATGCATAAAGTGCTTTATCGACATTGGAACCAATGAAAGGCGAGTCGACATTCATAGCTTTCTCGAGTTGCCTTGCTTGCAAATCTGCGCATTTCACCTCCTTTTTCATTTGAAAGGTACTAAAAAATGGCGCATGTAGCAAGACTTGCAACAAGAATAAAGAAGGAAGCAAGACTACTATCACTCAACCCTTCGTAAATACTACACTCTACTTTAATAACTCCTCCGCTACTACTTTACTCAACATTTCTTCTATCCTGACGTCATTTCATTCGAGGGTATGATATGATATTTGTAAATGTATATGTACGAATTTGTAACAACTTTGAAATGAAGAGAGGAAACCTTTAAATGAAGTGGTTCGTCTATATATCTACAATTACAATTACACGTTTCCACATAAATGTTCGATTTTTCCTTTTATTGTTGCTTGTTTCTTTATGTTAACCAACAACAACACATTTTAATGTCTTCATCTACACACAAATACCTTGAAATTTAAAATGCTTGAGAAATGACCATGCAAATTATAGTTGTTTCATTCCAAAACTTTGTACATTATATCATTTTTTTGGCATTTTGAATAGTTTTAAGGGTAAGACCTCATGTTTGTGCTCTTTAAATGAAGTGACTCATTTATATTTCTACACATACAAAATCAATCACCCATAGTTTAAACAAACACAACTACAAAAAAATTTATCCCTATAACACAAATAACATATACCATTTTTGTTTGCAAAATGCCTCAAATAAATGTGGTCTTGTGGAATGCTATGATCGTAAGATGTGCACAAAATAGCTCTAACAATGATGCTCTCAAACTCGTTGAGGTAATAAAGAAATTTGTAATGTACCATAACCATTTCATATTTGTTTATATATAATTGCATATTCTGCCTCATTTTAGTTTCATGGAGAGATAATATGTTAAAACACTTAGTCATTCTTTCAATCTACTTTGACAACAACACTTCACATTCACTACATTCTTGAGAGTGAGTATTAGCAAACTTACATGTCTCACTTGCATTTGTATTCAATTATTACACAACTAACTGTTATCTAACAACCCTTCTAATGTATTTCACAACATTTGTTCTAGCTTTAATAGAGAGCCAATATTGTCAATCACACCCTTATCAACATCAACTACAAAAGTAATAATTGTCTTTCTAAATCTAATAACATATACCGTTCAAAGATTCACATTGCATTGTTCACATGCGATTCTAGTTGTTTAATAATTGATATAATTAGCTCTTATTTAAAAAAAAAAATCTTAAAGAAAAGTGAAAAATTTATCAATGTGCCAACAACCATTTGGTTCATTGGTGAAGTTGTTAGGCTCTCAAAGATCCCACCTTAAATCAATGCTTGCTGAGTGTAAAGACTTAAGGCGTCTTCAAAAGAGATGAAATTGGTATCATTCCCCTATACCACATCAAAATTTATCAATGCACTTTCCTCTAAATTTTGTTGAGTAAAAACAAAATTGAAGGAGAATCGAGAAAACAAAAGGATAAAGTTGTGCGAAGGGTTATCCCAATATTCATACCCCGGCTCGGTTATTTTCCTTTAGAGGATCCCCGCAGAGGCTCCAATGAATCCATTCCACAAAAAAACAGCAAAGCCCACTTCAAATATCGATCCGAAGCCCCATTTTGAAGCGATTCAAAGAATGTGGAAAGACAATAAAGAGGACAGGGAAGAAGGGTTTCTTAAACCCCTGCAAGATCTGTGGAAGGAGGACGAGGACAAAGGGGCTTTCGATATTCTGTTTCCGAGAAAGAGTAAGAAAGAGAAATCACGGATACGAGAAAGTGAAAAAGATGGATTTTGGGCGGGCTTAGCGGGCTGGGGAATGGAGATTACAAAACTCCATGGAATCATCTCAAATTTTATGTTGGAATTGGGGTAGGTTGTGGAATCGGCATCGGCTATGGCTTCGACATGGATTGGGGTTTTAGGGATCGCAGCCACCTCAAACAACTAAAAGCTCCGTCTGTCATCGTTTGTTGTTGTTTGTAGGCCTCGCCCTATGTTTGGTGTGCACACTTGTTTGTTATTTGCGACCATGATGGCCTTGTGACATCATGAGTGATGTCCCATGTTTGCAATCCAATTTATGCGGCATAGTTGTATTCTTGCGTGTTTACATTACATTTCTTGGTAGCTTTTACATTATTTGTGTAGCTTATACATTATTTTCTACATGCATGCGTGTTTACACTTGTCTTTGGCTAGCCTTCTTGTTTGTGTGTGCCTTGGTTTCTACCAAGTGCTTTTTAGCGTACATGCGGTCGACACTCTTTATGGCCGCATGTCTCCTATCGATGACGTCGCGTCGCCTCCCAAAGAGGGGGCATCATTTGGGGTTTACATACTAATACAAAGATTCTACACCATTTCAATTTAGTTATATTTAGCGAGTGGGTTCCGACTAGTCTACGAACCCCATACACAACGGTTTTTACAGTATTTGGTGTCTTTAGGAAATTTGGGAAGTAGTTAAATTCTTGGAGGTTACAGTGGGTGTACCTCCCTACACTACTTCGGCCAGTGGTTTCAGATCACCTTAAAAACCAGGACAATAAAGAGATCTCTACACACATTCAAGGAAGTAGTTAGAGCTTGCAGGACACATAACATATCCTCCCTACACTTCTGCAGCCTATGGCTTGAGATCGCCCAAAAACTCGCATGATCAAGATATCCTTCTACAATCTTTCTCGAGATGGATTGGGTGCACAAAATCATGCACTTCAAAAATTTTATTTAGCTTTGGTCTTATACTACTATTTAGAAGGTTCTGAGTATAGAAAGTACTAATTAACCCCATTGTCCTTTGGCCATCTTGTTTATTTTATTTCATAATTTATGACTTATTGCACCCATATGCCCAACAATTTCGGACATTACTCGCATTATTTTAGCATCGGCTAGTGAGACCAAAGTTAGTCTTTGGGGTGCCACTGGTCCCACTTGGGGGTGCCCTAATCCTTCTAGCACTTTCCCACCACTTTTTGGGCCTCTTCTAGCCATTTTTCATCTTTATCTTTCTTTTGGTCGGTCTTTTCTGGGTTAATTACGAAATTCGAGCAAGAGAACCTCATGTATAAAATTATGCGACCATAATGAGGGACCTAGCATTATACACTACTATCACTCCATCTAGAGTTGCATCCATCTATTGCATTGACATCCACATAGTTTCATCATCAAGGCACAAGCTAAGACATCTGCATCACACTTCATAGGGGGAGGGATTCTATTCTATTCCATGCACGTAGATTCTATTACATTTTCTACATTTAGCTATTGTTCGCTACTTTACAAAGTGTGACTCGCACAAGAGCACCTTGGGCCCGACATGTACACACACACCAAAACTATATCCGAGTTTGAAATGTAGTGCAATTCTTAGTTAGTAAGCCCACTATTGTGGCAGCTAAGGTTAGTCCGACCCATTCATTCTGCATCTTTCTTTTATTAGGATTTTGATACTTCCTTTTCATCTTTTGCAGGTTATTTCTTCCTCTTGGAATATTTGGAACATTCGGCGTAATACAAAAAAATTAATGCGAAAAGCGCTTAGAGTTTCGAGATCACCTTCCGACCCTACAAGCACCAATTAGAACATTTTTCCTAGACTAGGGCACCCAAATTCATTACCGAGCACCCGTGGGATCCCTAGTCCTCATCTAGGCATCTCACTCAGACACGCCATCCGATTATTTATTTTCGACACTTTTGCACGCATCGTACCTGCTTTATGATTTTTGTACATCGATGCACGCAAATCGGCAATCATCGATTATCAATGAGTTCTTTCATTTCCTTCTTGCACATTAGGGTTTTTAATTTCATTAGTTTATTTATTTATCTCATTTACATGTTGTCTTAGTAAACTTATTTGTTGCGTTTATATGTCCTCCTAGATTAGATTAACTATACTTTACTACATTAGTTTAGTCAATTTTAGTTAATCACAACCATTCAAAGCTAGGTAACTAGTATTGGCATACTCACCCCATCATTCGTTGTGATAAGTTCTCATGTCTAACTCACATGACTTGGTGTGTTCTCTTCAACTCAAACATGAATTCCAACTTGAATACCTTTCCTAGTCTAACTTAAACATGTTATCTTGTCTTGATGATTTAAATATATTACCTACACCTATGATTACTTGAATTATATCGGCTTTTTGTTGGCTTATTGCATCCTTTGTTTACTAGATTTTATCAACATTCTCATTGGATTGCTTCTCTATTATCTTTGATAAATTGTTCAATTTTATCTCTATTATAACCAACCATCTCCACAATGCTCTCCAAAACTATTTCATCCTCTGTTAGCTCAACATTGAATGCATCACTAGGGTGCATGTCATTGACCAATGCATATATGTTCAAAGGCCACATTCCAGTCCTCCTAAAACCAACTTTTATATTTGATGGAGTTAATGCTCTCTTAAAATCCTTGTTGCTAAGAGATGCCAATTTAGATATTCTCACATCTACTTTGTGATGCTTGACCATCAATTTTGATCTCTCATCCTTGAAGTAGGTTTTAAATGGCGAAAAACATTAACATTTAAAGGTTGGACCCTATGGATGGTGTGCGTGGGCAACGTGATTAGATCTATGCCTAATTCTCTTTCCTCTTGGATTTTATCGTATGCCACACGACTGCCATACTAAATGACTATCATCTTCAATGTATTCTTTCCATGGTATTGGTTTTACTATAGGTCATTCATTGGGATCAATTGATGATATATATCCTATAATTGTTCACTCGACTCTTCCTAATGATCATGAGCTACATATGAGTTTTGCTACTCCACTCATGCTTGAGGAACCCAAGATTTTAATTGTTAGACATGATCAAACTGACACACTTTGTAATGTACACTTATGTGATC
The DNA here is from genome assembly GCA_018340775.1 of Taxus wallichiana var. yunnanensis. Taxonomy (NCBI): domain Eukaryota; kingdom Viridiplantae; phylum Streptophyta; class Pinopsida; order Cupressales; family Taxaceae; genus Taxus; species Taxus wallichiana. Next base: position 5,059,612 of record CM031240.1, on the reverse strand, counting down.
TAGTTGTGCACTTTACACCAAATCATATGCATGCATCTTCTTTTGTCATCTGTGTTCATTTAGGATGGATTTTTAATCACTTTTGGTGGCGATGTAAGCATTCATTGATATAATTATACGGTGTGACTCCTCAACCATTCGATTTCTTGCTCTACTTTCTTTTTCTCATGCATTGTAATGCTCCTTGTTTCGAGATATTTTCTTTAACATGTGTAGAGTATCTCTCTTATTTTTAATATATTTTAAATCTCCATTTTTGACACGTTTTAGACTTGTTGACAGTCTCTCTTGTGGTAGAGATACTCAGGTGAAGCCTAGTGTCATCTTGTCAATGTTCGAGTAGTTGGTCTAGCCACTCATACATATTTGTAGCATCACTCCACCCATTTAGTAATATGGGAGGGTGTGGTGCTAATCTTGCTTCTTTGGGTGTCTCGTTCCTTGCTCTTTTGTAGTTAGTGGACCACATGTTTTCTCATGTTTTCTCTCTATTTTGACTCTCTCTGTAATCTCTCACTTTAACAAATTTTGGCTATTTTCCACTTTTATAGGAAGACGAGTTTTTTCGCAGAACACAAAAATGGTTAGGTCTCAGTGAAAATGGTCATTTGTATTTTATGTGTCATTTATCCCCATATGTGATTTGTGTGGAGTGTTTGAATTATGTTCGTTGGCTTCCCTATATGAAATTAGATCTAGTTTTGCACATGTGTATCATTTTATCTATGTATTCCAATTACTTTTTTACCCTACGAAAATGTTCCAATACCAAGGGAAATAATCATCTCGTTTTCGAGGTTTAATTTCTTTGGGAGCTGTTGGGCTTACGTTATGGACTTGTGTGCTTCGTACGCTGCCTCAAGAATTGTGTGAAATCAAGTATTATCCTATGAACCCTAATTCACTTAATTTTTGTTTATTGTTTTTACTATTTTCTATAATTGAAATAAACCATTTTATACAGTTATATATTTATGAAATAAATCTGATTGGAAAGTGCTGTTCATTGATGTAAAGCCACTTTCAGCACGTGATAAATATAAATTTCTATCGGAAACGTGAGAAATCCAGGAGATAAGTTTTAATTTTTATGCAACATAAAAATGGGAAAGTATGTAAATGAACATGCGAATTGAATTGAAAAACAGTAATGGAATCCAAACGTGTGAAATGCGCGGCGACCCACGTGGACGATTGCAGAATTACCCCTATTTAAACAATTATCCTCCTCCACACCACAAACAGAAGAGAAGAGAAGAGTAGAGCATAGCAGAGCAGAGAAGAGAAATGGAGAAGAGAAATGCGATTGATGTGCCAGAGTTGCATGTACAGATCTGTGAGCGGGTGATGGTGAAACCATGCGTGCCTTCTCCTTCGCCAAATCTTGTCCTCCAGCTCTCCGCGGTGGAAAGACTGCCAGGGATGAAGTTAGCTATTTTTAGCGCCGTGTTAGTCTACAATGCCAGCTCTCACTCCATTTCTGCAAATCCTGCACAGATTATTCGGCAGGCTCTCTCCAAGGTGTTGCAGTATTATCCCGCTTTTGCCGGGCGGATCAGACAGAAAGAAAATGAGGAACTGGAAGTGGAGTGCACAGGGGAGGGTGCGCTGTTTGTGGAAGCCGTGGTGGACAATGATCTTTCAGTCTTGCGAGATTTGGATGCCCAAAATGCATCTTATGAGCAGTTGCTCTTTTCGCTTCCGCCCAATACACAGGTTCAGGACCTCCATCCTCTGATTCTTCAGGTATGTTCTTTATCCATTCTCGTCTTTTTATTTGTTTGAAAGACCTCTAATTTCATAGATATAGACATTTCTGCCCATGGTAAACTGGAATTATATATAGTTGATTTACATTTTAAAGAAGAACGGGATAAAGGGCTTTACCTATTCTTATTTAATGTGTCTATATTACATTTAAAACCATTTGATTTTCCTTTCAAAATTATTGTTGTCATCTATATGTGTGTGTGTGTGTGTGCGCACGCATGTTTTCATATTTGATTAAATATATTGGTATTTTCAAACCCATTCAATGTCTTCACATTTTACCTATTTCTATTGACCTTCCTTATTTTCTCTTTCTAATTGTGTTTTATACTAACATCACATTAGTGTTCATTTTGTTGCACAGGTAACTCGTTTTACGTGTGGAGGTTTTGTTGTGGGAGTAGGTTTCCACCATGGTATATGTGACGCACGAGGAGGAACTCAATTTCTTCAAGGCCTAGCAGATATGGCAAGGGGAGAGACTAAGCCTTTAGTGGAACCAGTATGGAATAGAGAACTGATCAAGCCCGAAGATTTGATGCACCTTCAATTTCATAAGTTTGGTTTGATACGCCAACCTCTAAAACTTGATGAAATTTGTCAAGCATCTTTTACTATAAACTCAGAGATAATAAATTATATCAAACAATGTGTTATAGAAGAATGTAACGAATTTTTTCTCGCATTTGAAGTTGTAGTAGCATTAACTTGGATAGCAAGGACAAAGGCTTTTCAAATTCCACATAATGAGAATGTGATGATGCTCTTTGGAATGGACATAAGGAAATATTTTAATCCCCCACTTCCAAAGGGATATTATGGTAATGCCATTGGTACTTCATGTGCAATTGATAATGTCCAAGACCTCTTAAATGGATCTCTTTCACGTGCTAGTAATGATTACAAAGAAATCAAAGGTCCCTTTAATTGAGAATTTAAGGTCAAGAATCGTGACGAACCAATATGGAGTAGATGAGGAAATTAAGCATGAAAACCTAGTTGGATTTGGAGATTGGAGGCGATTGGGATTTCATGAAGTGGACTTCGGATTGGGAGATGCAGTGAACATCATCCCCATACAACGACTAAAGGATGATCAATTGGCTATGCAAAAATTATTTTCTTTTCCTCCGACCTTACAAGGACATGCCTAATGGAATCAAAATACTAATGTTCATGGATCCATCAAGAGTGAAATTATTCAAAGATGAAATGCAAGCCTTGATAATTAAATATATGCCTAAAGCCTAAAAATGCAAGAGTTTAAGCCTTGCATTTTTTAAATAATATTTTGAAACAAGCTTATGACATCCTTTCAAATTTATATTTAGAGTTGTTAAAAGTTATAAATTGAGTGTGATTCAAAAATAGGAAATTGTTGTAAAATTGAGGTGGTAAGGTAGAGATAAAAGCATGACACTTGGGTCATGATTATAGACTATTCTAGATTTGTAATTATGAGCCTCTCCCTTTCAATATTGATGAGTTATAATGTAAATTTGTGTAATATTCATAGTTTTTAGATTTATATCAAATTATATAGTTTTCCTTAATGAAATTTATAAATTATTGATCAAGATTGTCTATCTAGTTTCTAGTTAGCACCTTATCTATCGATATGGAAAGGTCGTAAATGCCCCACAATTTAAGTAGAGGCTTGATCCAATCGTTGGGGGTTTGATGGCAAATAGATAGGGACAACCTATAATGTAATGAAAGTGCCATTTGTGATGAAACTATGGTTGCTTAAATTATTTGGGGATCATATAGTGGGGTAAATTTCACAAACTATCATGTATTAAATAGTGGAATAGAGAATAGTTTTCCAATTTTTTGTTAAAAAGGTAACATGTGGTGAAAAAACATTAATGTTAAGTCATAGGAAACATACACATAATGTTATTTGTTTCCATATATTTTGTACATGGAAATTGTTATTTTATGACGTTGAATGTATTTTGATGCTAATATTTTACTTTTCTTTCCATAATGTATTTCTAGTTAAAAAGGGTGCATGTGTGTGTGGGTGTGCACGTGCATGCGTGCATGCATGTGTGTTTATTTATGTATTACAATGATTTATTTTTCAGTTCACACATATAGACTCTACCCATTATATATATATATATATATATATATATATATATATATATATATATATATATATATATATCACCTTAGTTTACATTGTCTCGCTTGTCAATTTAAGCTTGAGTAGCCCATAGTTTCTATATTGTAATGATTTTAAATTTCATAGATTTAACGTAGGTGGTTAATTCTTAAGGGGTAGTAATTGATGGTAGATTATCCTAATCAATTAGTTTGCAAGGTTAATTACAAAAATATCAAGAATAATCATTAAAGAAAGCTAAAAATTATACACAATGAAACAAAACACCAACAATGATGAGGAGATCGGACTTAGCTAATATCTTGGACTATGTGCTTATCTCAAATGGAATGATGACTCTGAAAAATTATGTAAATGATCCGACAAAGCCTCACTATTGAAACTGTGACTGAATAGCTGCTTGGCCCAAAGTGTATGGTATAGAACAAAACATACCCCCACTATGGACCTTTCTCGTACTCTATGGTATCTCTATACTTTCAGCCTCTACAACTGGGTAAATGCACGAAGTTGGGGGGCCAAAAAGCGGACAAGAATTAAAAAAAATAAAAACGCATACGCGTTTTAATTTGTTTGGCTCGGGAATCATCGAACCATAACGCGTACGTTTCAAACAAGCCAAAATGCGTATGCGTTTTATAGCGCGTACGTGTTTTGTGTAGTATGGACCATGCATATGTGTTTTGGTGGGTTATACTTACAAAAATAAATGTTTAAGTATAAGAAATAATTTCTTATACTTTAAATTTATTTTAGTAAATATAAGAAATTAGGGTCACTCTGCACCTTATGGAAGTGGTCTCGTAGCTCCAACAATTATAATCTAGAAGATAGTTTTTCAAAATCTAATCTGTTAGTACTTACTCATTTTCAGATTTCAACGAAATGACCTAAAACTTTCAGGGCATATATATATTGTAGTCGGTCTTTATTTTGGGAAAAAATATAGTCATTTTTAGGTTTTTTGACCTTCTAAAATGGATTTTGGCCCTACCACTACTTGAATTGGTACTAATTTTTAAATTTGGTCCATAATTCACTTTAGTGACCATGAATTAACTCTATGATGTTTGTCTACTTCTTACTAAAAAGAGATCCTCACTTTGTAGATAGAGGATTGTTCCTTGAATGGGATTCCTATCCTATGGCCAAAATGAGGTGATTGTAATGTGCCTCCTCCTTAAGGTGTGATAACACTACTAGGTGTTGAATGAGTTACATTACGAATAAGTACCAAGTGAATTGCATCAAGTGAACTTAGATGATTGCTCATTCTTAGAAACATGGTGCTCCATATAAAGATCATCCCCTCACCTTTCCTAGCTCTAAAATAATCCTTTCATGGAATCAAATTCATGATTCTCATACATGATTTTGCTCATATGTCTCTTATGGAGACAAACGATGCCTTAATACTTCATAAATAATGGTCCTTGATAACTCGGTGACATGACTAGCTCATTTTAGCTTGTTCTAAAGGGTGTTCAATTAACTACAAAATGGCCAAAAATACCTTTTTAGGCCTTTAAAGGAAGTAGTCTCTCATAAAAACTAAATGAGTCGATCGATCACCTTAAACACTATTCCCTACACACTGAAACACGTTGAATGATCTTTTTAGGAATTTCCTTTGGGTGAGGGTTTATGATTTAGGGTTTAGGTTTAGGGCTCGGTTTAGGTTTAGGGCTTTAAGGGTTTAGGTTTAGGTTTAGGACTTAGGTTTAGGTTTAGTTTTAAGGTTTTAGTTTAGGTTTATGTTTAAGGCTTATTAGGGTTTAGATTTTAGGTTTGGTTTAGGGTTTTAGGGTTTAGGGTTTAGGGTTTAGGGTTTAGGGTTTAGGGTTCAGGGTTAAGGGTTGAGGGTTTAGGGTTTAGGGCTCAAGGTTCAAGGTTTAGGGTTTAGGGGTCAAGGTTGAGGGTTTAGGGTTTATGGCTCAAGGTTCAGGGTTTAGGGTTTAGGGATCAGGGTTGAGGGTTTAGGGTTTAGGTTTAGGTTAGGGTTTAGGGTTCAAGGTTTAGTTTTTAGGGTTTAGGGTTTAGGGTTTAGGGTTTACGGTTTAGGGTTTAGGGTTTAGGTTAGGGTTTAAGGTTTAGGGTTGAGGATTTAGGGTTTACGGTTTAGGGTTTAGGAGTTAGGGTTTAAGGTTTAAAGGTCAGGGTTTAGGGTTTAAGGCAAAGGGTTCAGGGTTTAGGGTTTAGGGTTTTATCGGTTTAGGGAAGGTTCAAGTTTAGGTTTAAGGGTTTAGGGTTTAGGGTTGAGAGTTGAGGGTTCAGGGTTTAGGGCTCAGGGTTTAGTTTTTAGGGTTTAGGGTTTAGGTTTATGTTTAAGGGTTCAAGGTTTAGGGTTTTGGCTTAGGGATTATGGCTTAAGGCAGGCTTTTAGGGTTTAGGGGTTTAGGGTTTAGGGCTCAAAGTTTAGGGTTTAGGGGTCATTTAGGTTTAGGTTTTAGGGTTTAGGGTTTAGGGCTTAGAGTTTAGGGTTTAGGGTGGCTTAGGGTTTATGGTATAGGGTTAGGGTTTAGGGCTCATGGGTTTAAGGTTTAGGGTTGAGGATTTAGGGTTTACGGTTTAGGGTTTAGGAGTTAGGGTTTAAGGTTTAAAGGTCAGGGTTCAGGGTTTAGGGTAAAGGGTTCAGGTTTAGGGTTTAAGGCTCGAGGTTTAGGTTTAGGTTTTAGGGTTAAGGGTTTAGGTCACGAGTTTAGGTTTAGGGAGTAGGTTTAGGCTTAGGGTTTAGGGTTTAGGGTTTAGGCTTAGGGTTTAGGGTTTAGAATTTAGGGGTTAGGGTTTAGGGTTTAGGGATTTAGTTTTTAGGGTTTAGGGTTTAGGGTTTAGGGACCTTTAGGATTTAACATTTAGGCCTTAAGGTTTAGGGTTTACGGTTTAGGGCTCGGGCTCGGGTTTAGGGTTTAGGGGTTAGGGTGCATGGTTTAAGGTTTACGACTCAGGGTTCGGGGTTCAGAGTTATGGGTTTAAGGTTTAGGGGTTAGTTACGGGTTTAAGGTTTAGGGGTTAGAGATCAAGGCTCTAGATTTAGGGTTTAGGGCTCAGGGTTTAAGGTTTAGGGTTTAGGGCTCAAGGATTAGGGTGTAGGGTTCAAGGCTTAAGGTTTAGGGTTTATGGTTTAGGATTAGGGTTTAGGGTTCATGGTTCATGGTTTATGGCTTAAGGTTTGGGGTTCAGAGTTACTAGTTTAAGGTTTGGGGTTAGAGCTCGGGGCTCTGGATTTAGTATTTAGGGTTTAGGGCTTAGGGCTCAGGGTTTAGGTCTCAGGGTCAAGGGTTTAGGGTTATGGGTTTAGGTTTAGGTTTTAGGGTTTAGTATTTAGTGTTTAGGGTTTAGGATTTATTATTTTGGTTTTAGGGTTTAGGGTTTATAGTTTAGGGTTTAGGTCTCATGGTTGAGGGTTAAGGGTTTAGGTCACAGAGTTCAGGGTTCATCAAATTTGTAGGCAAAACATTCAAAGAGAGTCATCAAAATTTGATGTTTTTCATCTGTTGATATTTTGAAGGAGGGAAATGTCATATTCTGATTGTCCAATCCTTCCAAAGACCCCAATAGTCCTCAATCCTTGGATGTACAGGGAGACATCATTTACTTGGCTTCCATTTATAATGATAGAGATATTTGTAAATTCGTGTTATGACCTCTAAATCTATATGAATTTCAAGTTGCTTGGAAATCACATCACACCCTTCACTAGGATTGATGACTACCCCTATCTTTTTGTTCAGGGGATTTTGAAAACATCCATGGGTTTATCATATAAGGAATTATCAATGAATGGAAGGTCACTAAGTCATAGGCCAAGTAACTCCCATTTAGAACTAAACAAGAAAGATTTACTAGGCGATTGATAACCCCTTAGTGTTCTTAGCCATTCCCTATTTCTATGCTTATTTTGAACACTTTAGGAAGTTCTATCAAATTTACTATCCATTCCAGTAGAACACTTGAACTTTATCTTTCTCCTAGAGGAGAGGATACTACAGGAAATTCAATTATGATCCTACACCTCTGCATTGATATATTCTCTATGTTTCTTTTGTTTCCTTTAAGATTAATTTTTTTGTTGTGATGGTTATTTTTTCCAACTTCCAATGGGTCATCCTGGCTTGCATAATACCATACATGGAAATATGAGAAATGTGAAATTTGTTTCAGAGTGTGAATAAATTTACATTCAAGAGCGCAAGTATATGTGGGGAGAAACAAGTTTGGAAGAGATGTGTAATATATGCATTACAAGGCACAAGGTAGATGTCATATCCATTTAGTTATGTGTCCCACCTCTCATAAACAAGGTAGTTCTACAAGCACTCAATGATGGTTCTAGGCATGATACTAGGAAATATTGATGAAATATGGTTTGACGTTTAGGGTTTAGGTTTAGGGCTCATGGTTCGGGTTTAAGGTTTAGGGTTTAGGGTTCGTAGGTTTCAGGTTTAGGGTTATGGTTTAGGATTTAGGTTTTAGGTGTAGGTTTAGGGTTTAGGGTTTATGGTTAGGGTTTATGGATCAAGGTTAAGGATTTAGGGTTTAAGGGTTTTTGGGTTTTGGGTTAAGGATTTAGTGTTTAGGGATAAGGGTTTATGGTTTACGGTTTTTAGGTTTTAGGGTTTAGGGTTATGGCTCAAAGTTTTACTATTTAGGTTTTAGATTTTTAATGTTTAGGGTTTAAGGTTTAGGGTTTATGGTTTAGGGTCAGGGTTTAGGGTTTATGGTTTAGGGTTTAGGGTTTAGGGCTTTAGGGCTTAGGTTATGGTCTAAGGGTTTAGGGTTTAGTAGGGTTTAAGGCTTAGGGTTTAGGTTTAGGGTTTAGGGTTTAGGATTCGGTGTTTAAGGTTTAGGGTTTAGGGTTTAGGGTTTAGGGTTTAGGATTTAGTTTTTATGGTTCAGGGTTTAGGGTTTAACATTTAGGGCTCATGGTTCATGGTTTAGGGTTTATGGTTTAGGGGCTTATGGCTTAGGGTTTAGGGCTTAAGGCTCATGGTTTAGGGCTCATGGGTAAGGGCTAAATGTTTTTTAGGGGTTTAGGGTTTAGGTTTTAGGGTCTAGGGATCATGGTTAAAGGTTTAGGGTTTAGGGTTTAGGGCTCAAGGTTTATAATTTAGTGTTTAGGTTTATGGCCTATGGTTTAGGGTTTCGATTGTAGAAGTTAAATGCTAAAAGATTTAGGATGAATGCTAAAATCCTAAAAATTACCTATGTACCGACTAAATTATACTTTAAAAAACTATCTCCTAAACCATGACTCATGGAGCTATGAGACTAATTCCATAAGGTGCATCAAGTGACCTAATTTCTTATATTTACATAAATAAATGTTTAAGTATAAGTTTTTCATTTATTATTATTTATATTTTATTATTTCTTATACTTTAAATTTATTATTATCTTAAACATTTAAGTATAAGTTTTTCATTTATTATTTCTTATATGCATTTGTAACCATTTATTTATGTAAATAGAAGCATGTCAAAAGTATACATAATGTTTATACTACATGTAACACATACGTGTTTTACATTTTTTTTTCCCAAGCCATGCCTCAAGGCTTGGGATCCAGATTTTAGGATCCCCAAGCTCGAGGCATAGAAAAATCGCAAAACACAAAAACAACAATTTTTATGCAGAAAATGAAATGTAAAATGACACTTCCTCTATGATAATGTTTCACCCGATTTTAGACGTTTTTTGAAGTATTGATGAAACAGGTAGGGTATGTCCGCGTAGGAGGAATACCTGCTCAAATCTTTGGTTGATAGGTACATTTGAGCCATGCGTATGACTTCCGAATCCACACTGGTTGTTAGAGCTTCCTTTTGGCTAGGAGGAACTACATACCAAGGGAATAAAAAAAAGACCACCATTTTTTAATTAAACAATATGTGCAAAATTCTGAACCGCCAACATATGCTAGATCTCGAAAAGTGTGATACTTCCTGATGGTCATTCACCCACCTTTAAACAATTTAATGCGGTAAATAAAGTAAATCTATTGTATTTCAAATGATTTAGGTATCTCACTTAAAACACAATAAGAAAGATATAATCTAATTTTAGGTTAGAGTAGGGATCAAAAGGTCAAGTGATATGGTTCTAGGTCTCTACTTCAGAGAGAGGTCTTAGGTAGATCACAAGTGAATGAAGGTGAGGTGAATTAGGTGGGTAGGTCACTTAATGCATTCAAATTATATGGGCAAATACGCAGAGACCGATGCCATTAAAGGTTTTGACGATGGTTAGGTTAGATGTAAAAACTTAAGGCTTGGTAAGCCATTCTAGTTAGGGAAATGGGAATGCCACGAACGAGTTTAGGGTCTCCTTTTTTCAGGATTTGCACAAAGGACTTTAGTTGGTTTTTGGTGACCACTGAGGTATTGGGTGATTTGAGTAGGATTTGGTGAGGTTTTTAATGGGTATATGGAGGGATAATGTTTAAGGAGGTAAATGGGTGGCTAGGTAAACAATATGTGATAATATAATGATGAAACAAAATGAACCGAGAAAAGTAATAATGTTTTACTTACTTGGATTTTGGTCTGGATGCATCAGTGAGTGAGGGAGGGAGGTTTATTTGGTAAGAGGTTGAAGGTCGCAGGTGATCACCAATCATAGGAGAGCTTGCATGGGCTGCATGTGCATTCCTCTTTGCTTGGTTAGGTTTAGATATCATATTGTGGGTGTTTAAAATGTAGAGAGAAAACTCTTGATCTCCTTCCTCAGCACGCGTGTTCTCGGGTGGAATTTGATCTCGAAGATTCAATATCTCTCAGGAAGATCTCAATGTTTCACCAAAATTTTTAGGGATCTTTGCCAACCTTCAAAATAAAGTTGTTTTGGGGGTTAAAATGGTAACCGGTTCGGTTTTCTCGCATAATCGGCGATGGTTAGGGCTAATCGACATTTAGGTTTGAGATTTCCTAGGTTTACTAAACTAGGGAGATCCTCTTGATTTTCTCGATCTTGTGTCGTTAACCCGCGGATTAAACTAGAATTTTTTTGTAAGCATGTGGGAATGTGGTTAGAGGGAATGTAAGCATTGATTTTTAGGGTTTAAAGTCTTAGTTATAAGTTTTTCTTTGTTAAGAATACAGTCTTAGGGTGATATAACTTGATGAGGTGTTTAGGTGAAGTGTATGTGTGTGATATTATTTAAATTAAGATATTTAAATAATAAATATGGTGAGGATAATGAATTAACTTAATTAAATTCAATTAAATTAATATTAGATCCCCAAGCCCGAGGCATGGACTAGGTGAATGTGAAAGGGTGCTTAACAACGAGTTTTTAAAGAAAATGTAAAAATTCCACTTCCTCTATGATAAATCAAAATAAAAAATCGATCCATTTTAAAAAAATTATACCACGACGTAGAGCAAAGTCTCTTCTTTCTAAAAATATAATTTTTCAATTTTTTTGACTAATATAAGGTTTCCATATTATTTATTTTCTAACTATGCCTTTTTATAGCTATTTTTTGAAGTGTAAATATGTCTATCTTTCATGGTGTATCTTTTTTTGGGTGATCAAAATTAAAAAAATATACTAGCCCAAACTAGGCATAATTCTATACATATTCAAAAAAAAAATCTAATTTTCTATTTTTTGATATTTTTGAGGTAGTTAGGGGGGCACGGTCGAGCTCCATTATTTTTCAAAACATAAAATTTATGTACTAGAAAAATCATAAAAAAAATTCTAAAAAAATCTAAAAAAATGGAGCCCAAACTAGATGCTCCTAGCTATCTTTCTACCAAAGGGTTTTCAAAAATACTAAATGGTGCTCAAAAATGGTGGGGGCACGAAAGTCACTCTATTATGTTTTTTTAACAAAAACAAGAGACATTTGTTGGTATTTTAGTTATTTGACCCACTTAAAATTATCCGTTTTCAATAAAATTTAGTAGCTTAGAAACTAGACTCAAAATTCTACGATTCATATTTCTACAACATCTTCCAATTTTGAGTGTAACTATTTCAAAAAACTCGTACAATTTGAAGTTTTTTTCCGAGAAAAATGCATCCAGTGGGTTGTGGTCACCCTTGTTCCCTATGACGTCACCACTACTCCGAAGAGGGATCAAACCGCACATTATTATCTCCTAACATGTGATATCTAGAATGTATGCAACCATATTGATAATAATGACCTTGTAACAATGTGATTGTACTTGACCTTTTCCCTAGCTTGACTTGACTTTAGTAATGTGACTTTTGTACTTGCAAATTTGAGTGGATGAATTCCCTAGAATGAATATGTAGAGTATATGGAGCTCAATGGATTCTTTGAATAACTTGCTTATGATTTCTCTTAGTGTTTTCTCATTGGAATGCTAGGTGCTAAGTAGAATGAATTCCCTCCTTAGTGAGAGATGAATAACTTGCTTATATATGCGTTATTGATCTAGAAAAATTAGAAAAGGGTGAACAAAGTGTGTCAAAGAGATTGAAATCAATAAAATTATTGTCAAGGAAAGGGACAAAAGCAGGTAGGTGGGTCCATAACATATGGACGTTATGGACCTTTCTAGGCACTTTGTTCCTAGGTGCATTTGCAAATGATATGGGAATTTGAATTGTAATGTGTGAGGGTATTACCTAATTTGATGGATTAGTATGACTGTTATATGAACAAATAGGTTGTGTATGGAAGAAATAATGAGTGAGATATATCTATGGATATAATAATTGGTCAAATTGAGAAAGTGTGAAATAGTGCAAGAGTGTTGTAAGAAAATTATTGTTCCAAGACATGAATTACCAAAATGAGTGTCTACATTCCCCCTTTAAGTATGGAATTAAAAATTGTGCTAAAAAGAAAATTCACCTAAGTGTGTAGACACACTTTTCCTTCTCTCGAGTGCACCTTGTGCTTGTGCTCGGACTTTGTATTTGATCCGATTATGTTTATTTCTCCAAGATGAGTACTTGTATACAAAATAATGTAGTCAATGTCCATAGTATTGAAAGCACAATAGACTGAGAGGGATGGGGGATGATTCAATCCTTTAAAACCTTTACTTAATTCCTTTAAATTGCATACACAATTTATAGTATTACACGAACATTCATTAACCATTAAGAGAAAATTAAGAATGATAAACCATATACAAGAATGAAAGAGTACATAAGACACCAAATATAAGTGTGAAACCCTCAAATGGAAGAAAACCAACTAAAACTTTTTATTATATTACTCAAACCAAAATACTTGCATGAATATGACACATCACACAAGATTTATTTAGTGAGGCACCAACCCCACAAGGATTACCAACCCATATTTAACAAGGAACCCATCCTGGAAGGAGGCTACAACCCCATAAGGTGATAAAGCACCAACTCAACCACCTGAAGATGAAGACCACTCGATGTATTTTTTTGCTACAACTGATAGTGATCAAAATTTCAACTTTACTCTCTCAAAACCCTCTTCAAACACACTCTCTCCTACTTCGCTCAAACTTTCTTCTTCATGGGACGATTATGCTTGTTGACCTTGCAAACTAGCTTATCAACTCCCATCAATACTTCATACCTTCTTTTAGTTCATGTCTAATGCCCTCGTACCTCTAACACACTATCTCTAAGCTCATACTTTTCTATCACTCACAACTAGTTCAAAATGAACAAATACACTCACTTAAATACACAACTCTTCTCCTAAAACACCACTAGGTCGGACATGGCCATTAATTTCAGTTATACCAACATCAAATTACATCTACAACATCATATAAAATCATAACAAAGACCCATATAAGTCGGCATAGTACCAAGACACTCAATAAGCACAATAAGAGGGTCAAATCATATAAGCGTGTCTCACTTGGTGGCCAAAAATATATTAAAATATGACAAGTAAATAAATATTTAAAAATACTAGAAATTCTTAAAAAAATCAAGTAAATTCTGGGATCCATGCACCTTAATATATTTAATCTCTTAAAAACATACGTTTGATAAATTTATATGTGTTTTGTCATATTTTTTTTGTGGGGCATATTTTTACGAATGTACAAAAAGTGCAAAAAAGTGGGACACAATTATATGCTTTGATCCAAGACCAAGAAGACTAAATAATTTTCCACCGAGTAGTCCATAGAATCCAAGGGCATAAACTATCTTTTAAATACACCATAAGATTAAAAAATTTCCATTACATCTTCTTAACATCTCCCACAAGCTTAGGAACCTCAACATCATTCAATTTCTCCAAGTCACCAACAATTATGACTGTTTTGTAAACAATTTGAGCACTCCAATGAACAATTTAAATATGAAGACCTATATCTCACAAAACACCTAAAATATGGCATGAAAACAATAATTGGAAATCCATTGATCAAAGAAACACTTACAACCATGTTATAAATAACGACTCAACCCTTAAAGCTATCAAAATAAATTTCTCTTTTAAGCTACATATGCTGCCAAAAAAATGGTATTGAAACTAGGACCTTTTACACCCTTCATGACACTTTCAATACATATAAATTTCTGTAATAAGATCAATTTTCACCCCTCATCATTAGCCAATGGATATGCCTCATCAACCAAGTCAATATATTTTTCTTTTAGACCAATTTCATTAAGGAACCTATATTGTCCTGAAACCCTATCAAGTAGGTCAACTTGTGACCTCAACCATGCCACCAAATCTGATTTGCAAAGCTCATAAAAATAATTAATCATGTCACATTGTAGTTTTTAAAACACCTCCATATCCATTATATTCATCAAATTATGCCACACATGCCCAAAAACCTCCATTCACTGTGAATGCTAAAAAATTTCTAGGCCTAAAACCAGTCTTGATATTTGGACCTATGTAGACCATAAAATGAATTCACCAAGATCTTGAAATCAATTCAAAAAACTATAATAACTACCAATATTATCAAAACATGAATTTAGTTCATAAGTCAAATGGAAATCATGAGAGAAAAATAAACTTTCTTGGAAACATGCAAATTTGAGTGGGTTACACCTACAATCAAGACACCAAACCACCACCATCTGAAAGATGAGAGAGTGATCTTCATCATAAAATCATCACATTTTTGATTAAATTCATTCTCAGCTCATACCAAGAATATTTCCTCCATCACTCATGAACTAGGGTTTAACGAGGGTTTTGACCTCCTTAGCTTGTTAACAATCATTCATAAAGCTTAAACCCTCATTTAAATTCATTCCAACTATGAGATCTTATTAAATCCATGCTTCAACATCCCTAAAATCATCATGGTCCCATGTAAGATTTACACATGCCAACCAAGATGATTTATCTCATATCAAGCTAAGAAACATGCCTTCTAGAGCTCGATAAGACTAACAACCTCATATCTTGAGAAAATCTCATCATACTAACCGGAAGCTTATGGCCCACATCACTACGAAAATGATCAAATTCTCAAATTCTGACCTTCTCATACTTATCCCTACATATTCTCAACCACCATGACTTGCATAGCTAGGTCCTAGAATTAGGTCTAGTTTAAATCTAGAAAAAGTAGATAAACACCATACATTTGCTTCAAAGCTCTGCAAAAGGACTTAACACCCTTGATAAAATTGCTCTCACACCTATGCATTCCCTCATGTGCCCAAAACCTCTCGCATGCTGATGATATATTCCATTAGGCCACCAAACTCTAGATGAACACCTGCAAAACCTACTCTCACCTTGTAATCACCTCATGATACATGTATGAGTGTCTTAATACATCACCAACTTTTTATCTGTGGCTCTACCATGTTCCTCAAGCCACCATGCATCTCTATCTCCATGTTCTATCACCCATGCAACCTAGACCTCATGAATAGGCCTACTAGGCTAAGTACATCTCACCTTCTTCACTCTTGGATCCATGTCACTCCTTGTCTTCTCATGAAATCATCATTATAAGCATCCTATTACAATCCTAAACATCACCCTTTTTCATTAATGTCTATTGTAACTTTTGCATCAATGAAAAACAAGCACACACACACAAACAATATCCCCTTTGTCATTGATGGAAAACAACCTAGTACTTCTCCCCATTTTTACATTAATGACAAAGAACATACCTGTATCTCATAGTATTCATCTTTATCAACATATTGGGATCATATTTTGGTTGAAACATCAACCAAAGGCATCAATCAAGCTCACAATATTGTTTTCCTTCCTTGACTTTTTTTTGGCTTCATGAGAACACTATAGCTCCCCTATGAAAAAAAATTCATAGCATACACATGTCAAAATATCGATTTTGAGTCAAAACACCACACCTAACTCCTTTTCAAACCCTATTCAACTAAATACACCCAAAAAAAAACTTGAATTTTCCATACACAAACTTCTAACAAATTTATGGACTCAAGCTTTATAAAGCATCTCTTTAGACCAAAAATGCCAAATGTCTACTTGCTATAGGAGCACATTAGTCACATGAAACATCAACTTATGACTCCCCCTATCAACATACCAACATCCTCTATATTCCAATGCAAATATAAGAGTACTCACCTTGATGAATTTTCATTGATATGGGTCAAGAAAAATACCACATTCTTGAAATACTCTTTTAGTAATATTTACCTTCTTTTCATGTCATTTCAACTTGTAGAATCATATGAAAATCTCTCCCTTTCCAATATACCCGCAAAACATCAATTATTTGTTATAATTTCATTCTTTAACACCTTAACCACTTGTTTGAATACCATAGTCATCTTTTCATGACATATGAGGTCATCATACTCACTCAGAGCACATGATTACACATGATTCACCTCAACATACATACATAATCATACTGTACCCTAACATGATTAATTCTACAACCATACTCGACTTGCAACTCTTATAACTTCACCTCCTAAGGGTAATAAAATTCAAACTCCCCCTTAACTCATGCACTCATACACATCATCATGATTCTTCATGCATAGGTAGTGAAAAGATATAATTTTCCTTACTACACAATACCTCTCACAAGGAGAACCTTAGAATCATATCTCTGCTTGATGCATTTGCACAACCCTTCATAGACTCTTAACATATTTAAAACCTCCATTTCATACTCTGAATAGCCTTATAGACCTCCCCGTCACTTTATACTCTTGTTTTTGAGATAATATTACTGACACAAGTATAATTTACATACTATCAACCATCCTAATTAGCTAAAGAACTCACTTTAATGCAAAATCGGTAGAGTAACTCATACCTTTAAGTAGTACCTCCTACTTAACACTTTTTACACTTCCTTGGAGAAAATTATTCATTTTCCTTGCTCCTCCTCAATCTCTTGGTCCTTTTAGTGACTTCTAGGGGAAGGAATCACACCCAACTTTTTCCTTAGGAACTCAAATGTTGCTTTTTGGGAGTGGTTTGGTCAAGATATATGCAATTTCCTCCTTGGTAGACACATGTTCCAACTTGATTCTTTGTTCACTTACCTAATCCATAAAAAATGATGTTTATTGGAATGTGCTTGGTTTTTGAATGCAGTAAAGGTTCTTAGATACACTAATAATACTTGTACTATCACAATTTAGATAGGATTAGGTCCATAAAACTCCACCTTATAGACTCTAATGTCTGCATCATCAAAAAAATTTATGTACAACACGATGCAACATCTATGTATTCAACTTCACATGTGGAAAGAGATAATAAATATTTATTTTTTCTCAACCAAGAAACAAGACACTTACCAAAAAAGGATCCTCCACTAGCACTTTTCTATCACCAATGCTTCCATCCCAATTAACATGAGAAAATCTCTTAATTCAAACTTCTCACTCTTTGGGTACCATAAACCATATTTTACAGTCCCCTTAAGATATCTAAAAATCCTTTTTACTGCTTGCAAGTGTGTTTCCTTTGGATCTTCTTGAAACTTCCTACTATCCTTACAACCTGCAAGATGTTAGATCTTGAAGAAGTAGCATACAATAGGCTACCAATCATCACTCTATTTGATTCACTTTGGGAGATTTTTCATCCTTGCTTAATTTACATCCTATAATCATGGGAGTTCCAATATGCTTGCAGTCCTCCATTTGAAACTTTTTCAACATTTCCTTTATGTATTTTTCTTGTGAAATGAATATATCATCCTTTGATTGATTAACCTACAGTCCTAGAAAGAAAGACAGTTCACCAAGCATTGACATCTCAAATTCCTTTTTCATGACATCAACAAATTCATGAGTCATATGTTCATTGTTTCCTCCAAATATGATATCATCCACATACACTACTATAATCAATAGATGTCCTCCTTCATTCTTGATGTATAAATTATTATCAACTACTCCTTTCTTGAAACCTTGTTCAGTCAAATACTTATCTAGTCTTCCATACCAAGCCCTAGGGGATTGTTTTAGTCCATAAAGAGCCTTTTTCAGTTTGCACACATAATATTTCTCATCTATCAAGGAAAAACCATTAGGATGCTCAATGTACACTTCTTCTTCTAGATTTCCATTCAAAAGGAAAATTTGACATCCATTTGGTACACTTTAAAACCTTTATACCTGGATATGCTAGAAAAATGTGTAATGGCTTCCATTATATCTACTTGAGTAAAGGTTTCATCAAAATCAACTCCCTCAACCTAAGCATATCCTTTATAGACCAGCCTAGCTTTGTTTCTTGTAACTTCACCATCTTCATTAAGTTTGTTCCTAAACACCCATTTAGTTCCAATGACATTTTTGTCTTTAGGTCTAGGCACTAATTCCCAAGTACTATTTTTCTCAATCTGATCAAGCTTTTCATTCATAGCATTGATCCAACATTCATATTTTCTTGCTTCTTCAACATTTTAAGGCTCAAATTTAGATAAAAGGAAATATTTTCTTGGTTTTGAAGACTTACCAATTTTCTTCTTGTTGTTTTCTTGCATCCTTCTTTCCTAGAATTTGAGTTTCAGGATGATCTCTCTTAATTTTACTTGAAGGGGTTTTGGTGTCATGCCTTTCTTCTTCATCATCTTCTTCCTCTTCTGTTGCCTTAACAAACTCTTCATCCTATTTAGGTTCCATTTCTTGAGATCTATCTCTTGTCTTGAATTTGTCTCTCATAGGATATGAGTCATCAAACCTTACACCTACAGTTTTAACCACAATTTGTAGTCTCTTATTATAACACCTATAAGCTAAAATTCTTGAAGATTATCCTGAAAATATACACTCATCTGAGATTGAATCAAATTTCCATAGATCATCTTCAATCCTCTTAATGAAACACATACTTCCAAAAACTCTACAATGTTCCGCATTTATAGGCCTTCCTTTCAACAATTCACAAGGGGTCTTGTTATTATTTACTCTTACTTGACATATGTTGCGAATATAGACAAAAATATTGAATTCCTCTTTCCAATAACCATCAGACAATTTGGATTCACTTAGTATTGTCCTAGCCATTTCCAAAACATTTGTATTCTTTCTTTCTATTACCCCATTTTGTTGAGGAGTCCTAGTAGATGAGAACTTTCTCCTAATGCCACGTGTTTCACAAAAATCATCAAATAAATCATACAAAAACTCTCCTCCTCTATCAGATCTAAGACACTTGATCCTTCCATTTCTTGATTCTCAAAAAGTTCTTTGAATGCCTTGAAATTATCAAGATCTTTTGATTTTTTCCCTCAAAAAGAAACCCAAGTAAATCTAGTATAGTCATCTATTAATAACATGAAATAATACTCACCAGTCAAGATTACATTTCTCATAGGTCCACAAAGATCATTGTGAATTAGTTGCAAAGGACTTGGGGTGGAATGATCCTCATTTGTCTTGAACTTTATCCTTGTTTGCTTTCCATGTAAAAAAGCCTTACATAAAGTATCTTCTAGATTCTATATCTTTGGCATGTCCTCACACACCCTTTGGAGCTAATTTTGACTAGATTATAAAAATTTAGATGTCCTAATCTTCTATGCCACAACTAAATTGTCATATATCTTTGTTATAGTACAATTTTATTTGTTTATTTCTTTCAGTATGAACATATTATTTTTACTCCTTTTAGCTTTTCCTATAAGCTTACCAAATTCCTTTCTTGTTATTTTACATTCATTTTAATCAAAATCTAGAGTGTATCCTTGATTGCACATTTGACTCATATTGAGAAGGTTGTTTTTTCATTCCTTCAATCAATATACAATAAATTCTCGTGAGATTTTTCCCATTATATAAACTCAATATGCCCCTTCTTGTAATTTTTATAGTAGTGTTGTCCCCAAACCTAACTGATCCCAATGCATTTTCCTTTAAATAAATGAATTTAGTTTTTCACCATTCATGTGACTAGAACACCCATTATTAATATATTGTATCATATTTTCATATTGAGTATTAAAATTAGTTTGAGAAATCTGACACTTTTTATCTTTAGCAATTAGTTCCACAAAACCTAACACCATAACATGCTCCTCATTGTCTTCATGTCCATTTAATCATTCTTCAAAGAAGATGTAGATGGAGATGGAGTACACACATAAATGATGGAACCCCATGAGTCAAAACCTAAAGTTTTTAAATAGGATCTCATTATAACCATAGGAAATCCTTCACTTTGAGCTAGATTACTCTACCATACCCGTGCTTGAGGACCTCCTTCAAGCGATTAGACTTTTTCAAAATGTTGGAATGTTGAGTTCTAGGTGTTTTCATTGATATAAAATCTCATTAATGACAAATAGGGTGATGGAGAAGGGTCAAATCATGACAGGTAGGTTGATTACATAGAGTATCAGGTGGTTTCATGATGGCATGAGGTGATTTAATAATATTGGCTTGGTCTAAAAACCTAATTAGGTCACCTAGCTAGCATAGGTGATGGAACATGCTGGTTTGAGTTTATTAATGGATTGAGGAGCATGGTAGTGGCATGGAGAGAATTATAGGAGCATTTTTGGGCACTCACATGAATTTCAAGGTGCAGGAACATAGGTTGAAGACACAGTTTCAAGTGTTCATCTAGACCAGGGATAGGTTTTTAGAGGTATGAGGATGAGTTGTAGATCAATGTGAGATCATGAAGGAATGTATGTGAGTGATTCATGTTTTTAAAATTATTTTAGGACCTTTTGGAGAGGCTTCATGATGAATTATGAGGTGCTTTTATGATGACCTAGCCTAAACCATGCAAAACCTCAAGGGATAGTCATGTAAATGAGAACGTGAAGAATATACATATTTATTTGAGACATGATGATAATTGGATATTTTATTAGGGCGTGTCATGATGTTTTGGAATTTTTTTAGGTTTCCATGATGATAATTTTGCAAGTTACATCATTTTGGTGAAACAGGGTCAAGAAGAAGATGATTTCTAGCTCAAATTTCAACTTCTAATGCTCACCCTAAATTGTGTGCTTTGGATGGGATCTTGTGGATTTTAGGGATTATTTTTAATTGAGTTAATAATTTTTCAAATAAATAACAAATTCATTTCATTTTCACATTTTTATGAACGAATGTTAAGAATGTAAACAACTTTTTGTGTGTTTGAAACTCTAGCTCAAAAGTGGTAGGAGAGATATTGATGATAAGTTCTATAATAAATTTATCATACTATTATGATTATTTTATGTTGTAGAAGAATCCTACAGGTTTCTAGAAAGGTAAGATAGAGTATGTGGTGATGAGTGGAACCCACTCAAAAAGGCAAGTTTATGAAGAAGTTCAGTTTGGGAAAACGTTATCTAAAGGGGTTGTGAAATAAATTGACTTCTTTTTTAGTATGGTATTTTTAATTGATGTTCATTATAGTTTAAGATCATGGTTGAGATTATAAATGGCAAAGTGTGCTCTATTTAAGAGGATTGGTCCTAAGGGATTGTTTTGATCAGTTTATGAGATGGCCTAGTTGAAGGCATTCCTCTTAAAGTTGGAAGGAAATGTAAAATGTTCGGAAATATGATTTAGAGGTATTTCCAATGGTTTATGTTTTGTCTCATGATTATGAGATTTTATGGGTTAACCAAATCAATTTTTAGAGAAGAAAGTTTCTTGTTTCTCAGGGAAGAATTGTTTTTGCTGAAAGATTGAGGTAGAAGAGGCATGCGATGGATTGGTTGATGCTTTTTATCAGATTGAGAGTAAAGAGGAATGAATTTGGTACCTATTTAAGACATTTTAAGGTATTTAAAATGTTAGAAAGGGTGTAGAACAATTTTCTTCCTAAAACTACTTTATAAGAAACTCACTTTGGTGAAGAGGAAAGTTGGTTTGGTTTGCATGTATGGATGTTTCATGATCTCTAACAAGCATGAATGTTATATTCAGGTCCAATGGATTCCAATGAGTGGGTACATTCCATAGTTGAGTTTTTCTTGGGTGTTCTTGAGGCCCAAAGGTGATGATTGGTTCCTGGAAACAATTGTTTAGTGAAGGATATGAGCCTTTTGGGTTGTGTTATGAATAATTTGATTGGTGCAGATAATTAATAACCATGGATAATTTTTAAATGTAAAATTTTACATGTTGCAGAAATTAGGGAGGTTGAATAACAATGGTTATTATCCTTGTGGTTTTAGTCATCTAGGTGATGGGTTTTTGAGTTGTTTTTGAGCTTGTTTAGTGCATTTGGGTATGGACGACCTACATGGGTCCAATATGAATGTTTTTATGATTTTTTGGATGTTTTTAGTTATATTGATCAAACTAAAGGAGGTATAATGAATTATTTCATGTTTGAGAGATGGGAAGGGTATAAAGTGCATGTTTGAATTCAAATTTGCACTATTTGAGAGAGAGGAAAAAATGTGACCCAAGTGTGTGATTGAAATAGGTATGAAGGAATCTATTCAGAGTTGAGAGAGTGTTAAAAAGGTTTAGAAATGTTAGAGAGGATGTTTGTAAGGTTTTAAATCCAAGTAATTCCATGAAAGAAGAATAAAGAGAGAGCTAGGAGAACGAGGGTTTGAACAAGGGTTTGAACATGTGTGAGATGAATGCAGATTATCTCCATAATTTGTTGCGAAAACATAATATCATATATATTATTTCAAAGGTGGTTGAGTGGGTTCTTTTTGTAGCCTCCTTGTAGATTTAATGCTTCACTAAACTAGGGGTTGGTGCTCCTTGTGGGGTTGGTGCCTCACTAAATTAGGGGTTGGTGCTCCTTGTTGAGTTGGTGCTCAATTAAATTTGAAACATAGATATAATAGAGGTTTCACCACTTATATATTGTGTTATGGTGTTCTCTCTCTCATGGTTATGGTTATTTGAATGAATTTTGTATGTGTACACATTAATGGTTGAATGGTTTATGTTTTAAGAAAGATAATTTGAATTAATTAAAGATTTTAAAGGACCCATTCACCCCCATTCCATTATACTTCCAACAATTAGTATCAGAGTATGTCCTTTTGGAGAAGTTTGAAAACTTGAAGGATATCCTCTTGAATCATAAAGTCATGGGTAAACCATCAATTGTTGAAGAAGCCATCGGAATAAGTATGATGTCACAAAATCAATTATTCAAAGTTTTCAAGAACAAATGGAGTTGCATGTTAGATTCATGTTTCTAAGGTTCCCGGATATTTTCTAACTCCCCGGTGGGGAGGAAGGAGCAAGCTCTAAGAAAATGTGAAAAGTGTAGAAAATAAGTTGGGCTAAAAAAATTGTGAAAATTGGCTAAGTCCTCGTCCTAGGGGCAAATGGACATTCGGGACATCTAGGCGCATGATCGGCCGAAAAGCCTCCAGCGCCCGTGAAGCAATCGGGACATCTGTGAAAAGTTGTACGCTTGGGCCGAGAAACGATTGTGAAATGCCCGAATCGGCCGAAAGAAAGAAAAATTTTGCCAAGTCTTTGACCGACAAGCGGACAAGCATGGGACATCTGGCCGCAGGTATGTGCGAGTACGCGAAATACCGAACCGGCCGAAAGAAAAAATTTGCCAAATGGAGAACTTCAAATATGGGAAACAATGTGGGACAAGTGGGACAAAAAGACGCGAATCGGCCGGATCGGCGAATCGAAGAATTTGTCCCACGAAGCACCGGGACATTTGGGACAAAAGGATGCGAACCGGCCGGTCGCCAAACAGGGAAATTCAAAGACTGGGCAAATGGGACAAAGGGACGCGCGGGACGCTGGATCGCCAAGGAGCCGAAAGCCAATCAAACAACGCCACGTGTCATCGGCCAAATGAGGGACGAGGAAGCCCATTTCGGGCGGATCGAGGTTTTTGTCCCAGACAGCACTGGGACATCCGGGACAAAAGGGCGCGAAGGAGCCGAAAGGGCCGAGAACCAACCAGATCATGACACGTGTCACATGGAGAAAGGTCCAAAGGTCAAAGGGCGTTTTTTTAAGCTCTGACCCGAACCAATGAAATAGCGCCACGTGTCCAAATTTAAGGGGCCCACAAGGAAATTTCAAAAGGAAGGCCCGCGAAAGGCAGAGGAGAGAGAATTGCTCATCCAATCAGCACGTGCCACGTGTCATCCAGGTGGCAGAACGCGGAAAGATTTCAAAACACGTTTTCACCTGTTTTGTGCCCTAAATCTTCAGATCGCCATAACTTTCGATCCAGAACTCGGATTTGCACGTTCTTTATATCAACGGAAAGCTGGTGAAATTCTCTACATGATTCCGGGGTCAATCTTGCGTTTTGGTGTAGTCTGAGGAGAAAATTGAGAAACAGATCTGACGCGTGTTCATGGCCAAAAATGACATTCCAACGACTGATTTAATGCAGAATGGGTCGCATTCTCCTGTAATCCGGTCAAAGTGATAGGGTATGGGTTTGTAAGGTCCCCCATGCCATTTTAATGCACTCCATCAAGAAAGAATGGGCTCCCATGCCTTTGTACGTTTCCTGTCCCCTGGGCTCGACCCTTGCACTGTAAAAGCCAGTTTTGGGCTCATTTCAAAGGGGGAACATTTTTGGGCATAGCAGACTTCTTCTTTCACCTCCAGCAAGTGATTGATGCAAGGATCAGACCTCTCCAAGGATTGTAATAGTTTTCTTTTACCTCTCTGAGGGTGTAATGCGTGTTTTGACATTAAAATGATAATGCAAGCTCTGTGAATGGGTTCCAATCCTCTGTTTGTATTATTTGCTTGATTTCAGATACTAAATTATACATTATCAGTCTGTGTATGTTTTATGTTGTGAACTTTGGTCTGTGTCTATTTGCATGACAAATATGTTTCACCACTCCTTTTGGTGCATCACCATCTTTAGTTAGTTTCAATTTTTGCACTTCTACCCCTCGTCTCCTCGCAAGTTAGAGTAGGGTTAGGATCTAAACCTCTCGTAGTTTTGCAAAATATAGATCTAAATCGAGAGGAGTTTGAGGAACCAACCTCTAACTGAGATTCCTCTCTCGCCTTTCACAAGTCCCACGCTGAGAGAGGTTTCCATGTTGTGTAATCACACTGGATGCCCGAGTGATCAACCTAGAAGCCCGATCTCGCATCCAGGGGTGCCGTGATTTTGCATCAACAGCTTTGGCACGCCTGTGGGACTAGAGGTCTCATTTTTATCAGCAGCAAAGTTGATATGCATCTCGCTGCAATTTTTTTTTTTGAAAAGAGCTATTATTCGCATATCCGGCGACTCCAAGAGGAAGATCAACTGGTTTCAGCAGTACAGGCCTAAAAGCTTATGAGAAGAATCACAAGGTCAAGAGTTGGAGAAGAAGAAGTGTTGTTTGAATACCTGCAATTATCTCCAAGAAGAAGGCAAAGAGGAAGAAGGATTCAAAGGTCTCCATCTCCACCAAATAGAACTCTCTCAACTCCTCCACCTGCTCGGCCTTTCATTCAGTATTCAAGAGTCCTTCGACCAATCAGAATGGCGCAACCAGCAAATCCCTTTGTCAATTTCACTGGCAGCAGCCCACTTGCCCTCAATGCACAATCCGCCCAATTGCAGCGTTGAAGAACATTCCATTTTTCACTGAGAAAATCATACCACTCCCGGTGATCATGTCAAAGACATTGCTAACGCCTCAGGCAATCCATGAGATAAATGAAATGGATGTGGTCACAAATCACTGCGCATCATCATTCAAAGGGAAGGCATTGCAATGGTTCAGGAGCCTTACAGCTGGTTCTATCACAAATTGGAATCAGTTATGCATAGTTCTCCATGAGCAGTTTGGGGAAAAGGGAGACAATTTGTCTCTACTGGAACAATTAACAACTATCAAGAGAGCTCCCAATGAGCAGCTGACTGACTTCAACTTCAGATTTCAAAAGTCTTGGGATAGGATTCCAGTGGCAGTCAGGCCAACAACAGAAGGTGCTTTTCTATACTATCTTAAAGCTTTGAATTCTGATATTTCTATGTTAATTCAATCAATGGGAGGCACAACCTTACCTGCTGCTTATAGCATTGCCATTAGAGCCGAAAACTGTCTTATTCAAGCTGGTAAATTGGCTCCTAGGCCTCCAATGCCATTATATCCAAGTTTAGAGAGCCCAAGTACTAGTCAAGCACCTGTCTTAGCTCCTATTCCCACTCCTAGAAATCAGAATTCAAGTGAAGCTTCTACTTCATCTTCTAGTGCCTCAAATGAATTTCAAGAAGTCATGAAGCAACCAAAAATTTAGGTAATGAGCTGGTTACACTCAAAAGACAACGAAGCTCAAGGTTTTAGACCTTCGTATCAGCCTCAAGCTCAACCTAATAGGCAGCCATATCAGCCTCAAAGGCCACCCAATCCAGCTGTAAATCAGAATCAAGCAAGGCCTCCTGCCAACAGACCATTTCAGCCCTATAATCCCAATGTTGCATCCACATCTAGAGCTTTGGTACCGGTGCAAAATAACATGGCCCAGGAATATGATTGGTGTTTCCCGTGTAGTCAGCCACATAACCAATCAATGTGCTTTAATGGTGCATTAAATCAGGCCCTGATGGTGCAAACCGTCGGTGGGTCGCAAGAGCCCAGCCACGAAGGAGATCAAGAAGATGAAGCACCTCAGCAAGAAACATTCCAACAAAGAATCAGCCCCAAATGACACCACATTGGTAAATTGGCAAGCAGAGGATTTCGT
The DNA here is from genome assembly GCA_018340775.1 of Taxus wallichiana var. yunnanensis. Taxonomy (NCBI): domain Eukaryota; kingdom Viridiplantae; phylum Streptophyta; class Pinopsida; order Cupressales; family Taxaceae; genus Taxus; species Taxus wallichiana. Next base: position 5,032,679 of record CM031240.1, on the reverse strand, counting down.
GGCATGAATCAGCAGCCAAGGTGTTGCAGCCACAACACAAGGTCAAAAAGGAGAAATTTGGGTGAAGAACAGCCATTAGCCCCAGCCAATCCACAACCTTCCACGGCTCCTCAAGTGATTGGCAAGCAAAACCCAGTTTCAAATGCACAAGGGCAGCCAAGAACAGCCTCTAGGCCAACTCAAATGCCAGCTGTTGCTGCCCACGTACAAGAGGTGAATGTGCAAACCAAGGGACAACAAAAGGGTACTTCATCTCCATTCAGTATCATTGATCAGATGAAGAAAACAAACGTCAATATATCTATGTGGGAATCCCTATCTATCCCAGGCCAAAGAGATCTGCTGCAAGCTGCCATGAAGGACTGGCCAGCTTCGAATCAGCAGATGCAAGACAAAGTGCTTACAAATGCTGCCCAATCTGAAGGAAATCATGGAGGACAACAAGGTAAGATGTTGAAACCCCCTCCTTTCTATGTTTCATTAATCATTGGAAATCAGCTAGTGCATAATTGCATGATTGATTCTGGAGCAAGTAGCTCTGTCATGCCCAAACAAATAGCTGATCAGCTAGGGCTTCAGTATGAAACAACATCCAAAGGGGTAGTGCAGTTGGATGGGACAGCAATAGCAACAGTTGGAGTGATTAGAAATTTGAGTCTTACCTTGCACGCATGTCCAAATGTTGTTGTTTTACAAGATGTGTCAGTCATAGACCTTCCACCACTCTTTGCCCTATGTTTGTCAAGGGACTTCACTGCCAAGATTGGGGGATATTTGTCCACTGATTGGTCTCACATGCTATTCAGGACAAGATATGGAACTAAGACCACAATCAGATCTGAACCTATTGCAAACTTCCATATTGAGCCCTACACTCCAAGTCAGATTAATGCCAATTGCTCGGCATTTGATCAAGAAGATCACCCTAGCACTGATGAAACTGACACTAAAGTTGGAAACATCCCGGATCTAACTCTTGATGAATGGGCAAGCAAGGTGCATGCTTTTGATCCTTATCAAGGAATAGAAGAATCTGAGCTAGGAGTCTATTGTATACACGAAGAAAGTCAACCTATTCCTAGCATCACCAAGCCAAACCACAAGGATGACAATGAGGTATGGCAGCTGTTTTTTGATGGATCAAGGAGTAGACAAGGTGCAGGAGGTGGAGCCGTGCTTGTTTCACCTCAAGGAGTAAAGTACTATTCAGCTTTTAGATTTCAATTTGCATGCTCCAATAACACTGCTGAATATGAAGCCTTGGTGCAAGGGATGCATTGGGCAATCAAGAAAAAAATAAAGAACTTGCAAGTCTTTGGGGACAGTGAATTGATTGTAAATCAGGTCAAGGGACAGCATGCTGCCAAAAATGATCTACTCAAAGCTACAAGAACAGGTGTGGGACCTCATGGAAGATTTTGAGGGTTTTGGCATCAAAGCCATTCCTAGGGAAGAGAATCAAGTCACAGCTTCAGCAGCAGAGGGGCAGCCTTGACATTGTAGAAAACATTCAACAAGATAAGGTACACCCAAACATCCACGTGATTGTGAGGCCTTCAAAGGCCGGATAACGATGTCACTGGCAAGTATTTGAGAATGACCAGCAAATCATCCATTTCTTGCAAGAAGAAGCTGAGTTCTCAGCTAAGAATCAAGAAAAGTTGGAACAACAATATGGTGACCAAGTGATACAGCTGAGAACTGACAAGCTGCCCAAGGGACTTATCACTTTGGAGTCCATTTTTAACCCCAATGATCAGTTTAGAAAGGAGAAAGCAAACATTCAGGTCAAGAGAGAAGATTCGGTATCCATCTTGGTAGAAGAGAACAAGCCATTGCAAATTGGAAAGATGACAACTGAGCAAGAAAGATGTGAGTTCATACAGCTATGTCAAGAGTTCCCTGACGTGTTTGCTTGGAGCTATGAAGACTTGAAAGGTTTCAATCCCAACTTAGCTCAACGATACCATCGAATTGATCCAAATACTAAGCCCGTCAGTGTGCAGAAAACAGAGACCACTAATCCACACATGGAACCTCTCATGAGGAAAGAATTGGACAAGCTGATTGAGTCAAGAATCATATTCCCAATCAAGCATTCTAGTTGGGTTGCCAACTTAGTTCCAAATGTAAAGAAGAGTGGAGAGATCAGCCGTGTGTTGACTTCGAGATTTGAATAGAGCCTCTCTCAAGGACCATTATCCACTCCCTTCCATGGAGCAAATATTGCAGGTCGTAGCTGGTTCAGAAAGGTTTTCACTACTTGATGGTTACTCAGGATTCAATCAGATTATGGTAAAGGAGGAAGACCAGTTCAAGACAGCCTTCACAACCAAATGGGGCACATATGCTTACAAGAAGATGCCATTTGGACTGTCGAACGCCGGAGCAACATTCCAACGAGCTATGGATATGGCATTCAAAGGCTTGATCAACAAGATAGTGCTGGTATACCTAGATGATATCACTGTCTTCTCAAAGAATGCAGCAGACCATCTCTTTCACCTCAGGCAAGTGTTTCAGAGGTGTAGAAAGTTTGGAGTGTCTTTGAATCCTAAGAAGTGCATCTTTCTTGCACATGAAGGGAAGCTCCTTGGCCATATTGTCTCCAAGGAAGGATTAGCAATTGATCCAGAGAGGGTTGCAGCCATAAGAGCACTACCATTGCCAAGCCACAAGAAAGCCCTTCAGAGTTTCCTGGGAAGGATAAACTTTGTTCGGAGGTTTGTCCCAGATTTTGCAGCCCTTGTCAAGCCCATCACCAAAATGTTAAGGAAAAGCATGGCTTTCAAATGGACGGTAGAAGGCAAGGAGAGTTTTGAAGCAATCAAAGAAGCCATCTCCCAAGCACCCACTCTCATCAACCTAGACTTTTCCAAGGATTTCATCCTCTATGCATTTGGAGGTGATGACACTATTTCTGCCATTCTGATACAGCAGAACAAAGATAATGATGAACAACCGATTGCCTTCTTCAGCCAGAGCCTAGATGACTGCGAAGTGAGGTACTCTTTTATTGAAAAGCATGTGCTTGCATAGAATCGTAAGCTGAAGAAATTCAAGCATTTAGTCTCAAACAACAAGGTCCAGCTTGCTGGTCTCACATGTCAAGTTAAGGACTTCCTCCTCAACAAGGATTTGAATGAGAAAAGGGCAGGTTGGATCACCCGTGTCATGGAGTATGACATTGAGATCAAGATCACCAAGCTGGTAAGAGGGAAAGGATTGTGTGAGCAGCTGGTTTTGGGAAAGCAAAAAGAAGTAGGCAACGAAGAAGAGGCTGTTTTGACAGTTCAAGACAGCCATGAGCCGAGTGGCAGGCAAGAAGAAGACAATGCTGCCCCGACTCCTTGCTGGACCCAAGGCATTATGCACTTCCTACAAACAGGCCTATGCCCTCCGGAGATGAGCAAGACCCAAAGGAGACATTTCAGATTGCAGGCTGTCCCGTACGCCATCGTTGAGGGAGTTTTGTTCAAGAAAGATGTGAATGGAGTGCTGCTGAGATGCATTAGCACAGGTCAGATCCAAAGGGTATTAGAAGAGTTTCATAATGGACCAGCTGGTGGCCATTTTGCACCAAGAGTGACAGCTCTAAAAATCATGAAGGCTGGTTATTATTGGCCTAGAATCTTTAGTGATTGCTATGCATGGATCAAGAGGTGTAAGAATTGTGCATTCTTCACAGGAAAAGAGAGACTCGCTGCCCTTCCATTACATCCAATTTCAGTAGATCAGCCATTCATGCAATGGGGACTGGACTTCATTGGAGCCATCAATCCCAATTTGAGCCAAGGGCACAAATGGATTTTGATGTACCTGACTACTTCACCAAATGGACAAGCAAGAGAGCACTCAAAGAGGCAAATGAGTCTAACATCTTAGACTTTTATGAGGAGATAACAACCAGATTTGGTGTACCGCCACAATAATCTCCGATAATGCATCGGCATTCATCGATCCAGGTGACCGAGTGGGCTGTCAAGAACAGTATTTACCTAAGCACTTCATCAAACTATTACCCTCAAGGTAATGGCCAGGCCGAGTCTACAAACAAGAACTTGTTGAAGATCATTAGGAGGACTCTTGATGAGAATCAGAGGTCTTGGCATACCAAGCTGAAATCAGCCTTATGGGCTGATAGGATAACTCCCAAAAGATCCACAGGTAACTCTCCATTTAGGCTTGTCTATGGAAGAGAGGCAATCTTGCCCATGTCACTTGAGTTGCCAACGTTGGAACTCATGAAGCAGCTGGAGTTGCTTGAATTTGAGCCTATGGAGGTGAGATATGCAGAATTGATGGAGCTGCAAGAGATCAGAAATCAGGCATCCCAAGCAATGGAAAAGGATCAAGCTTTGATCAAGAAGACCTTTGATAGGAAGGCCAAAGATAGATCTTTTCAAGTTGGAGATCTAGTGTTGAAATGGGATGTGGATAGAGCTAAACCAGGAAGGCATTCAAAATTTGATGCCATTTGGAGTGGCCCGTACATGGTCACAAAGTGCAGGAACAACAATGCTTTCCAATTGGCCTCATTGGATGGTGAAGAACTGCAGATTCCAGTTAATGGAATCTATCTCAAGCGTTGCTTCTAGAGGGAAGTTCACTACCTCTGTAAATATTAGATTAGATTTTCTTTCCTCCAAGTGCTTGTGCACATTGTTTTTCCGTAGGTTAGTTTTGTTTTCCCTAAGTGCCTTGGCACAGCTTGCTGTCCATGGAGATGTTTAGCATGTCCTTGCTTTCATCAGGTAACATTCCATCTTCCTCCTTGCACATTCTGAGTCAGTTAGGGTTCTAAATAGAATATTTGATGACTCCATGCCCAATGGACTACTTCAGGAACCGGTCTTTTCATCTAGCAGTGATGCCCCACTTGAAGTCGCCAAATTGTTATCTAAATTCACCCCTGTGGTTAATTTGATAACATGCATCGAATTCTCAAGTCCTGTGCAAATGGATTGATTCGGGAAAAATCATGTTTCTAAGGTTCCCTCGTATATTTTTCTAACTCCCCGGCCGAAGAAGGAAGGAGCAAGCTCTGAGAAAATGTGAAAAGTTGCAGAAAATAAGCTTGGGCCAGAAAAAATTGTGAAAATTGGCTAAGTCCTGGTCCTAGGGGCAGTCGGGACATTTGGGACATCTAGGCGCGGATCGGCCGAAAAGCCTCCAGCGGCCCGTGAAGCAACTGGGACATCTGGGCCGCAGGTACGCGCGGGACGCGAAATGCCCGAATCGGCCGAAAGAAAGAAAAAATTTGCTAAGTCTTTGACCGGGACAAGCGGGACAGTATGGGACATCTGGGCCGGAAGTACGCTGGCACGCGAACCGCCGGATCGGCCGAAATGGAGAACTTCAGTCCGAAACAATGTGGGACAAGTGGGACAAAAAGACGCAAACAATCGGGACGGATCGGGCGAATCGAAGAATTTGTCCCACTAAGCACCGGGACATTTGGGACAAAAGGACGCGAACCGGCCGGTTCGGCCGAAACAGGGAAATTCGTCCTAAGCACTGGGCAAATGGGACAAAGGGACGCGCGGGACGCGGATCGCCGAAGGAGCCGAAAGCCAATCAAACAACGCCACGTGTCATCGGCCAAATGAGGGACGAGGAAGCCCATTTCGGGCGGATCGAGGTTTTTGTCCCAAGCATAAGACTGGGACATCCGGACAAAAGGGCGCGAAGGAGCCGAAAGGGCCGAGAACCAACCAGATCATGACACGTGTCACATGGAGAAAGGTCCAAAGGTCAAAGGGCGTTTTTTTAAGCTCTGACCCGAACCAATGAAATAGCGCCACGTGTCCAAATTTAAGGGGCCCACAAGGAAATTTCAAAAGGAAGGCCCGCGAAAGGCAGAGGAGAGAGAATTTCTCGTCCAATCAGCACGTGCCACGTGTCATCCAGGTGGCAGAACGCGGGAAAGATTTCAAAACACGTTTTCACCTGTTTTGTGCCCTAAATCTTCAGATCGCCATAACTTTCGATCCAGAACTCAGATTTGCACGTTCTTTATATCAACGGAAAGCTGGTGAAATTCTCTACACGATTCCGGGTCAATCTTGCGTTTTGGTGTAGTCTGGAGGGAGAAAATCGAGAAACGGCTCTGACGCGTGTTCATGGCCAAAAATGACATTCCAACGACCAGATTTAATGCAGAATGGGTCGCATTCTCCTGTAATCCGGTCAAAGTGACAGGGTATGGGTTTGTAAGGTCCCCCATGCCATTTTAATGCACCTGCAGTCAAGAAAGAATGGGCTCCCATGCCTTTGTACGTTTCCTGTCCCCTGGGCTCGACCCTTGCACTGTAAAAGCCAGTTTTGGGCTCATTTCAAAGGGGGGAACATTTTTGGGCATAGCAGACTTCTTCTTTCACCTCCAGCAAGTGATTGATGCAAGGATCGACCTCTCCAAGGATTGTAATAGCTTTTTTACCTCTCCGAGGGTGTAATGCGTGTTTTGACATTAAAATGATAATGCAAGCTCTGTGAATGGGTTCCAATCCTCTCGCTTGTATTATTTGCTTGATTTCAGATACTAAATTATACATTATCAATGTATGTTTTATGTTGTGAACTTTGGTCTGTGTCTATTTGCATGACAAATATGTTTCACCACTCCTTTTGGTGCATCACCATCTTTAGTTAGTTTCAATTTTGCACTTCTACCCCGTCTCCTTGCAAGTTAGAGTAGGGTTAGGATCTAAACCTCTGTAGTTTTGCAAAATATAGATCTAAATCGAGGAGTTTGAGTCTCAAAAAGGTTATCGAGGCATCCCAATGCAATGAAGTATGAAAGTAAGTTCAATGGTGTTTGCTCTTGTTATGTTTTGGAGCCTATTTTTCATGTTAGAGTGTGGTACACCTTCATGTGTTACACTGGGTATTTTTATGGCGGTCCCGCTTGTCGGTGAGCGGGTTAAGGGGGTCGGCGAAAACCCTAAGTCAAATTTTCATGGGTGGTTTATTAACCCATGGGTAATGGAAATAACCGTTATGGGCTATTTTTGGGCCCATGATTTTTAGTACCCATTGTTTTAATACCCACGGTTTTTTCCCATGGTTTTGATACCCACGGTTTTGTATCAAACTGCTTAAGCAATTGTCTATTTATATGGTCTTATGCATATGATAGATAGACAAGCAAATGTATTACATATGTGCTTTGAATTCAGGTGTGAATTTTGTAGAGTTTGTTGAGCATAGCTCCAAATGGATTTGGGTATTGTATTGAGAGAGTGGAGGCTTGTAATAAAATCTGAGTAAGTGATTCTTGGTGGACGTAGCCCAAATTGGGTGAACCATGTTAAATATTGTCTCTCTTTGTTGTGTTATTTATTATGCACTTTTATTTGAGATCTGTAATATTTTCTACATATTAGTTTCTACTGTTGCGATTCTATAAGGGATTATTCCACATATTTTATCTCTTATTCCCTACATCTACTCTTGCAATACTTTTGGTTATAGAGATAGGGAATGTAGGAGATCTTTGAATAATGAATTATCACGGAGAAATGGTTGACATGATCATTCATATAAATCGAGTAGATATTACATGATATGGTTTACATAATAAGGGTGTTATTTGCAAGTGTTTTCATCAAGAGGAATGAAAATAAGTATGGAGTTGTGTGCTATAGTTGCAATAAGATTGGACATGTAGCTAGATATTGTCATCAAAAGGGTTATAAATAAAGGGATGGAGCTTTCAGAGGTAAGATTTCTTTCGCTTGTTTCAAGTGTAAGAAGGTTGGTCACATTGCATGGTATTATAAGGTCTAGACACTAAGTCCCACACTTTGGGAATTATTTAGTCCCGGTCTCATACTACTATTCATATGGTTTTTGGGTGAAGAAAGTACTAATTAAATCTCATCTCTTGGTTATTTTTATGTACTTTTTTTTCATGATTCCTGAACTTCACCACACATATGACCAATTTTTTTAATCGCTTTATGTGATTTTACCTTGGCTAGGGCACCCAAGATAGTATTGGGGTGCCCGTTGCCACCCTGGTCCCAAACGGGGAGCGCTGATCCTTTCAAAACTTTCCCTCCAATTTTTGGTCACTTTCTAGCCATTTGAGCATTATGTCTTTTTAGTGGTTGGCCTTTTCGGGGTTAGTTACAAAATTAGAACAAGAGAGCCATATAAATAGAAAATTATGAGACCATAATGAGGGACAAATCACTAGTCACTACTATCATCATCTAAGGTTGCATCTATCTAGAGCTCATTTGAATGCATCTTTCTCCATCATAAGGGACAAGGATGGTTCATCTGCATCACACAAGCATAAGAGGAATGTTTATTCTATTCAATCCACCATTATATTACATTTTCTACACATAGTTATTTCTTGATACTTTCACAAAGTGTGACTAATACAAGAGAAACCTAGGGCATTATCACACTCACTCACATAGAACTACATCGGGTCTAAGATGTAGTGAAACTCTTAGTTAGTAAGTCCACCATTGTGGCAACTAAGGAAAATCCAACCCCTTCATTTGTATTTTTCTTTTTTAGGGTTTGATGCTTATTTTGGGGTCTTCCAGGTTTATTCTTCATCATTGATCATTTCCAATATTCGAACAAAGTAGTGAGTTACATGTGATAGGTAGAGAGGGTTTCATATCACAATATGACCTTGTAAATTTGGTTTCTAGACCTTCTACACAGACCAAGGCACCTAGAACATAGACTAGGGCACCCACAGGTTCCCTGATCCTCTCCCAGGTGCCCTGGTCTAGTGAAACAACTCATATATGTGTCTTTTGGAGATCTTGTATGGTCACATATACATTCTTTTTATCTAGTTCATCCTATGACATAGCCCAGATCAGCCTGCGAATCAACTAAGTTCCTTATAACCCTATTTGCTAATTAGGGTTTCATACTTTAATCTATTTGGTTTCTTGGGTCACTTTATTTATTTATTTATTGCATTCATTTATTGTTATTTACTATTGTTCCTAGTTATATTAACTATCATATTATCCACATTTTAGTTAATCATTTTGGTGAACTTGAACACTTTCATGCTTAGGATACTCATTTTTACTTTATCATGGCTCCTAAAGTTTCTCAAGTTTATTTTTCTGACTTACTTAAGAAGCATCCTAATTGCCAAGCTACTCTTCAAAAATCCCTAAACACCATACATGGTCCTCAAAATACATTGCCACATGAAATAATTCCTATATTCTATTGTTTATATGATGACCATACTCCTAGTATTCCTCCATCTAATCAACCCTTATTGGACTCAATTCAAGCTCTACATGCTTTATATCAAGACAAATTTAAAGCTTTGGAATCCACGATCACATCTCTCAAATATGAAATCCAACAACTTAAGGACACTTCTAAGGCTCATGTTTGTTCTCCCTCTACATCTCCTCTTCAATCTATGTCTACTACATGTCATATAATTGAACCTCAAGTCATTCTATTGCAAGAATCTCTCATATTTGATCGTAATACTAAGCCACATGAAATTATTTCTAAGATCCTGAGTTTTCAATTGATCACTTTACCGCCTACTCATTTTTATCCTCCTTATCATCTTGCAAAATATCATGGTCATCCATATTGTAATTATCATTGAATCAATGGACATAATGACATTGATTTCTATGCTTTACAAATGAGTGTCAAGGATTTATCTCATTCATTGCACAACATTCTATTGCATGCCCATTTACAAATGCTACATCCACATGGGATCCTAAATTTGTTCCCCATGTTCCTTCTTCGGTTAGTCAAGAGTTGCCTAAGTAACCACCTATGACATCACCAAGTCAACATAAGCAATAACCTCTCAAAATTAGTTCACCACCTCCTCCTACTTTGTCCTCTACAACATTACCAAATAAAAACAAGCCATCACTTCTCAAGGTTTTCTCTACATCATGTCATCCTACTAAGTCATCTGTTGTATTACCAAGTCAAACTAAGAAACCTCCTATTAAGGTTGAGCTCACACCTCCTCCATTAAAGGTATTTGTGACATCACCAGGTCATGCTCAACAACCACCTCCTATAGTTAAACTTGTAATTCTGCCATCTACTATAGACCATACCTATGTTGATGAATGGGACTTGAATGAAGCTTACTATGACGATGAACAAATTGATGGTCACACTCCTTTACCACCTCAACATCCCATCCCTTTTTTAAAGGAAACCACTCCTTAAATTAATCCACTTAGTGTATTTTGATTAGACTTCCATCACTTACACACATGGGGGACATAGCATTTACACATTCCCCCATATTAGCATCAATGCACCTCTCATCTTTTCATTGTCATACATCAATATACTCACATAGGCATACTCATCACATGTCTTAAGATTAACCATTACATGATGACACACTCTTGTGCTTCGGCTCACACTTGACTCTTGATGGCTTACTACACATAAACCTTAAACACTACACAATAGGTACTACACATTATGTATATTCACACATTGCACATATTACATCACATATTCTTTATTTAGTCTACATCATTACACATATATACGACATATATTATACTATCCTTCATCATACATATACAACACTCTCATGGTCTATGAGTCTAGCATTCTACATACTACATTGCGCACATCTTACACTTATTAGTATACATTATACATTACATATTATACATCGTACATTACACACTCTACTCATCACATGGTCATCTTTCATCATTACACATATTACATTCTCTCTTACATGCTGCACTCATTACCCTATGCCACACTTTAGTTCCTCGGTCCATACTTGACTGCCAAGGGTTTACAAATAAAATGGACCTTATCATACTTACACATTCATCATTCGACTTCTATCATGTGACATTCCTAGGTTAGTGACATACGCTTTAGGCTAAATGGTCACATATTCCTTCATCTTATAGTGGTATACACTTTAGGCTACATCATCACTCTTTACTATTCATGTTGTAGCGATATACATGTTAGGCTAAATCATCACTCCTTTATTCATCTTTTTGTTCATATATGCTTCAGTTATAGGGTTGATGACACATCATTTCTAGGTCGCATATCATCACACACACATTCATCACAACGTGTTAGACACACCACACACTTCAACCATTCATCATTCGATTTCTATCATGTGACATTCGTAGGTTAGTGACATACGTTTTAGGCTAAATTGTCACATATTCCTTCATGTTATAGTGGTATATGCTTTAGGCTACATCACCACTCTCTACTATTCATGTTGTAGCGATATACGTGTTAAGCTAAATCATCACCCTTTATTCATCTTTTTTCATATACGCTTCGGTTATATGGTTGATGAAACATCATTTCTAGGTAGTATATCATCACACATACACATTCATCACAACGCATTAGACACAACACACACTTCAACCATTTCCTGATGACGTACTCTAATTTATGGTTCATTCTTGATTCTTTGGGGAAAACCAAATGAACCTCACGCATACATTTCCATTCACTTGGGGGACAGGTGGCTCCTATCATTCTATTTTACATTCCATTCCACCCATCCACAATATGCTACATATCATGGTTACTTTTACTTTTTCTTGCATTTTGTTGTTCATGGGTACTTTATTACACATACTAGTTTTATGTCTTGTATGTCATTTATCTATACCATACACACATGCACATTCACGCATTTTTCTAGTTGTAATCTCATAAACAAATCTCTTACACATGTTACCGATGCTCGCCTTCTACCCTTCCCTACACTAGTTGTTGGAGGGCATACACATTCATCTTTCACAGGTATTATTGTTTCATTTTATAATTAGAACTCTATGTTACATGGTTATACATGCTTTTGACATATTGGTTATGTTTCTAACATGCTAATAGGTGCCTTATGTGCAACATTTGTTATGTAGGAATATTTTCTTCCATACTTATTTGATTATCTGTTATTGTTTATTTTTATATGTGGGCCTTGCCCTTTGTTTGGTGTGCACACTTGTTTTTGTATGCGGCCATTATGGCCTTGTGTGTCTTGCAACATTGTGAGTGGTGTCCCATGTTTGCAACCCGCTTTGGTGGTATACTTTGTCTTCTTGTGTGTTTACATTACTACATTTATTTGTATCTTTTACATTGTTTGCATAGATTACACATTACTTTCTACATGCATGCTTATTCGTAATAACACTTGTTTTGGCTAGCCTTCTTATTTGTGCACGCTTTGGTTTGTACCAAGTGCATTCCCTTCCCCATGTAGGGTAGAGTTACAAAGTTCATGTAGTTGGTCATATTTTGGGGCCACATTCTCCTATCAACGACATCACATGCGCCCCCAAAGAGGGGGCATAATTTGGGGTTTTTATATTCTACATAACACTTCTACATTGGTTTAGTTCAAAGGTGCACTTTCCACCCTTGGAATTGTGGGTTATATATAGCATGTGGGTTTAGAGTCATATACAAACCTCATACACAATGATTTTATAGGACATGATTATTCTTAGCATTCTAAGGATCAATTAAAGGTTGAAGGATACAACAAAATTCCTCCCTATACTTCTTCAAACAAGGGCGTAAAATCACCCAAAATACTATACATTATAGAGATATCTTCACACATGTTTAGGGAAGCGGTTAAATGTTGGAGGATACATCAAAATTCCTCCCTACACTTCTTTGGCCTATGGTATCGGATCTCCCAAAAACCCAACACAATATATCCTCTTTATGCATCCTTTTCTCTCATCACGAGATCATGTGCACATCTTCCTTTTAAACTTTTCATACTTTCATGTTAGTCTTTTCATTACTATATACATGCATCTTTTACATGAATTTTTACATATATACATGCGTATTTGAATTCTTGATCATCTTCTCCTTACAAGTCCGATCGTATGATAAGAAAATAGTCAACAAAAATAAAAACAACATCAATGGTGTCAACAACAACACTTTTGCGACAACAAACACCATACTAACCATGCAGTGCTTTGTTGGTATCCAAATTCATTCTCCTTTTCAAGCCGAGCAGCAACACAGATTCAATAGGGAGCTTAGAGGTAGATAGATCATAAATGTGTATCATTTTGTAGCAGGGATGAAATCTAACTAACCCTTTGTTACTTGGATTTGTGGAGAGATGGATAACACCTTAAAAGGATGTGATCTTATCCTAACTATTTTAGGTTGTGCCTTTTAACCAAGGTAAGAGAACCTATTTTGTAACCTCTGATTATTGAAGGATGCTAGTAAATCCTTCTTGTGCACAAATTTTATAGAGAAGACCTTGGGGAAAATATGATCAACACACCAAATCTGACTCTCACGAGTTGTCACTTCCAGATTATGGGGATATTTTCAACACAAGGCTAAGGTTACTAAAGACATTTGGAATCCTGATCATTCTACATACTTTAGCAAATGGATTTTGTTCTTCTATGGATATACAAAGAAAAATAGGGGTAGTTCGGGGTAGGATTGGTTATTTGAATAATTTTTGGTGGGAGATCAACAAGATAGATTGGACTTTTCTAGATCCTTGAGAAACTTCACAACAAATGGAGAACTCAATAACATAAAGCTTCAAAATAGTTAAAACATTCCTTCAACCAGAAGGTGTGCATCAATGGAGGCCCAGACATGCACTTTTTCACACAATATTTGAGATTCTAGCACGAAGGATCGAGTTAGAAGACCCAATAAAACATAAAAATATAAGATCAATCACACACGAGGTACCCAGAGGCTTACAAATAGTCTCTGTCAACGATGAAAGAAAAGTGATTTTAAATCATTTATTTCATTCCCAGATGAAAGCTCTTCTGAAAAATGAAATTATAGATGCCACTAAACTATCATAAGGATTGAGATCTATGTGATTCAATGAGATTTTGATACAAGATTGTAATAGGAACAAGAAAAACTACTTGTAGACATTCTGAAAGTGAAATAAACACAAAATTTGCCAGAGATTTAACACAAATTAACTCAAAGTTTATCAGATTCATCAACAAGGGAGAGTTATTTAAATAATCTCAGAGCTTGTTGATGGCTATACACTTGTAACCAACTCAACATGAATGAAAATATAACACGAAGGAAGTTAACTGGTTTCTCAGAAAGTTTTCTCAGAGGATGAGCTTTTCTCAAAATTTTCTCATGAAAATGAACTCCCGAAATTTTGCAAGAGTAATCTCATTGCATTTATAATACACCCTTTTACATCTAATTTTCCCCCAAAAGAGGAATATTCAAAGCACCTTTGTTGCACATATCGGATCATGATTTGCAGAAGGTGACATTCAATAGACTCGTAAAAAGGTTGCTAGGTGTTTCCAAAAAGGTGAATCATTGCAAATATTTGCATCATTTCTCTAACTGGAGGCATATTCTTCATCCTTGGCACCTGCAGCACCTTTTCCCCTCAAAAGAGAGGAATATTTGAGGGACCTTTGCTTGCTACTAATTTGTTTCAGACAGACATTTAACAAATTCAGATCCAAAATCTGCTAGGTGGACCAATTGTGAATAGATCACGTTTCTTGGCCCTCGACTAATGACTAGGATGTCATGCCACAACTTCTCAGGAGTCCCTTTAATCATTTTGATTCTATCATCATACAGAAATACCCTTTTTAATCATTTCTCAGAGCCTCCACATAGCTAGTCTTGACAGGTCATCCATTTTTTCTCTCGGGCAACACCTTTTTCACCTTTCATGCTTGCACTTTCATCATTTTATCCCTTGTCCTTCCTTTTCCTCTGAAATTTTATTCTATAACTTCTATATCTAGTGTTTTTCTTTCTTTCACAAGCCCGAGCAAAAATCCTCCTCAAAAGTACTTCAGATTGACAAATTGAGCTCCTAAATTAATTCAATTGAACCTCATAGGCCAAAATGACACAAATTTGCCAAAATATGATGAAGAATGATGCAAAGATGCGTTTCCAAACATCCTGGAGCTTCAATGGTGGAAAAATCAGATGAAATGCATAGCTACCATTGATCTTGTGTTTCAAATTTTAATATGAGTCCTCGACATGGCAAAATGTAATTGGAAATGGGTCTTGGGGCACGTTTTGTCATTTTATAATTTTTGGAAAAAGGTAAATTGTTGCCATTTTCTCTCACCCCTCCACCCTAAAAAAATGGGCTTTAGACGCGTGTCCCAAAGTGGGTCCTAGTGGACCTTTGATTCAACTTACAATTTTATCCATATTTTCCTCATGGGCCCGCCTCCTGCTTTCCCTACTGCTACGTGTCTCAATGACACACTTTGAGATGGTCCCAAAAGTAGAGACCCCAAAAAGTGCGGGCCCAACACATGTCTCAGTCCGGCAGAGTCTCCAAGTGTTCTCTGGTGCTTCTTCAAAATAAAACTCAAGGGCCGGTCCCCAAACATGTGCGGTCCCTCCACGTGTCCTAGGCCCCTTTAGGAAGTTGCGTGAAAAGTTCTAAGTATGGGAAAGCCCGGTGGAAGCCTCCACGTGGACATGTTTTGTGTTGAAGTGAGCCTTAGAATTTTTAAAATGCCCCATGAGCCACATCCAACTAGAAAGGGCCACTTTTCAACTAATGCCAAGAAGTAATTTTGACTGGGAAATTACACCCATCAAACCGTAAAATGTAGGACAACCACCATTTGAGCCGGGGACAGAAAACATAACAAAGGCCACAAACTAAGGGATCTCAAAGGTCGATGGGGCGAGACTAATTTGAGCACCAACATAGGCTCCGACTCGGGGATGGACACTCCCGTGAGTGCCACAAGAACCAATAGCAGACCAAGTGCCAAAAATAGACCATTGGGCAACGAGTCAAAGAAAAAGCTAGCATAGCAGAACAACCACAACCATCCTCCAAATAAAAACCAAACCGAGAAACCAGCAAAACTAGGTCACCAAGGACCAGAATGAACAAAAACACAAAAGCAGAACAAAACCAAAGAACTATACACTGTACAATGGCGAGCATCCTAATTCAAAGAAAATAATCAAGGAAAAACCTCAAGTGCCTACCATTCTGGATACGACCATGCTAAGCAGTTCTGATATGTCTTTAACAACTGGTCATATGGTTGTTTTTCTTTTCCATCCGAGTTGCTATCTGACCATACTTTTTCAGGCTTACCCCTTGTGCATGTGTCAAGTTTTTCAACATCTTTCGGGGCTGCATCAAACATCAAAGTCTCAGGAAAATCATCCTGCTCATGATACCTGCATTGACCAATTTCATATTCCTTGAAAGCAACATAGCTCACAAAGTTATCAATATCAATATCTACATGCAATACTTCATAAGAAGCATTGTTGGGGTCCTCAATAAGATATAACATTTTATTTTCACTAGGTAACTTGACAAGGCTTCCCTCAATCGGGATGGTGGCATAGGACATATCCATTTGAACACTCCCACCAACATTTGCAACCCATTTTCTAGACAACAACATACCCCATTTGGCAGGGCAATCCACAATAACAACATCAAGTTTCAGGTTCTTACCTAGATAAGCTGCAAGTTGCACTATCAGACCCTTGACACATCCAACCACTGGCACCTCCCTGGAATCCATGGCAGTACACTTCCCATAAGCTACTTGTTACTTTGAGATCCAACTCATTCATGACCTCAAGAGGCATAACATTGCATGATGCTCCAGAATCAAACATACAGTTGTGTAACAACTTATCCTTAATAATAAAAGTAGTAAAAAATGGATCCACCTTCAGCTGAGACTCAACCAAGGATGTTCCCAAATATACTTCAGGTGGCTCACCTAGTTCTTCTAGTACTTGGGGTTTTTTCAACTCTGAAATGGTAGGAGGAGTCTCAACATTTCTGCCTTGGGTGACCTTTTCTTCTCTAAATCCCAAATATTCAAATTCTCTGTCCCTATGCTTAGGGATTCTAAGAAATTCAACAATAGGAACATAAATCTTGATCTGACTCAACATTTGGGCTATGTCATATGGAACATACTTGGGCAAGGCAACATTGGGAGGGAGATTGAAAAACTCATCAGATGGCACAAGAGTTTTTATAGTCTGAGCATAGGGAGGGACACAAGTTCCACTTGAGACAACAAGGCCTTTGCCAGATGTATCTTTCTTTGGAGTCTCTTTTGGGATACTGGTAAGCACTAGAATTTTTGGTTTGGCTTGAGGCCATGCCCTTTGGCAACCTTACTCCTAGTATTATATTATTTTTCATGGCCAACCACAACATTCATTAACAACTACCTATCCTCCTTAGAAGGGATCCCTCCATCATACTTCTCAATCATTAGTGCCCTTAAGTATTCAAAATCATTATTAGGAAATTCAAAAGCTTGTACCATATCTATCTCAAAAGTAAGAGTGGGATGAAGAGGTGATACCTAGTGAATGCAATCCCAGAAATATTTAACAGTTCTAGCACTTATTAGCTCAGTTGAGGTTGCTCCTTGCTGTGAACTCGTAGAGGAATCCACCATGCATGCATCATCACCAGTACCATCATCATTATCAGCTTCTTCTTCTTGCTGATTTATTTCACATGGAGAATGGGGCAGAAAGCATCTATCACACCAATCAATCACATTGGCTTCATCCACAATAGCAACCTCGGGCGGCAGAGGATCAGGCACCATTCTACTTTCACATTCTTAGGGATGTCTACTTGCAGATCCCATGGGTCCTTTACCTCTGTCATCTAACCTCTGATCACCCCTAGGATGATTGCCAAATCTATCATGATTTTGTGCCTTTTTCGACCTTGTGAACTCTGCCCAATTCCTTTCTCTGCCTGGGCTAGTTTGTAAGAGATTTCTTTGACAACCCCTGCCAAAGTTTTAACAACCTCCTCAAGATCCACACTCTTTCTTGCTTGAGGTTTTTCTGGGTTTATTAGTTTGACACCCTCCCTCTTAGGAGGTTTTCCAATGGCCTTAATGTTGTTCTCAATTTGCAGAGCCATAATAAAGGCCTACCTCAAAGTGCCAGGGTTTTTATCACTCGAATAGTATGCAACCTTCTTGTCAAATGCATCAACATACTTTATAAGACAAGATTCATCACATGGCCTCAAATTCATATAAAATCTTCTCAATGTATTATTGAATCTCGTATTAAAGTTATGCACTGACTCATTAAGATTCATTTTAATATTCTCAAATTCTGACAAAAGAAACATAGGGTCTATTTTGTCACCATACTGCAATCTAAATGCATTCTTCATTTCAGTCCAAGAATGAATAAAGTTATCATGTAGAGATTTATACCAGTCCCTTGCATCCTCTTCTAATGTATGAATAAACAATTTAATGTATACATCTTCAAACTCTATTTCGAAATCCTCCATCATATTGACAAAGAGTTTCAAGTGCTTGATCACCAGTTATTGCATTATTTCCTTGAAACTTAGGCAAATTGTTTCTTATATCTGTGGCACAACATTCAAAATCCATCCATACCTCTAAAAATGATGGGACCAAAAGTATTAACAAAAAATGGAGGTATGGGTGGAGGATGATCCATATTTTCGAGGAGGTGACCTTACAGGAGAAATAAAGTGATGAGGAGTGAGGGGTCTGTGTGGTACAGGATACAATTTTTAGAATGACTATCCCCTAATGGATATTTTTCATGGTAGACACTATCATATTTGGAAAATACAGGGTAGTAAAAGAGATGTAAATCTTTCAAATACAGGGGTAGAATGAGAAGGCCCCTCTCCGAAGGAGAATTCAGATTTATAGAGATGCTACTTGATTCGAGAAGTAGTTGAGAAGCATTGCGAAATCTTCAATCACGTGCCGATCAATTTCACCAATGGAGACCTCATTTCTTGATGCTTGATCTCCAACAACCTTCCATATTCTTCCTCCTCTGAATTATACTTTCCAAACTCTAGAAACAAACTTCTACTAGGGTCCACGGCGAAGAAATATCTTCTTCCTCAAGCTTTGAAAAGATTAGTAATAAATTTACGTTGACAAAGTTTTAAAACATTGGCATTTATCAAAATAAATAAACACGGAGTCGCCACAAAGGATTTTCACACTAGTTGTGAAAATGCACTAAAATAATCTTTCAAATATTTGTCAACACTAAAAATTATGCAAAGCTTTACAAATCGAGACCCTCCTTCACCCAAATTTATCAATGGTGAGGCAAACTTAGTACAATAACTCATGAAAAAATGGACAGGACAACATGTAAAACTTATAATTTTGTTCAATTCTTACAGATCTGATCAGAGAATGATGTTTACAAAATGTATTTGCACACAGAACTACAAGAAACATTACCAGGGTTGATATGTATCCAAATATTTCAAATATTTTCAACAAGTTCCTGGCAACGGTGCCATTAGTGTTGGTATCCAAATTTGTTCTCCTTTTCAAGCCGAGCAACAACACATATTTAATAGGGAGTTTAGAGGTAGATAGATCATAAATGTGTATCATTTTGTAGTTGGGGATGAAATCTAACTGACCCTTTGTTACTCGGTTTGTGGAGAGATGGATAACACCTTAAAAGGATGTGATCTTATCCTAACTATTTTAGGTTGTGCCTTTCAACCAAGGTAAGAGAACCTATTTTGTAACCTTTGATTATTGAAGGATGCTTTGGTAAATCCTTCTTGTGCACAAATTTTATAGAGAAGACCTTGAGGAAAATATGATCAACACACCAAATATGACTCTCACAAGTTGTCACTTCCAGATTATGGGGATATTTTCAACACAAGGCTAAGGTATCAAGACATTTGGAATCCTAGTCTATTACTCATATACTTTAGCAAATGGATTTTGTTCTTCTATGGATATACAAAGAAAAACAGGGGTAGTTTAGGGTAGGATTGGTTATTTGAATAATTTTTGGTGGGAGATCAACAAGATAGATTGGAATTTTCCATATCCTTGAGAAACTTCACAACAAATGGAGAAATCAATAACAGAAAGCTTCAAAATAGTTAAAACATTCCTTCAACCAGAAGGTGTGCATCAATGGAGGCCCAGACAT
The DNA here is from genome assembly GCA_018340775.1 of Taxus wallichiana var. yunnanensis. NCBI lineage: Eukaryota > Viridiplantae > Streptophyta > Pinopsida > Cupressales > Taxaceae > Taxus > Taxus wallichiana. The sequence goes on along the minus strand of CM031240.1, from coordinate 5,012,672 downwards.
GCACTTTTTCACACAATCTTTGAGATTCTAGCATGAAGGCTCGAGTTAGAAGACCCAATAAAACATCAAAATCTAAGATCAGTCACGCTTGAGGTACACCCAGAGGATTACAAACAATCTCTATCAATAGATGAAAGAAAAGTGATTTTAAATCATTTATTTCATTCCCAGATGAAAGCTCTTCTAAAAATGAAATTGCAGATGCCACTAAACTATCAAAAGGATTGAGATCTATGTGATTCAATGATATTTTCATACAATATTGCAATGGGAACAAGAAAACTTACTTGCAGACATTACAGAAAGTGAAATAAACACAAAATTTGCTAGAGATTTAACACAAATTAACTCAAAGTTTATCAGATTCATTAGCAAGGGAGAGTTATTTAAACGATCTCAGAGATTTTTGATGGCTATACACTTGTAACCAACTCAACATGAATGAAAATCTAACATAGAGGAAGTTAACTTGGTTTCTCAGAAAGTTTTCTCAGAGGATGAGCTTTTCTCAAAATTTTCTCGTGAAAATGAACTCCCGAACTTTTTCAAGAGTAATCTCATTGCATTTATAATACACCCTTTTACATCTAATTTCCCCCAAAGAGGAATATTCAAAGCACATTTATTGCATATATCGGATCATGATTTGCGAAGGTGACATTGATAGACTTGTAAAAAGGTTGTCAGGTGTTTCAAAAAGGTGAATCATTACAAATATTTGCATCATTTCTCTAACTGGAGGCATATTCTTCATCCTTGGTGCCTGCAGCACCTTTTCCCCTCAAAAGAGAGGAATATTCGAGGGACCTTTGCTTGCTACTAATTTGTTTCAGACAGACATTTAACAAATTCAGATCCAAATCTGCCAGGTGGACCAACTGTGAATAGATCACATTTCTTGGGCCCTCGACTACTGACTAGGATGTCATGCCACAACTTCTCAGGAGTCCCTTTAATCATTTTGATTCTGTCATGCGAGAAATCCCCTTTTTAATCATTTCTCGGAGCCTCTGCGTAGCTAGTCTTGACAGGTCATCCATTTTTGCTCTCGGGCAATGCCTTTTTCACCTTTCATGCTTGCACTTTCATCATTTCATCCCTTGTCCTTCCTTTTCCTCTAAAATTTTATTCTGTAACTTCTGGATCTGGCATTTTTCTTCCTTGCATGAGCTCGAGCAAAAATCCTCCTCAAAAGTACTTCAGATTGACAAATTGAGCTCCCAAATTAATTCAATTGAACCTCGCAGGCCAAAACAACACAAATTTGCCAAAAATGATGAAGAATGATGCAAAGATGCATTTCCAAAATCTTGGAGCTTGATGGTGGCAAAATCGATGAAATGCAAACTACCATTGATCCCATGTTTCAAATTTTAATTTGAGCCCTCCACATGGAAAAATGCGATTGGAAATGGGTTTAGGGGCATGTTTTATCATTTTATAATTTTTGGAAAAAGGTAAAATGTCACAATTTTTATCTCGCCCATCCACCCTAAAAAAGGCTTGACACGTGTCCCAAAGTGGGTCCTAATGGACTCGCGCTTCAACTTACGATTTTATCCCTATCTTCCAAAGAGGAAACAATTCCATTTTTCCCGTGGGCCCACACCTCCGTTTCCCCACTGCTACGTGTCTCAACGGCACACTTTGAGATGGTCCCAAAAATTAGAGACCCCAAACAAGTGTGAGCCCAACATGTGTCTCAATCCAACAGAGTCTCCAAGTGTCCTCCCCGCTTCTTTAAAATAAAACTCAAGGGCCGATCCCCAAACATGCGGGTCCCTCCACGTGGACATGTTTTGTGTTGAAGTGAGCCTTAGAATATTTAAAATACCTCGTGAGAGCCGCATCCAAATAGAAAGGGCCACTTTTCAACTGATGCCAAGAAGTAATTTTGACCGGGAAATTACACCGTCACAAACCGTAAAATGCAGACAACCACCATTTGAGCTTGGGGGCATAAAACATAACAAAGGCTACAACTAAGGGATCTCAAAGGTCGATGGGGTGAGACTAATTTGAGCACCAACAAGTACATCACATACAAAATCTACTACACATGCGTTTTCACCCTAGGTTCACTCTCATCACTTTTTTGTGTATTTACATATTTAGTTTCTATGCTCCACCATCTTTTTTTCACTTCACGCTTTATCTAGTCTTTCAACACAATTTTTGCATCACTCTACATTGGCATCAGTACACATCTCTATCTACTTTATGTTATCGAGCATTCCACTCACAACATAAAGTGGGGGAAAATGTAGATACTAGATCACGCACTTTAGGAATTATTAAGTCGTAGTCTCATATTATTATTCATATGGTTCTTGAGTGAAGAAATTACTAATTAATCCCCATATCTTGGCTATTTTTATTTACTTTCTATTGTGATTCCTGAACTTCACCACACATATTCCCAACCTATTTTTTATCACTTTCCGTCATTTTAGCTTTGACTTGGGTGACCATGCTAGTACTGGGGAGCCCATTAGTGCCCTAGTCCTAGTTAATCCGTCGTGATCCTTTTCACACGTTCCCACCACTTATTGTGTACTTTATATCTATTTAAACATTTTATCTTTATGGTGGTCAACCTTTTTGGGGTTAATTACAAAATTAGAACAAGATAACCATACTTATATAAAATTATAAGACCATAATGAGGGACCAAGAACTAGTCACTACTATCATCATCTAAGGTTGCACCCATCTAGAGATTATTTACATCCATATAGCTCTATCATAAGGGACAAGGGGGTTCATCTACATCACACAATCATAAAAGGAAAGTTTATTCTATTCCATACACCATTCTATTACATTTTATACACATATTTATTACTCACTACTTTCACAAAGTGCGACCAACAAGAGAAACCTAGGGAAAGATCACACACACTCACATAGAACTACATCAGTTTGAGATGTAGTGCAACACTCGATTAATAAGTCTACAATTGTGGTAGGTGAGGATAGTTTGACCCCTTCATTTACATTTTTTAATTTTTTAGGGTTTGATTCTTGTTTTGGGATTTTATAGGTTTGTTCTTCATCATTGATCATTGGTGAAATTCGGCATAGAGAAACGAAGTTACATGTGACATGAAAAGAGGGTCTCACATCAAAATCTAACCTATAAATTTGGTTTTGGACCTTTTCACATACCATGGAACCCAACATAGAATAGGGTGCATTGGTCGGTCTAGCGAATAAACTTAGATATGTGTCTTTTGGATCTCTTGTGGTCGCACTGCATCCTATTTATCTAGTTCATCTTGTGACACAGTCTAGATCAACCTGTGAATCAACTAAAATCCTTCTAACCCTATTTGGTAATTAGGGTTTCATACTTTCATCTATTTAGTTACTTGGGTCACTTTCTTTATTTATTTATTACATTCATTTACTATTATTTCTGGTGTTCCTAGTTAGATTAACTATCATATTACCCACATTTTAGTTAATCATAGGGTGAAGGTGAACACATATAAGAGGAAGGATGAAGTTAAGACTGATCATGTTGGAAAAGTAAAGGAAGAGCTCATGTCTACTTTAGTCAAGAAGGTAAAAGAAGGTCCTAAAGTTGTTGGTTCCAATCATGATGAACCTATTTCTAATAAATGTCTATTTTCTGTTGTAGAACCTCAAGAGTTGTTATCTTCTCATGAAGACCTCAAGAAGAGTAAGAAAGAAGAAATGGTACAAAAGTTAAGAGAGTTAATGAAGGATCTTGGTATCATGTCCCATGTGGGAATGAATATTCTACCTTGCTAGGTGAATTTGGATTTCATGGATGTCTCCATTAGGCTTCATGGAGTCATCATTCTATGAGAGATGAAGCTTGTAAAGGTATGTATTCTATCAATCCTTCTAGTCAAAGTTAGATGTGTTAGGAAGTATCATCAAAAGAGTCATGTCTTTAAGTATATGTTATTATTATTGTGTAACATCCCCATTTCATGATTACAAAAGTAGGGAATTTTTTTGTTTTTATATCAATGTTCACTATTCTAAATTCAACATTTAGAACCCCATTTAATCTACTAATCAATCCTACAAATAGTAACCATATGCAATTATTATGGCTTGGTATAAAACTGATCTCTCATATTTCATTTCATTTATGACTCTGCATAAAACCGATCTCTCATATTTCATTTCATTGTATACTTTGTATACTTGTGGTTCCCTTTTTCATTTAAGGATTCATCAAGTGCAACTGACCAAGGGCTTATCTAGGTACTTGTTACGAATACCCATCCTATATCCCGCACCTTAGTTTGGTGAATTTAAGACAATGTAACCAGCAGCTTGTGATACTTTGGCCATAGTTTTAGACATGTTTACCATGCGTATATTCCAAGATGACATACTCATCATGAAGGAAAATGTCTTTCACCACACTTGAAATTGTTATCTTGATTAGAATTTCTTGACTTATGTCAATCCTTCACATTTCCATGTTAGACGCTAAGAAGAGATAGACCCCATGGGCTAGTGCAGATAGTCCACTTGTAATGAATAAGAGTAATCAGTGTATTTGAATCGACCCCCGTCGTTTCGAATCCACTTCCTCACCCGTAGTCAACGCAAGTTGACATCAGCCACATACCATGGGCTCATCATTTCCTAGTGTTTAAAAATGAATTGATACCCCATTTCGATATGGCCTTGATTAGAGGAGCTAAACAGATTATTGCACCATAACGACTTCTCCACCATAACCACCTAATAAGCCCTGTCATTAGATGGGTATTGTATAGTAGTGATTATGCTGCAACAACCCATTAAGTCCTAGAAATCTAAACCTCCTTCTTAAAAAGTTCATTAATCCCTTTAATTCACAGCTTGTTAATCCCACCCTAGTTATTTTCAGTTGTTAGGTGTTATTTCTATGGAATAACTCAGGTTCTATCAAAGCATTCTAATAAGGAACATTATTTTACACACCCAAAATTGCATGTGCTACATTACCAAAAAAATGGTTACAAAAGTCCCCAATGATGATTCATATCCTTTTAGAAGGTGTTTGAGTTCCTAAACCCATTCGTAGTGTATATTTGTAACCTAGACATCCTTACTTAAATTTTCCACACTTTCTTCCAGCTTCCCACTCATTTTTGTGCATGTTTTGGCCTTTAGTGTCAAGACCACCACCCTACCTAGGTGGTAGTTTTGAAATTGAATCCTAGTGCATAGGGTGGCGGTTTGGAACCACCACCCTAAATGGATGGTGGTTCAAATGCACACTTAGGCAGGTGGGGTGGCGGTCCTGCACAATTTTTCCAGAACTCTTCATGCATGGTTTTAACCCATGTGATTTCACTTAACTTGACTTCTAAGGTGCATTTGTGAACCAAATTTCCTAAAAATAGTCTTTATTGCATGGTATTCCTTCCCTCTTCTATTTTTAAATAGATTTAATTAGTTTGAACTGCCTCTTCACCCAATGATTTGGCACTCCAAGGATTCCTTGTGCATGAAGGCACATCCCAACCAATTCCTATATATTAAATTCTTGTATTCAAGCAAATGGCCTAAGAATTTTGTGTATCTTGTAAAGTATTAACTTTCTACAATTTTTCTGGAAATTGCATAGCCAAGCTCTATTCACTTGAGTTATCTCTCTTCCACCTACATTGTAATGAGACTACCTTCAAGTTATCATTACTCAAGTGCCTTCTCCTGCTGCTGCCTTTTCATTTCCAATTCCTTGGACTCATATGGACACACATAGAAAGAAAGGATAAACTGGGGACAAGTCATCACACACTGGATTTACCTATGTTCCGTGAATTATAGGTTGGAGTTGTTGTTTGATTTCCTTCATTGCTACAATTTATCATTGTTACATTATATCAAATAGAGTAGAAATCAATTTCCTTTCATTTGCAAGTAATTAGTTAATTTCCAAGAGGGTTTAAATCATTAATAGCAGCTCCCAGTGATGGATCCTCTTCTTCCCATCCCTATGGATCTAAAGGAGAGAATATATGTAGAAGGTTGTCTACATATCATAGATCATTTGGAAAATTTCTTGTTTTAAGTTAGTTTAGTTTCAATACACTCAACACAGGTGAATAACCACACCAGGTTATTTTTCTTGTTTAGTTTTAGTGTAGAAGTAGATTTGATTATTTAGAATAAAAGCAAATTGTTTGTAATTGTAATATTTCAAGTTTTTTATTTATTAGATTAGTTTCCTTTCAAGTAGTAGCATAGATTGTTAGTTTCATCTTAGTTAATTGGAAGCTTCAAAATAGTTCAACATTGAGATTCATTACATAAATCATAGGGAATTTACGCTACCCATTCATAGCCTCTATATCTCCCTTTTTCCAATTTAGCTACTAGGAGATCACACTACCAGATCTTAGTCACTGATCCTCCTATAGTTAGCTAAACATTTCCACATCGGCTGCATTGCATGACCTCGGGGGACGAGTTTGGTTGAAGGTTGCATGTCAATTTTTATTCGTATAGTTATGTTTCCACTTAAATCAATAAGAAGGATCTACAAATTGATTTCTTCTCATTACTTATTATCTTTTAAGTATGAAGTTTCCTTTAGTTGATTAAGTATCTTAGAAAAATATTATTCGTATATTATAGAGCAGCAACCACATACATCTAAATATAATTTAGGATCATTTGAAGGTTCATTTTCTTGGCTCCAAACGGGTTCTATGCTTTCATCTTGCAGTAATTCTCTTGACTTGAAATTCATTTTCCTTTAAGTCATTCAACTATTCAAACTATTATAACTTAGTTAAACATGATCCCCTAAGTATAAATCATCTATGATGTAAGGATAATCCACATCCACATTATATCCTATTCAAATGGTTCATTTTGTTGCCAAATAGTGAACTTCATCATCTATTATGTATGTAAGTAAAATATGTATCATATTTATGACTTCATCATTACAACAAGAAGAAATTTGTTCTTAATGCCTTAAGGGTTAGCTCAAGTTATACTTCTAACCCCATTTTATCATTCTTCTCCTTTCTTAAGTATAATTCCATTTCATTATTGTACTTAATTCGTCATTTAGGATGGATAGATTGCATTATAGTATAATCATTTAGATCCCTTTTTACAAGGTAGGTTCTTATATGTACTTAATGAGATTAAGTACTCTTTGTGATTATTCCCAAAGTTTGAATCCCTTTACTTTCAGTCATGCAACCCTTTCTTGTTTTATAACATTCCTTATAAAACAATCATACTAGTATTATCTCATAATGATGTAATTAAGCATAGTCAATCATAACTTAGTTTCCACAACATATAACTTGTTTGAATATAACTTATTCATTACTTGTCTTATTCAAATGATTTTAGTAATTAAAAGTTATAATAACCAATAACTATTTCATAGTTAAGACATTCCATTTATACCTTTCATACAAGTCATTCACAAAAGACAATGCTTCATGTCTATCCCCTTTTTCCGCATATTCAAAGATAAAAATAATATTCCTTACTTCATAATAGTAATATGAAGTTGGTAACATTTCATATAACTTTCCCAAGATTATTAATCAATGTCAAGAAGTAAAGCAATGCATATCAATTGATTCCCTACAAGCTTACTTTCCAAGTGAAAGAATTATTAAATTAAAAACATCATTTGCACACAACTGAACCAATCAAGAGAGAATGATTCAAGCAACAACTTCTATTATTTCCATAATAAGATGTCAATTCAAGTAGACAAGAAGTAATCAAATTCTTTCAGTAGTTTACATAACTGGCCTTAGGCCTTAAACATTTATTCACAAGAATAATTCAATAAATGAAACATAATATTTTCATCAAACTACATTTCTTCAATCAATAGAATAAATGTAGCTTTCCATAAGTCTTCCTCTTTTTCTCTTTCACAAATTTATCTCCAATATGTTTAACATCTATCAGTTCATTTGAACTGAGCACGATAGGAGCTAAATCCTTGAAACCATATGTTCTAAATAAAAACTTCAATAAAGAAACATTTCTTACTAATAGAAACAGTCAAAGGTTCAGAAAGATATTTTCCTATTTGAACACTTCCAGAAGTACCCTACTCAATTGTATCATAAAACCCTACAATGTTAGCATCTAACAATTCAATCAAGTTTGATTCCTATCAACTAGAAGACATTCGAAAAATAGATTTAGCAGTCATCCATTATTCATCTAGACAAGTAACCCAAAACTATACAAGTATACATTCTCACTTTAAGAAATATCATACCAATAATGCAAATCAAGTATACACAACATTAGAAGGGAAATCATGAGTAGAAATGCCTTAATCATGTAGCCCATACTACATGATTAAAACATTGGACTCGGGTCTAAATAATTACATTCAATAATGAATTCAATTCCAACAGTCCTTCAACCTATAGGTTTGACAAGATTGATGCAACTGAGGAGAGAGACTAACTAACAACAACAAGCTCTCTCAAGGCCCAAACCCATTTTAGCTTATCATACAAAGCAATCCATACCTTAACCACTTGGATCCAACCAATTGAAATGTATACAAGTCATTGAAATACACTATAAAAATATTTATCAGATAATATTATTTTTAAATCAATACAAGTATTCCATACTATGACTAAGTAAAGGACCATACCTAGATAGATACATCATAAAGGATGAGGAATGGAATGATTCAACTAAGGTAGAGAAGGCTCATAATCAATTAACCTTCTAAACTAACTAAATGATATCCTTGATCATATTTGTATGATCAAGGAATGATAAAATTTTAAATCGATCAACACACAAGAGCAAGTTTAATAAACCATCCAACTGGTCTAGGTCAAGGTTATCAACCAGACAACCTAACCATAAAAGATCATTAATAACAGTGTTCAAAACTTAAACATACCAGAAGGTATAACAGTTCAACATACCATTTAAACACTGGAATTCTACCTAAAGGGCCAAAAAATTCATAGGAAGATCCACAATAACCCCCAGGTAAACACTAAGCTTCTTGAATTCAAAACAATCATAGTTACAGGTCAAGTTTATCACAAGACCGCTTCATATTGTTCTACCAAATGGTACACCAAACTGTCGATCCTGACAACATTAAAAGATGTAACAATCACTATGATGAAGAAGAATAACCCAAAATTCTTACACCATAACAATGGTTAAACCCTCCATGGTTTAGATAACCAAAGCCAAATGACTAATTCAAAGAATAGTCCTTTGACCAACTTACACACAACAGTGAATGCATTCTATCAGGGTGGGTAAAAAATACCCAGAAGTTTTTAGTTAAGATCTAACTTGACCTGGGTTATCAAAAAATCAACAAACCTTTCCAATCCATTCACATAATAATACAAACAAGTCCATACCCAACTAGGTTTGAATAACAACTCACCCACATGAGGGTGATCAAGAAGCAAGATCCCATTGAAATCACAGTTACTTTGTTTTAAGAGTTCAAGTATTCAAACCAGAATATAAAAAAGACCTAAAATATTAGATAATTATATTATTAAATGACACCAGTCTAACTCGACTAGGTGCTCGAGTTCCAACTTGATCCATAAACACAAGGTCATTATTTAAATAAGATATGCACATGCAATCCTACAATCATAAAAAATAATCACACAGAGATCGATAACGCCACTACAAAAATTGATTTATAAAGTATATGTTCCTGAACCTCAAATATCACACTTATATTTCTATTATAGTTATGGTGAGTTCATTTTAAAACACCCAAAACAGTCATGTGAAGAAAATTGATATTTCAACCATGATAAGAACAAGTATGCAGTTGTAAGATCAAAAACCAATTCCAAAAACTACTTACCAAGCAAGAGATTCCATTTTATTGTGCAATAATAAAAACCCAGAACCCCAAAATGCTTTCTATTGTAAGTAGAGTTCATTTCATGAATTAATTAGAGAGAACAAGTTTTTGCAAGGGATTAGAGCCTATCATTCCTAGTAGAGCTTCCCGAAGTCTTCTTCCAGCTCCTAGGTTTCTTCCTCAACTCCCACGATAGCTTCTATAGTCGAAGCAGTCGACCTTCACAAAACTCTCTCCACCTTTCTACTAGAATCTCCCCCAATAGTTTCTCCATGAAATAGAGAAGTATAGATTCAAACAAAATTGAAAACTAGTTCAAACACCCCCAATATCCATATGCAGAGCGAGAAAGGAGAAAAAAATGACCAAGTGGAAACCCAACAACAATACTTGCTTTCATCGAATCCGGCATGTTTTCCCCTAGGTAGTTTGGAATGGTCTTTAAAGTCATTAATGCTTAGACATGACACTTTATCTATCCCTCCAAACCACCGACCTCCTCCAATTCCATTAGCAAAGACACTAACCGTTCAAACTTCAATGTTTTCCAACCTTAGTGCAAGTTTTTAGCAACTTGCTAAATTTAAATTTTCTTACCACTAAGGAGTGGTGGTGTCCACCATTAATGCCCAACAATAAAATCTCTAGTACATGCAAGGGTGACGGAAACCATTAACTCCTTTACCATGACCACAAAATCCACTAGGGTTAGCTTAGATTATGCTTCCATACTACCTTTCACAAACATAGGTTAGGGTTAGCTTAGAGTTTTATATCAACTTAGCATTTAAGATTAGGTTCTCCCAAAATTAATTCATAGGTTAGGTTTTAGACCCTTGATTTAATGTTATAACAATTTATATCCTTTAACTTAGCATAAGTTTAAGATTAGGTTCCCAATCCACCACAATTAATTCTATATGCCTTGGATCAATACATGATAAAATTGATCCAAGATACTTTCTTAATCGATTCTCAATATTAAAAATTGATTATTCTTCAACACTTGAGGAAAAATCATAAAAGCTGGAAAAAGACTTAGAATCATTTTCCAAATTACTCAGTTTATTCATCCAGGTAATTTCTTAATCGATTCTCAATATTAATAAATGATTATTCCTGAGCTTAGAATTTTTCAAATTACTTTCCACAAGTTCCAAGACAAGACATTTCCATTTCATTTCATTTCAACTAAATAAAGTAAACATCACAATTCAAGAGTACATTGTAAATAAATGGAGGATTAATTACACAAATCTCAACTGAGATAAACATTAATCTAGAAACATGATTTAATCAGTTCTACAGAGCAGCAACTTAAGAACAATCACATGTCAACGTTGTAATCCACTTCACAATGAGCAAGTACATATGGAAGAATTATAGAGGTGTTACATACTTCCCTCTAAAAAGCATCATCATTCCGATGATTGGCTTGAATTCCAAAACAATTTTTCTATAAAACATGTTTAATAAAATTTATTTAACCATAAGATTCCTTAACAAAAACATAATTTAATCCAAAAATTTAGTTTTCCAAAGGTATAACAACACCAAAGGCTATAATAATACTCAATAAAGGTATTTTTCTCAAAAAACAAATCCAGAATCAGTTGCAAGTCAAAGTGATTCAAGTTTTTGGAAGAGAAATGAATCTTTTCTTAAAACAAGTGAGGAAAAACAACTTTCATGTCCTCCAAGTTTTCCCAGTTACACTTTCTTCATTAAACTAATCCCATTGGACCTTCATTATCCAATTTCATGATTATGCAAGTGAAACTTGTGGGTTTCCAACACTCTAACTAGTTCTACCATATTACCCCGGGTCTTGGACCTACAAAGCATTCCATTTTAACACATGTGATAAATCTAGAACATATTTCTTAAGTAAATAAATATGAAAAACATCATGCATCTATGCCAATGAGGGAGGAAATGTAAGTTAGTAGGCCACATGATTGACTATTTCAACAATCTCAAAGGGGCCTACATAATGAGGTGACAACTTGGCTGACTTTGCCAAAGGTAATCGAGCTCTTTTTAGGCTTGAATATTAGAAAAATTTATCACCAAGTTCAAATTTCCTTTCAACCTTTTCAGGTCTGCATATAATTTTCTATCTATCAACAACCTCTTTTAATATTTCCTGGATTAAATTTACCTATTGTTCCATTTCAAAAAGCATCTCAAGCCCAATTAATTTTCTATCCTCAATGTTATCCCAACTGATAGGGGTCGTGCACCTTCGTTCCCATACAAAGCTCAAAAGGTTCCATTTTTAGAGAAGAATGGTAAGTGTTATTATATGCAAATTCAACCAAAGGAAGATATTCTTCCCATTTGTACTTTGTTGATCCATGCAATACATCCTAAGCATATCTTCTAAGAACTTGATTCACTCTTTTAGTTTGTCCATCCATTTTTGGATGATAAGCAGAGCTAAAGTTTAGCTTTGTTCCCAAAGCTGCATTAAGAGTTTGCCAAAACCGTGAAGTCATTCATGGGTCCCTATCGGAGATTATCAACTTGGGAACACCATGCAATTCCTAAAATTTTCTTGTACAAACCTTTTTACAAGTACAGGTGAGTCATCTTTCAGATTTCTAGCAATGAAATGTGCTACTTTAGTTAGTTTATCAACCACAACTAAAATAACATCATGCTTATTTCTTGACATAGGAAGTCCTTGAACAAAGTTCCATACTTATAACCTTCCATTTAAATTGTGGTATGCTATGAGGGTACAATAAACCAACTGGGTGCATATGCTCATCTTTTACACGCTAGAATTCTAGGAAATGAGACATGTAATCCAAGATGTCTCTCTTCATCCCTTTCCAAAAATATTGTTGTTTAACATCAACAAGCATTTTTGTCACCCCAGGATGTCTAGAGTAAGGTGAATTGTGAAATTCAATCATCAATTTCTTCCTTAACTCATTTCCCAGTGGCACTTACACTTTATCCTTCATACCTCATAATTCCTTCATAGTCTAACAAAATCCATTGTAACTCACATCCTTTGGATTTTCAGCAAAAGTCGTTTTTACCTATTGAAAGTACGGATAAGACATTAAGGTATTTCTGACCTCATCCTTAAACCGAGTTCTCAAAGTCACAAGTGCAGAAATATATTTTCTATAACTTAGTGCATCTACCACTCTATTTTCTTTTCCTTTTATGTAGTTGATGTCAAAATCATATTGAGATAAGAACTCCAACCATCTTCACTACTTCCTTTCATTTAAGTTAGGTTGAGTGAAGATATATTTCAGCCCAAGATGGTCAGTTTTCAACTCAAAGGGCTTCCCTAAGAGGTAATGTCTCCAAACTTGTAGTGCATGTACTATTACGCAACAAGCTCTAAATCATGGGGAGCATAATTCTTCTCATGTAATTTAAGCTTCTTGCTTTCATATGCTATTACATGATCATTTTGCAACAATATACCCCCTAATCCCTCCCCGAAGCATCTGTCACCATAGTAAAACTCTGTTTGGATCAAGAATAGTAAATATAGGGGAAAAAAGTTAGTTGTTCCTTCAATGTGTTAAATGCAACCTCACATTTTTCACTCCATACAAACTTTTTATCTTTATTTTGCAATGAAGTTATTGGGGTAGAACCCTTGAAAAATCCTTTACAAATTTTTGTAGTATCTAAAAACCCCATGAAGCTTCTAACTTCATGTATGTTCTTAGGTGTGGGCAATCAATTATGGATGCAATATTTGAGGGATCAACTGAGATTCCATCTTTATTTATTATATGCCCCAAGTAACTACACCTCATTTCATAAAAATAACACTTGGATAATTTTCCATATAATTTCATCTTTGTTAGTACCTCAAGTACAATCTTTAAGTGCTCATTATGCTCCTCTAAGATCTATGAATATATAAGGATATCATCCAAGAATGCAAGCAAAAATTTTTCCAAGTATTCTTGAAAGACATTATTCATCAAATTCATGAAGGCTGCAGGGGCATTAGTTAGCCCAAAAGGTAAAATAGTGAACTCATAATGTCCATATCTCATTCTAAAAGAAGTCTTATGAATATCTTCTTCCTTGATTCTTAATTGATGATATCCAGAACATAGATCTATTTTAGAGTAAACTAATGCTCCACGCATATGATAAAAAGATCATCTATCCTTGGAAGAGAGAGGATATCTATTCTTAATAGTTTCCTTGTTCAACATCCTATAGTCAATACAAAGTCTTAAGGTTCATCTTTCTTTTTAATAAAGATCACCAGTGCTCCCCAAGGTGAGACACTTGGGCTTATTATTAACCCTTTAGATAATAATTCATGCAATTGTGATTTAAGCTCTACCAATTAAGTGGTATTCATTCGATAAGGTCCCTTAGAAATAGGTTCCATTCCTGGTTTGATTTCAATGGTGAAGTCAAACTCTCTTTTTGGTGGAAGGCCTCGTAGTAGCTCTTCTAAAGACATCATTATAATTTCATAACATTAGATATATTTCCAAAAATTTACCTCCCTCTTCATCTGAATCTAAAATTTTTATTGCATAAAACATGCAACCCTTATTTTTGGCCTTCTTAAGTTGCATAGCTGATATTTCTCTAACTTTTATGCTTCTCTTTATTCCTTGAATGTCTACTAATTTCTAGAAGTCATCTAAACACCTTATATGTTTCCAAAAATAGTCCACAAGTGCCTTATGATCATGCTAAACTAGTTCACACACCAATTATTATGTCATAAGACCCTAGAGGTGCAACATACAGGTCTACCTTAGTTGTGAAGCTCAGAAATTCTAAGGTTGCACCAAAAAGACACTTTTTGATTGTGTGGACAACATTATTCCCATACTGGATAGTCCATGGTTTTTCCATAAAACCAATTTATGTTTTAATTTAGTAATTAACTTTCTAGAAATAAAACATTTAGAAGCACCAATATCAAAAAGTATAGTTATAGGTAGGCCATACAACTTACCTGACACTTCTATGGGCGTAGCCTACTTTTTCTTGCTTGTTGGCTACCACAACATGTATCTTATATTACTAGTTGTTTTCATTTTTCTTTAAAGGACAATGACTTGCATAGTGGCTTCCTCCACAATTAAAACAACCTCCAACAAGTCCTTTCTTAGGCTCATATTTATTCTTAGCCTTGAAAGTACTATTTTTCCCATGATTACCCTTATGTCCATTATTTTTGTTATTTGTTGTAGCTTTACCTAATGTTGTTTTCTTTTCATTTCCAGCCATAAGATTACTTTTGTTTCCAAACTTCTTCCATGTACCCTTCTTGGGTGGAAAAGATGAAGAAGCATTCCCATTTTTCTTACATTTTTCCTCCTTATGTGCAGAAATTGTCTTCAATTTTTGGTCTTGTTGAATGGATTTTTCTACCACTTCTTCCATAGTGGCGGGGCTATGTACATCCACCTCACTTCCTATGATAGGATATAACCCCATGATGAACTTCCTTATATGGAAATTTTCATTTGTTTGATACTGCAGTATATTTGAGAAGCTTGGTGAACTTCTCCTAATATTTCATTACCAACAATTTTCCCTGAGTTAAGGTTTGGAACTCTGTCATTTTATGGTCATAGTAGAGCTGGGGCAACCAACGCTTCCTAAAATGACCCTTGAACTAGTCCCATGTGATGTTTGTCTCATCAACATTAAGCTCAACCTTGCAGCTATCCCACCATGAATATGCTTCATGGGAGAGCTATAAAGCTCCCATACCGCTTGGTTTCCTTGATAAAATTTCTCCCTCCATCTCATGCCGCCTCTCAATTCCCCATCCCCATCCTTGTGTTCCATAAAATTTTGGTGGACTTATCCTCTTTATATCGCTGGTCAATTCAACTTAGCACCAATCTTTCCTCTTGTTCTCTCGGTATGTTATCATTGTTTCCAACATTAATTATAGCAGCATATCATTCACATAGATCCTCAACATCATCATTGATACTCATCATGTGGCTTCCCCGAGACTATCACTATCCTGTTATTTCCAGCCACTTTTTGTTCAAGAACAAAAATCATATTCCTTGTGTTTTGCAAGGCAACAAGGATTTCATCCAACTTTTGAGTCATAGCTACTTCACCACCTGAAAGTGGGTTATTTGTAGCATGTCCCCTTGTTCTCACCATTTTTGTAATCAAGAAATTTGTTTTTATCAGAAGTGGACTCAAATAGGTCCAAGAGCTGCAACCTTCAGCTCTGATACTAAGATGTAACATCCCTATTTCATGATTACAAAAGTAGGTGAATTATTTTTAATTTATATCAATGTTCACTGTTCTAAATTCAACATTTAGAACCACATTTAATATACTAATCAATCCTACAATAGTAACCATATGTAGTTTTTATGACTCGGTATAAAATCAATCTCTCATATTTCATTTCATTTATGACTCGGTATAAAACCGATCTCTCATATTTCATTTCATTGTATACTCTGTATACTTGTGGTTCCATTTTTCATTTAAGGGATCATCAAGTGCAAATGACTAAGGGCTTATCTAGGTACTTGTTACGGATACCCATCCTATATCCCGCACCTTAGTCCGGTGAATTTAAGACAATGCAACCAACAACTTGCAATACTTTGGCCAAAGTTTCAAACATGTTTTCCATGCCTATATTCCAAGATGACATACTCATCATGAAGGAATATGTCTTTCACCACACTTGAAACTGTTATCTTGATTAGACTTTCTTGACTTATATCAATTCTTTTCATTTTCATGTTAGACACTAAGAAGATATAGACCCCATGGGCTAGTGCAAATAGTCCACTTGCAGTGACTAAGATTAATCGAGTGTATTCAAATTGACCCTCATCGTTTCAAATCCACTTCCTCACCCGATAATAAATGCACGTTGACATCGGTCATGACCATGGGCTCATCACTTCCTAGTGTTTTACAATGAATTGATATCCCATTCCGATACAACCTCAATTAGAGGAGCTTGAACAAATTATTGCACCATAACGAATGCTCCACAATAACCACCTAATGAGCCCCATCATTAGATGGGTATTTTGTAGTAGTGGTTATGCTGCAACATCCCATTAAGTCCCAGAAATCTAAACCTCCCTTCTTAACAATTTCATTAATCCCTTTAATTCACAACTTGTTAATCCCACCCTAGTTATTTTCAGCCATTAGGTGTCATTCCTAAGGACTAACTCAGGTTCTATCAACATTCCAATAAGGAATGTTATGTTTCCACTTAAATCAATAAGAAGGATCTGTAGATTTATTTCTACTCATTACTTATTCTCTTTTAAGTATGAAATTTCCTTTAGTTGATTAAGTATCTTAGAAAATCTTATTAGTATATTGTAGGGTAGCAACTACATACATCTAAATATACTTTAGGAGCATTTGAAGGTTCAATTTCTTGGCTCTAAATGGGTTCTATGCTTTCAACCCATAATAGTTCTCTTGACTTAACATTCATTTTCCTTTAAGTCATTCAACTATTCGAATTGTTATAACTTAGTTAAACATTATCCCCTAAGTATAAATCATCTATGATGGAAGGATATTCCACATCCACGTTATAACCTATTCAAATGGTTAATTTTGTTTCCAAATAGTGAACTTCATCATCTATTATGCATCTAAGTCAAATATGTACCATATTTATGACTTCATCATTGTGCAAGAAGAAGAAATTTGAGGAATGAAAGAGAGGAGGAAGAAGGAACAGTCCGAAGGGAGAAAAGAAATGAATTCCAAAGCGTAAAGGTCAAGATTTATGTTTTTGGGTCAGTAGTAAACAGAGCCAAACCTACTTGCATAAATAAACAAAGCAATACTGATGATAAATAAATGACAATAAAATAGAAGCAGATCCAACAGAATAAATACACAGATCTAACATAAGAAAGATCTAATGTATATAACACAGGTATTCAGCACAAAGTCCAAATATTGTATTACTAATTTGTTCTGTTACAAAAAGCTCAAAGTCTTTTCTCCTTACTCCTATTTCTCATCTGAAAGATATTCATCCATCCCTCAACACAACAAGTGTTGGGGTATTTATAGAAGAAGAGGAGAAAAGAAGGCAAAAAGGAGCCAACAACTATTTACAAAGATATTTACAAAATATCTAAAAGTCATGTTGACTTTTTACAACTTGATGGATGACATCATCCCATGATGCAACATGGATGATGTCATCATTTGCATCAACATACTTCAGACATTCCAACAAGAAAGTCGGAGAAGAGAGAGAAGAAGAAGAAGAGGAGGAGCAGCTACTCGTCGTCATCATCCTGCGGCCGAAAGGGAGTAGCCTGCTTTTGATGCTGCTCAGGTGATGAGATATGGAACTGAGCGCAGTATTCCAAAACTTGTTAATCATCGCCCAAATTGATCCCGAGAAGGATCTCAGTGCAGCTTCACGATTGCCTCACAAGTCTCCCGCTCATCTATGAGCTTCTCTCGGGAGTTTGGAATAATCTTTTTCCGCCTCAATGAGGAACCCGATGAAGTCCCTACAGCCAAAGGTTGTTGATAGATTCAAGGTCAAATGTGACCTCCGCCCTGCTCTCGAGAAGCGATCTCCTCAAGATCCGGATGGTTTCATCACCGACCTTAAGATAAAGGAAGGAGTGAGCAACCCCGAGACATGTTGAGAACAATTCGCCCATTTGGTGCATCGCATCCAGTATCGCTTCCTTTACCTT
The DNA here is from genome assembly GCA_018340775.1 of Taxus wallichiana var. yunnanensis. Classification (NCBI taxonomy): domain Eukaryota; kingdom Viridiplantae; phylum Streptophyta; class Pinopsida; order Cupressales; family Taxaceae; genus Taxus; species Taxus wallichiana. The sequence continues at coordinate 4,994,132 of CM031240.1, read as the reverse complement.
GTCGATTTTTTCCGTAATAAATTCAAGCTGATCCACCCGTAGTCCGAGTGGACATGGTTTTGCTGAGGGCCCTCGATGGCCGAAGACACCGAACTTGACCAGATCTTCGATCAACAAAAACATCCGTCAAAGGTCTCGTGTTGGAGTCTGCATGATCTAGCTCTTCTCGATATGGGCCCCGCTAATGCTTGGAGCTCTTTGTTCGCCTTTCCGATGCTCGATACAAATCGACAAACTCGGTGATCACTCTTTCACTGCCCTGAGGATCTGCCCTCCAAGCGTAAAACGGCCATACCTTGCTCGCCAATCTTTGTATATTCGTTGATTTTCTCCTGGCCGAGAAGCTCAAGTTTCGGCGGCAGCAGTGGGAGGCGCTACCCATCTTCTCGTAAGGCTTGGAGCAGATATTTGTTTTGCTCTTTTAGTAGCCTTTTCTTCTTTTTTGTTTCTCAAGCTTTTGACAAAGGGCGCGACCGCGAAAGAGCTTCCCCGAGACTTTCTCAAGATGTCCCCATCAGACTTGGGTCACGGTAAAATCTGGCGAGACAGATCCTTTTTCTCTTTGAGGGGATCGGGTATGCAATTTCCATGATTCTCTCACCCGCAAAGACTTTTAGAGAAGCGCAACAGCTTCACTTTCTTTTCCCTTTTGGTCGGGATCATCAAAAGTCCATCTGAGCGATGGGAACTTTCCTCTTTTGCTGGCCGGCTCACCGAGAGATCCAGGCTGGTCCTATGGAAGAAGGACCAGAAACAGAGGAGGGGACAACTGCAGTAGAAGAGGGGAAAACGTGGAGACACGCGGAGGCGGCATTGAGAGAATAGCCAAGAAGTGTCCACGGAGGAAGGGAAACCGCAGCTGCATGGAAGACATAGGAAGGGAAGGGAGCTCGGAGATGAGGGAAGAAATGGAGGAGGAAAGATCAGTGAGGGAAGAGAAGATAGACGAAGAAGCAGGGGAAAGAGTAGAAGAAGGGGCGGAGGACACGACCAAAGGGATGGTCGCTTGAGTCACTCGAGGAGGGGAAGGAAGAGAAGAAGAAGGGATAGAAGGGACCTCTGTTGTGGTAGCAATGCCGACATCCTGAGTGGATGGGCCAATTGGACTATCCCCTGCTGCTTCTTTCTCTGGCGAATCCAGAGTTATTACTTGTTCTGGCGCTGTGGAAAGAGGACTCTCGGGGGCTTCTTCCTGAATGGTGCTGGATTCACCTTCTACACCTTTGCCTTTAAGCTACTTTTTGGACCGTGAAGGTGCGTTGCCCAATGGGGAGGTTGTGAAATCTACCCCGAGGTAGATTAGGCCGTTCATCCGGCACCAGTGCTCTGTCCTACGCAGAGTTTCCTTGACCCTCTCCTCAATTGTCTGAGGAGCCTTAGTTCTATCAATGGCCGGAAAGGGCCAATCGTCCCCATCTGTATCATTATATACCTTGTCCACTTCATCTTCTGTTGTTTGGTAGCCTTTGGGGACAATGGCTACCCCATACTGGATAATTTCTGCCAATGCTAGTGAGAATGATCCTTTCTTCTGAGCTCTACCTCATGGAGGACGTCAATATAAATATCCTCGATCCGAGGAACGTGGATCGATCAAGCTTTGCTCTTGCAGCAGCCCTCGGGTCGAAGGTGGGCCCGGCCGGGAAGTCATGCTTCAAATTGAGTAACTCCACTCTCGCAAACATTTCCTTCGCCTTGTGGTGGGTAGAGCATGTGTATCGGCCCACTGTGAGGGGGAAAGGAGTTCCACCCTTCTTTCTTTTCAGGCACTTTTCGTGATATGTGATTAGCTGCCTTTGATAGCCCTCCAAAGAGACCACTTAGGCCCAAGATACCTTGGTAGCCTCGGTTGGCTCTCCCAAAAAGTCAGGCAGCCCTCGATAGGTGAATGTAGGAAATTGGGTGAACAGGGCTCCCCATTTCTCCGTGGCTGCCACTATGTTTTTGGTCGTACGACCATGAGTCAGATTTGGCCTCAATAGGCAGATGATGTGATAAAAGAATGCATCGTTGATTTTGGCAAATTGGGCGATGCTATTCTCCAGCTTCAATTCTGGATAATACTCATATATTTTGACCTGAGGCCAAACTCCACTTCGTGCTAGGCCCGGATAATCCCTCTCTGACGCTGCAGCGTAGACCACGTAGGAGTTCATATGGAATACTCCCATGCCAGGTCAATCACAGAGCTGCCGAAATGGTGCCGCTTATAATTTCCCCTCAAAAAAAGCGCTGCTCGTGCACATTCTTATTCATTGTTTCCAAGTAGCGCAAAGATCCATTTATGGAAGTAATGGGCGCGAAGCCCAAGACCCCGCTCAGAAGGTAATGGTATCGCCGAGCTCTTCTCGAGAAGTCACCGCGGTGGATGATTTGGGGCCACCGGTTACCACCTTCTTGTTCTTCAAGTAGACTTCGCTCATTAGTCGCATGCATTGGTCTTCATTGTCTCCCAGTGCCTTGATGCACTCTCGCTGGGCCGACGGCCACGGCGCCGGTGGTGAGGGATGCCAAGTATCATCTCAAAATGACGGGCAAGTGAGGTTAATGACTACCTCGCCTCATCGCTTTTTCGACACATCCGTGTCTTTGTTGTAAGACCGAGCAACCACCATTATAAATTCATTGTTGATCGTGGCCGACGACGGATTCCTCCGGCGGAAGTGCAGGGCACCGCCTATCAATTTGTCCATCCATGGACTCAGAACTTTCTCGAGTTCTCGCCTGCACCTCCATGTCGACATGCCCCACCCCGAGTCTCCGACATCCATGCCGCATTCGGCCCGTGACTCGCATTCTCGACCCTTTGATATTTATACTTCATCTCTTCCTCAAGAGCTTAGCCTTCCTTTTGATTTGGTGGGTCTCTTGCCGGATGTAGACATATGTTCTTCTAAGATTATCTCATTGATCTCGCATGAAGAAGAAGCGAGACCCAATCCGAAAAAGTTGAATTAGCCATTTGATCTTCCATCGAATGTTAGCAAGAAAGAGTTAGAGATTTTTAGGCTCAGGCGCAGGAAAAAATGCAGCTTACAGGCTAAATAGGCAGGCGCACGGGAAAGGGTCATGTGCAAAAGGTTAAAATCGGCGCCAAAGGCGCATGGCGCATGCATACTGCAGAGTGCATTTTAGTAAAGGGCGCATGAGAAAATCATGTTGCATGGAGACAGGATGCGCCAAAGGCGCATGGACCTTGCATGTTACATTGGGATTTGGTGCGCCCTTTGGCGCATGGGAAAAGCGTGTAACAGGGATTTTTCGTGCGCCAAAGGAAATATGGCGCGGCGCACGAGGGGTTTGCACAAACACGAATGTTATCAAAGGAGCGATGCGCCTGCGCTTTTATGACTATACTTGGCACAGATATAACTTGTGTCGCATGGGCATGGGCGCGCTAAGGGCGCATGGAAAGGTGATGCAAAGATCAATGATGGTGCGCCAAAGGAGCGCAAGTTTAGCTTGGCAAAGATGTGGAAGAGGCGCGCCTGAGGGCGTATGAAAACTTGATGCAACAAGCATGATGGGTGCGCCATCATTGCGGGTTCTAGTTATGTCAGCAGGGGGACAGATGCGCCATGGGGGCGCAATCGCTTATGATGTCAGCACGACGCGCTACTGGTGCGCCTAAGGAAAAAAAGGTTTTTTCATATGGCTCAACCCTTCTTTCTTTTCAGTTCTAAGGCTGCCTTGGGATATTCAATGGTTCAAGCCAAAGGGGTTTTGCAAGCTTTTCAAACTAACACCCTCTACCAAAGATCCGGAAAGAGGGATGGGAGGAAACAAATAAGGAAAGACGGCACAGGGGAGGGCTAGCTCAACATTTGCATATCAACAAACCAACCAGCAAGCCAAAAACCAGAAAATAAAGCACATGGACGAGAAAAGAACCTCTTACCCGGATAAATAACAAAAGCTCGAGCACGGGTCCACAACGTGTTGAAAACGACGAGGCAGTAGGCCGACAGTGCTCAAAAATCACGCACACAAATAATAGTGAAAATGACATTTGGGCGCAAAACCATATATATATAGGTTAGCCGACATTAATGCGCCACCCACTTTTGAAAAGCGCATGAAAACTATTGCCGACAGAAAAGCGTGCACCCCTTTGCGCACCAAAACGCCGCCAACATGAAATAAAGCGCGCTTTTCGCGCACCAAACGCTATCTCGACAGAAATTATGTGCGCCTTTTCGCACCAAAAGCATTGTGTTGCAATAAGATTATGTGCGCCTTTGCGCACCAAAAAGTGGCGCAACAAACGTTGTGCCAACACAATGGCGCATGCATGCCTTGGCGCACGCAGGGAAGGCTCAACACACTTTGGCGCACCGAAAGTCGTGTTAACACTGAAAATCACGCGCCAAAGGTTTTAAAGGGGGGCACCAAAAGTTGGTGTTACATAGCAATTTCATGCGCCCAGCCAAAAAAGGCTCAAAAGACTAAGTTCGAAAAACCAGATTTCCTGGGAAGGGATTTTACAACGTTTCGAACGCAAGGGATCCCTAACGAGGGATCGGGACAAAATTTCGGTATGGTTATCGGTAAAATTGCCCTTGTCAATTTTACGGGATAACAGCTGGCTCTTTCTGGGGACTATCCCTGAGCGAACTCGGGGTAGAGAATCCCAGCTCACTTGTGCCTATCCATTGGGTAACAGAGTCAAAAACAAGGGCGACCGGAGGGGGAGCAAAAGAAAACACACAACAAACCAAAAGCAAACACACGACGGAAGCAAACACACAACAAAAGCAAACCGGACAAAGAAGAGAGCAAGCTCTACTTCCTGAAGATCTTCAGATGCTGCCCGCTATAAGGAAGCGGGAGTTCGGTTCCATCCAGATATGAGAGATAGAAACTATTCTCTCCGTTGAGCTGCTTGATCTTGAAGGGCCCTCTCCACAGGGAATCAAACTTTCCATGCATGCCCTTTGGTTCTCTTCGCTTGTCCCATAAAAGGACGAGATCTCCCACTTGAAAATCCCTTTGCTTGGCCTTCTTATCAAAAAGCCTCTTAACTTGATTCTGATGTTCAGTGATCCTATCGACCACCCTCACTCTCTTTTCTTCAAGTTCTGCCAGATACATGATTCTCTTTTCAAGAGAACTTTGGAAAGTTTCATCTTCAATGGGCTCGTGCTGCGCAGAGCAGAAGTTCCGCAGAAATGGGAAGCTCGGCATCAATGCCATATAACACTTGAAAAGGTGACATGCCGAGAGATCTCTTGGGAGTAATACGATCGGCCCACAAAGCGTCGTACAAAGACTTGTGCCACATTCGCTGATTCTCCTCTACTAACTTCCGTATGATGGTCACCAAGTTCTTGTTACTGGATTCCGCCTGACCATTTCCCTGAGGATAATAATCTGAGGCGTGAGCCAAAGTTATACCATATTCATAGCAAAAACTAATAACCTCTCGTGAGGAGAAGTTAGAAGCATTATCAGCAACGATTTTGTTTGGAACGCCGAACCTGACAATGATATTTTCTTTAATGAAATTACAAACCACCTCGTAAGTGGCATGCTTGATGTGTATGGCTTCCACCCACTTGGTAAAGTAATCCATCATTGTAAGGACATAGCTATGTCCGACACTCGATTGAGGATTGAGTGCGCTAATAAAATCAATTCCCCATTGCCCGAATGGTTCATTGATAATGACCGCCTTAGGGAAAGGCAGCACAACTTGGGCTTGCCGACGAATCACTTGGCAGGGTTCACATTTCACCACCCGTGGTCAGATCTCGAAGAGCGCCGCCAATAGTACCCGCTCGAATGATCTTGTGTGCAAGCATACGAGGAAGAGAAATGCCCTCCACAAGCTGAATTGTGAAAACTTTCCAGTAGTTTTACTTGCTGGGGTTTGTCAACACATCGCAAAAAGATGCCATCTATCCCACGTTTATATAAGCCGTCATCCCAGATGACATATTTAGCCGCTCTGAGCTTTATAGTGCGCTTCTCCTTTGCAGTTAGGTGCATCGGGCATTCGCCGTAGGTAAGGAAGAAAGTGATGTCGGAGTACCACTCATCACTAGTTGCAACAAATAGAACCAGAGGCAGAGAATCAGGCTCTTCCTGCCGGTCCCGTGTTTCATCGGTGTAGTCACCCCTTTCACCAGGGTTTTCTGAATCTTTGTTTTCAGCCATTAGCTGACACAGGCCCTTGCCCCTTACCAGCTTGGTTGGTTTAATATCCAGGTCATACTCCTGGACCTTTGCGATCCAATTTCCTCGCAAGCTTCCTAACTCCTGCTGAGTTAGAATTGATTTCACCGCCGTGTCGGGACCAAGGACCACCGTATGCGAGTTTAGAATGTAATACCTGAAATTCTTCACTGCTTTGACAACGGCAAAGGCGTGCTTTTCCAATTGAGTCATCTTTAGTTCGTGAGGCTTGAGGGGAGAACTCATGAACGCGATTGAGATTCAACATCCTCCGAGTTCTTTTGCATTAAGATTGCATGGACACAAGATGCTCGGGATGCGTAACTATACATGATGAAGTCCTTGAGAAATCTGACATACCAGATCGGTGCATGAGCAACTGGAAGCTTTTATTTCTTCAAATGACCTTTTCCCCTCTTCACTCCATCTGAAAGTTGGTGACCCCTTCATCATGTTCAATATGTGACGGGTCTTTTCAGCAAAGTCAGGAACAAAACGCCTGAGAAAGTTCACCTTTCCAAAGAAAGAATGAACACCACCTTGCTTTGAGAGGCAGAGTAAGGCTTTGAATAGCCTTAACTCTTTCGGCATCTATCTTTGTTCCTTCTTTGCTAACCACATGGCCTAGCAACTTCCCTTCCGTGACTCCAAAAACAGACTTTTTTGGGTTTAGGGAAATCCCATGTTCTCGCACTGCCAACACTTGCTCCAAATGATCACAATGATCATTTCACTGCTTAGAGAACACGGTTAAGTCATCTAAATAAACCACAATGACTTTCCCCATCATACCTTTGAATGCAAAGTCCATGGCCCGCTGAAAAGTGGCACCAGCATTAGTTAGGCCGAAAGGCATCCTGCTGTAGGCAAATGTACCCTGTGAGTAGTGAATGCTGTTTTAAACCGATCTTCAGTGAAACTTCAATCTGATCAGAACTCAAAACCGCAAGCATGGACAAGATCTCTCGATCCAGCTATCGCTGCAGTAACTTGATCCATTATCTAAGAGGGTAGTTGTCTTTCAAAAGCTTGATTCAAATTTCAAAGTCTACGATATGCGTATCTCGCCGCTTTTTCTTGCAGACGGCACAATATTTGCTACCCAAGTGCTGTGATGGATAGGGAAGATGATTCTCAAGCGCCCAAGATCTTCGAATTTCGCCCTGATGGTACCCAAATCTTGGGATTATAGTGCCTCTCGCTTCTCGCGGAAGGCTTTGACATCGCCTTTCAACGGAATATCGTGGCCAACGCCCTTCGCTTGAAGGACTTTAAATCGGCATAGACCATGCCAATACATCCATATATTTTTTCAAAGAACTTGACAAATTTTCGCTTCTTCTCTCAGCGCAAACATTTGCCAATGTTCACGAATTGCGGGTGTTCTATCGAACCTATATTGACCGGTTCGGTTTCTGGGGACGAGCTAGGGTCGTCCCGCTTCTTCTTTTTTACAAAACGGTCATGCCTGTCGAACAGGCGTTCCAGAGAAACCAGGCCCTTTGGAATTTTATTTCCCTTGAGCTGACATATGCCATCGTTACCTTCAGATTCATTGCCTTGATCGGTGACTGACTCACGGCAAGTGGAAGTAGACCCTTCAAAGTGCAATTCTTTAAAATTTTCTGCCTTCTCCAGAAAAGCAATGAGTTGATTATCGTCGTTGAACACCTGCCAATGCTGAGAATTGTCCGCACGCTGGGAAAACCACCTCAATGGTGTACTTGTTCATTTTCAAACTCGGGTGTGGGAGCATGAGAGATGCTCAAATAAACCAATGAATCACCATGTCATTTTGGGCTCTTGAATCGATTCAATTGAAAAGCATCAAATTCTTCAATGTTGTCCCATACCGCATTACGGTAATGTCCGAGCCTTTCATTTTTTACTTGGTAAATCCTTTTGACCTGATTTACAACTAGCTCAAAGATCACCTTGCACTTTTAGATTTTTAATTCCTCTTTTTATGGTTTGCATACCGAGTAAGAGAGATTCATACTCAAAGAGATTGTTAGTGTTGAAAACTACAATTTGAAAGAGAGAGGAATGACTTCTTCCTCAGAGATATCAAAGACGGCCCCAAATGCCCACATCCACTAGTCATGCACACCTGCCATCGAATCGCAATGTCCAGATTTTATTAAGATCTCCTTCTCGAACGAGGACACCCGCTTTATCCGTCTCTGAGATAAGAAGTAATTCCCCATCCCCGATGATTCAAAAAGGATTTGAGCTTTGGGGTCTTCGTGAGCTAGTGACCAAGTACTTCTTTTGGGATTCCGCCCAAAGTTTGCATTATGCCTTTGACTCGAATTCTAGCTTTAGACCACCCATATGAATTTCTCCACCAACTTCGCTGCAAAAACTTCTTCCCAAAGAAAAATTCCATAGGCCGCCGGAATGTCAAAGAACGAGGACCGCCATTTTTACTCTTTATCCGGGAAGGCCGCAAATGCAAATCGCGCGCTTTGATTTGGCCAACCAACGGAACTTGCTTAGTTTCCAAGAATAACACCCGCCGAAAGGCTTGGTAAGAGTGAGGCCCAAAGCATGGGTGACTTTTGCCGCATGACGTTATCGTAAGCCCCTAATCAATTATGCAATTACTCACCAGGTCCATTGATCAAGAGAGAGAGATAGAAAGGCTCTATCTTGCCCGACGCAGATGTCAAGCTACATTTATATGGGATTCAGGGGGGAGTGGAAAGGATTCCTTTGGGGAAACTCGATTAGATATAACAAATTGACTTTGATATACTTAGTCAATCTTACAAGTCGTTTCGGGGTTTGACCGAAGGTACTCACTTTTGCACATTTGATCTTGGTCTTTTTTTTGCATGATCTATAATATCAAACGCCAAGGGTCATGCTTGGTAAAGGAATGAGTCCCTCACCTCGCGATGATGGAATAGGATTGGTGGTCTTAGTAGGAATGTGAGAGGATTGATTTGGAGGAGAGATAGGGGGAAAAGATTTCTTTGTAAAAGATTTGCCAGGGAGTTGAGCAGGAAGAGGATTACCTCTTTTAGCAATGATCGGAGGCGCGTTTGACACGGCCTTCTCCTGCTGGACATGGGCAGCAACTTCCGCTTCTTTTCCTTGCGAGCGAGTAAAAACAGCATATGACTGTCCGCTTGCATATCCCTGGGTACCCTCTTCTTCATCAGATTCTTCCTCATCAAATTCCATATACCCGATAGTAGAGTCGCCAGTCGGTTCACCGACATCTTGATCATCTTCGCCTTGAGACGAAGGTTCTTCATAATACTACTCTTCTTCTTCAATTTCAGCCGAGCGCTCGACCGAGGAGCTTCAAGTGCCAACCGCGGAGCAGCTGTAGGTAAGCGCGGCCTTTGTGAAACATTGTTAGGAACGAAATTCCTCCGCGGAATATCCCGTATGTATGAGGAACTGGGAGAGGCCTGGGCCAACTGCTTCTTCAATGCAAGCAAATCGTTCGCCATCTTTTGGAATGCTGATCAGACGATCAGATGAAGTGGTGGGCGAAGGGCCCAAAGATTTAGGCTTGGCTGATTCCTTTTTTAATTCACCGGATATTATCAGATTATCCTCTATGCGAATGGCAGCGGCTCAAGGAGAACCAAGGTGGCAACTCGTTCCTGAAGGAGCAAGAAACTAACTTTCGAGCTCATAGCATTTACGAAGAAACACTTTTGATTTTCCGGCATGTTGGAAGCATGGCAACAGGGACACGGTTGATTAGTGCATTGAACCGGTGACAAAATCGCGCATGGTCTCATTCGCCTCCTTCTTCAGGTGAGTGATCCGTGATAATAATGCAAATGCATCCTCTGAAGGCTTGTATCTGTCTTCGAAAGCATCCCGTAAGGTGGCCCAACTGGTGATAGATCCGGCCGGCAAATGCTGAAACCATTCAGCTGCAGTCCTTGTAGGGTTTCCAGAAAAAGGTGAACCGACACATCTTCGTGGGTCACATCCAAAATACTGCACGACATGATGAATGCAGATATGTGGGAATCCATGCTTTGATTTCCGCTCCCGTCGAATTTGGGAAAATTCTTTCGATTTCCGTGAGGGAGAGCGTGAACTGGATGTGGTAAAGCTAAAGGACCCATCGCGTTTCCCCATGGTACCGCCATCTGAAAAGCCGGAAAGAGAACACGAGCTGGAAGTGTGGTTCCGCTGAGTAACAAGGCACTACAAAGGGATGTGGATGCCCCCTGCAAAAGACTTTTTCTTCGTGAAGGTGAGACACTCCTGGATGACCGGCTAGCCGAGCTTAGCGCTGAAAAACGCGCCGGTGTTACGCTGAAATTGTGCCTTTGAAGCAGATCGAAAGTAGGATCAGCTTCTCCACGGGCTCTCCTGCTGCGCGTAAAAGGTTCACTCGCCAGTGTTCCTTCCAGATCTGCAATGTTATGGCGCAGATTCAAACTTTCTTTTTGGTTGTACTTGCTGATTTTCTGGTTTTTCTGACAAAAACCAGCAGCAAATACTTTTCTAAATATTTAAACTATCCTCTTCGTAAAACCGATCATGTTAAATGACAAATAACAACGAGGATAAGATGGCAGGGAAGATTAGTAAGCTGATTTTCTGATCTGATTTTAACTTTTTCAGAGGGTTTCAAACTTTTTTGCAAACAGTCAAAACTCAGATCTACGGCAAAATACTGATTTTTTGTAAAAACTCAGCGAACTAAAGATCTTTAACTGGACCAGATCTATGACTCTCAGAAGAAATTTTTTTAATTTGAGCACTTTTGCAAATTTTTGGATTTTTAACAAAAAGTTCAGATTTGCAAACAGGCAACAATCTTCTGATTTTTTCTGATTTTTTATCTTACTACCATCATAGATCTGACAGATCTATTCGATCCCCAGCGGAGTCGCCAAAAACTGTTGGTCCGAAAATCAGTCGCTTGGGCAGATCTATGGATAAACGAGCCAACAAAGGTGCAGGGCATATAGCCCTCTTTGAGTCAAAGAAAGCGAAACTGGTTTATTGCTATTCTACCAAAGAGAATCTATGCAAGTCTCACAGATTCTACCTTCGGGGTTTGGGATCTCATCCCAAAGAGGTTTATTTCCTACTGCGAAGAGAAAGGAATGAAAGAGAGGAGGAAGAAGGAACAGTCCGAAGGGAGAAAAGAAATGAATTCCAAAGCAGTAAAGGTCAAGATTTATGTTTTTGGGTCAGTAGTAAACAGAGCCAAACCTACTTGCATAAATAAACAAAGCAATACCGATGATAAATAAATGACAATAAAATAGAAGCAGATCCAATGTAATAAAATACACGATCTAACATAAGAAAGATCTAATGTATATAACATGTATTCAAAGACAAAGTCCAAATATTGTATTACTAATTTGTTCTGTTACAAAAAGCTCAAAGTCTTTTCTCCTTACTCCTATTTCTCATCTGAAAGATATTCATCCATCCCTCAACACAACAAGTGTTGGGGTATTTATAGAAGAAGAGGAGAAAAGAAGGCAAAAAGGAGCCAACAACTATTTACAAAGATATTTACAAAATATCTAAAAGTCATGTTGACTTTTTACAACTTGATGGATGACATCATCCCATGATGCAACATGGATGATGTCATCATTTGCATCAACATACTTCAGACATTCCAACAAGAAAGTCAGAGAAGAGAGAGAAGAAGAAGAAGAAGGAGGAGGAGCAGCTACTCGTCGTCATCATCCTGCGGCCGAAAGGGAGTAGCCTGCTTTTGATGTTGCTCAGGTGATGAGATATGGAACTGAGCGCGTATTCCAAAAACTTGTTAATCATCGGCCCAAATTGATCCTGAGAAGGATCCTCAGTGCAGCTTCACTCGATCGATTGCCTCACAAGTCTCCCCGCTCATCTATGAGCTTCTCTCGGGAGTTTGGAATAATCTTTTCCGCCTCAATGAGGAACCCGATGAAGTCCCTACAGCCAAAGCAAAGTTGTTGATAGATTCAAAGGTCAAATGTGACCTCCGCCCTGCTTCTCTCGAGAAGCGATCTCCTCAAGATCCGGATGGTTTCATCACCGACCTTAAGATAAAGGAAGGAGTGAGCAACCCCGAGACATGTTGAGAACAATTCGCCCATTTGGTGCATCGCATCCAGGCTCGCTTCCTTTACCTTGTCGATTTTTTCCGTAATAAATTCAAGCTGATCCACCCGTAGTCCAGAGTGGACATGGTTTTGCTGAGGGCCCTCGATGGCCGAAGACACCGAACTTGACCAGATCTTCGACCAACAAATCAACATCCGCTGAAAGGTCTCGTGTTGGAGTCTAGCATGATCTAGCTCTTCCGATATGGGCCCCGCTAATGCTTGGAGCTCTTTGTTCACCTTTCCGATGCTCGATACAAATCGACAAACTCGCGATCACTCTTTCACTGCCCTGAGGATCTGCCCTCCAAGCGTAAACGGCCATACCTTGCTCGCCAATCTTGGTATATTCATTGATTTTCTCCCGGCCGAGAAGCTCAAGTTTCGCGGCAGCTTGTGGGAGGCGCACTACCCATCTTCTTAAGGCTTGGAGCAGATATTTGTTTTGCTCTTTTAGTAGCCTTTTCTCTCTTTTTGTTTCTCAAGCTTTTGACAGAGGGCGCGACCGCGAAAGAGCTTCCCCGGAGACTTTCGTAAGATGTCCCCATCAGACTTGGGTCACGGTAAAATGGCTGCGAGACAGATGATCCTTTTTCTTCTTTGAGGGATCGGGTATGCAATTTCCATGATTCTCTCACCGCAAAGACTTTTAGAGAAGCGCAACAGTGCTTCAGCCTTTCTTTTCCCCTTTGGTCGGGATCATCAAAAGTCCATCTGAGCGATGGGAACTTTCCTCTTTGCTCACTCACCGAGAGATCCCAGCTGGTCCTATGGAAGAAGGACCAAACAGAGGAGGGGGCAAATGCAGAGAAGAGGGGAAAACGTGGAGACACGCGGAGGCGGCATTGAGAGAATAGCCAAGAAGTGTCCACGGAGGAAGGGAAACCGCAGCTGCGGAAGACATAGGAAGGGAAGGGGAGCTCGAGATGAGGGAAGAAATGGAGGAGGAAAGATCAAAGGAGGGAAGAGAAGATAGACGAAGAAGCAGGGGAAAGAGTAGAAGAAGGGGCGGAGGACACGACCAAAGGGATGGTCGCTTGAGTCACTCGAGGAGGGGAAGGAAGAGAAGAAGAAGGGATAGAAGGGACCTCTGTTGTGGTAGCAATGCCGACATCCTGAGTGGATGGGCCAATTGACTATCCCCTCGCTTTTTCTCTCGCGAATCCAGAGTTATTACTGCTCTGCGCGTGTGGAAAGAGGACTCTCGGGGGCTTCTTCCTGAATGGTGCTGGATTCACCTTCTACACCTTTGCCTTTAAGCTACTTTTTGGACCGTGAAGGTGCGTTGCCCAATGGGGAGGTTGTGAAATCTACCCCGAGGTAGATTAGGCCGTTCATCCGGCACCAGTGCTCTGTCCTACGCAGAGTTTCCTTGACCCTCTCCTCAATTGTCTGAGGAGCCTTAGTTCTATCAATGGCCGGAAGGGCCAATCGTCCCCATCTCAGTATCATTATATACCTTGTCCACTTCATCTTCTCGTTGTTTGCAGCCTTTGGGGACAATGGCTACCCCATACCGATAATTTCTCGCCAATGCTAGGTGAGAATGATCCTTTCTTCTCGAGCTCTACCTCATGGAGGACGCCAATATAAATATCCTCGATCCGAGGAACGTGGATCGATCAAGCTTTTGCTTCGTAGCAGCAGCCCTCGGGTCGAAGGTGGGCCTGGGCCGGGAAGTCATGCTTCAAATTGAGTAACTCCAGCTCTGCAAACATTTCCTTCGCCTTGTGGTGGGTAGAGCATGTGTATCGGCCCACTGTGAGGGGGAAAGGAGTTCCACCCTTCTTTCTTTTTAGGCACTTTTCGTGATATGTGATTAGCTGCCTTGACAGCTCCAGCAGAATCAGCTTAGGCCCAGCATACCTTGGTAGCCTGGTTGGCTCTCCCAAAAAGTTGGCAGCCCTCAGATAGGTGAATGTAGGAAATTGGGTGAACAGGGCTCCCCATTTCTCCGTGGCTGCCACTATGTTTTTGGTCGTACGACCATGAGTCAGATTTGGCCTCAATAGGCAGATGATGTGATAAAAGAATGCATCGTTGATTTTGGCAAATTGGGCGATGCTATTCTCCAGCTTCAACTCTGGATAATACTCATATATTTTGACCTGAGGCCAAACTCCACTTCGTGCTAGGCCTGGATAATCCCTCTCTGATGCTGCAGCGTAGACCACGTAGGAGTTCATATGGAATACTCCCGCCAGGCCGAACTCAGAGAATGCCGAAATGGTGCCGCTTATAATTTCCCCAAAGAAAAGCGCTTGCTCAGGCACATTCTTATTCATTGTTTCCAAGTAGCGCAACATCCATTTATGGAAGTAATGGGCGCGAAAGCCCAAGACCCCGCCAGAAGGTAATGGTATCGCCGAGCTCTTCTCGAGAAGTCACCGCGGTGGATGATTTGGGGCCACCGGTTACCACCTTCTTGTTCTTCAAGGTAGACTTCGCTCATTAGTTGCATGCATTGGTCTTCATTGTCCTCCCAGTGCCTTGATGCACTCGCTTGGGCCGACGGCCACGGCGCCGGTGGTGAGGGATGCCAAGTATCATCTCAAAATGACGGCAAGTGAGGTTAATGACTACCTCGCCTCTTATCTGCTTTTCGACACATCCGTGTCTTTGTTGTAAGACCGAGCAACCACCATTATAAATTCATTGTTGATCGTGGCCGACGGGGATTCCTCCTGCAAGTGCAGTGGCACCGCCTATCAATTTGTCCATCCATGGACTCCTCAGAACCTTCTCGAGTTCTCGCCTGCAATTCCTCCATGTCGACATGCCCCACCCCGAGTCTCTCATCCATGCCGCATTCGCCCGTGACTCTGCATTCTCGACCCTTTGATATTTATACTTCATCTCTTCCTCAAGCAAGCTTAGCCTTCCTTTTGATTTGGTGGGTCTCTCACGATGTAGACATATGTTCTTCTAAGATTATCTCGCTGATCTCGCATGAAGAAGAAGCGAGACCCAATCCGAAAAAGTTGATTAGCCATTTGATCTTCCATCGAATGTTAGCAAAGAAAGAGTTAGAGATTTTTAGGCTCAGGGCGCAGGAAAAATGCAGCTTACAGGGCTAAATAGGCAGGGCGCACGGGAAAGGGCTGTTGCAAAGGTTAAACTGGCGCCAAAGGCGCATGGCGCATGCATACTGCAGAGTGCATTTTAGTAAAGGGCGCATGAGAAAATCGTGTTGCATGGAGACAGGATGCGCCAAAGGCGCATGGACCTTGCATGTTACATTGGGATTTGGTGCGCCCTTTGGCGCATGGGAAAAGCGTAACAGGGACTTTTCGTGCGCCAAAGGAAATATGGCGCGGCGCACGGAGGGTTTGCACAACACGAATGTTATTGAAAGGAGCGATGCGCCTGCGCTTTTACGACTATACTTGGCGCAGATATAACTTGTGTTGCATGGGCGCAGGGCGCGCTAAGGGCGCATGGAAAGGCGATGCAGCACTGAATGATGGTGCGCCAAAGGAGCGCAAGTTTAGCTTGTGCAGCATGTGGAAGAGGCGCGCCTTGAGGGCGTATGAAAACTTGATGCAACAAGCATGATGGGTGCGCCATTGGCGCGGGTTCTAGTTATGCTGCAGAGGGGACAGATGCGCCATGGGGGCGCAACTGTTTATGATGTTGCACGACGCGCTGGTGCGCCTAAGGAAAAAACAGGGTTTTTTCATATGGCTCAACCCTTCTTTCTTTTCAGTTCTAAGGCTGCCTTGGGATATTCAATGGTTCAAGCCAAAGGGGTTTCAGACCAAGCTTTCAAACTAACACCCTCTACCAGCAGATCTGAAAGAGGGATGGGAGGAAACAAATAAGGAAAGACGGCACAGGGGAGGGCTAGCTCAACATTTGATATCAACAAACCAACCAGCAAGCCAAAAACCAGAAAATAAAGCACATGGACGAGAAAAGAACCTCTTACCCGGATAAATAACAAAAATCTCGAGCACGGGTCCACAACGTGTTGAAAACGACGAGGCAGAGGCTGACAGGCTCAGAAAAATCACGTGCACAAATAGTGAAAATGACATTTGGGCGCGCAAACCATATATATATATAGGTTAGCTAGACATTAATGCGCCACCCACTTTTGAAAAGCGCATGAAAACTGCATCGTCGACAGGAAAAAGCGTGCGCCCTTTGGCGCACCAAAACGCCTGCCAACATGAAATAAAGCGCCTTTGGCGCACCAAACGCTATCTCGACAGGAAATTATGTGCGCCTTTTGGCGCACCAAAGCATTGTGTTGCAATAAGATTATGTGCGCCCTTTGGCGCACCAAAAAGTGGCGCAACAAACGTTGTGCCAACACAATGGCGCATGCGCCTTGGCGCACGCAGGGAAGGCTCAACACACTTTGGCGCACCGAAAGTCGTGTTAACACTGAAAATCACGCGCCAAAGGTTTTAAAGGGGGCGCACCAAAAGTTGGTGTTACATAGCAATTTCATGCGCCCAGCCAAAAAAGGCTCAAAAGACTAAGTTCGAAAACCAGTTTTCCTGAAGGGATTTTACAATGTTGCCTCATAATAGTAGTACGAAGTTGGTAACTATTAGTGCAAATTCACAACGACCCCCAAAATGACCTATGGATCTGCTTTTCTAAGGCAATGTCATTTGGTGTGAATGCACAACATTGAGTTTTCTCCAAGGTGTGGGACCTTGCAAGGTGAGAAAAATCTCCAGATTGAAGTTGGTTCTTACTCCTATGTTTAGGTGTATGCATGAAATTCTTGCAGAGGTTCTGATTCAAAATTCCTACTCTAAAACTACTAAGGAGACATGGCCGAGAGAAAACAAGGAAATGGAAACAAAACTAAGCAAAAAAACAGAAAGGTGATACACCAAAGGAGTGCTAAACTCCTTGCTTTACAAAATAGAAATAGATCATGAGGATGCAACAACAAAACATGCACAAATTACTAGAAGACAATAATAACGCACGAGAGGGTTGAAAATTGATCACAAAACATATATTATCATGCCCAAATTTGATACAATACGTTGCAATAGGAAAGAGGCAAAAAATGTGTTACAATATCCATGGGAGGTTTGAAACTCCTTCAAATCCACTTGCTAAGAGGAAAAGAAGAGCTTGCAGAAGCAAGAACATCCAACCTTACAAAATGAGCCAAAACTAGCTTTTTAACCATGAAGCAGAATGGAAGAAAGGGGAAAACACGGGAAAATCTGATTTTAGACTTCAACCACCGACAAGATTCATTAAAACGGTAAGGGCACCTCTGTAAATCCACTTCCCAATGCATTCGAGCCCGCAAGACAAGAAATTACCCATACCTCATTAAATCTGGTAGTTGAAAATATGATTTTTTGTCTTTTCCAGTGCCAGGGATGTTTTTCCAATTTTCTCCCACAAATCTTCACCAAAATCCAAAATTGAGGGGTCCAACGTGTAGATAATTTCACCAGATTTCCAATGATATAAATAATGTTAAAATCTAAGCTCTGGATCAAAAGATATGGCCCTATGAAGATTTAGGGAAAAACGGTGAAAACAGAGTCAAAATTCGGTCGGCGGGTCAAACCTTAAAATTTTCCCTTTTTGAATTTGGGAAAATTTCCCAAAAATTCTCCATGCCCCACCGCTCTGCTACCACATGGCACTTTCCCATTTGTTGATGGAAACGCGGGCCCAAACCTTGCCTTTTCCATTGATTTTTGCCTTGGGAAAATTTCCCAAAATTAGTCCGCGCTCTGCCGCTCCACTGCCACGTGTCGGCTTTTGGTCGCTTTGTGGGGATGCACTTCAACATTTTCCTTTGCACCTTTTGCAATTTTGGAAAATTTCACCAAAACCTTCCACGCCTCCGACCCCTACCACCGACTAGACACGTGTCACTTCTGGATGCTCGGCGGGCCTTCGATAAATTTTCCATCCTCCTCCGCGGCCTCGCACCGGACTTTTTTCCTTTGTGCCTCCGCCAACTCTTTGGAAAATATTTCAACTTTCCTTCGCTGGCCCAACCTCCACCTCCACATGGCATCATTTTATTGGCCGCGGGCCTGTCAAGGGAAAATTTCCCCAAAAAACTCCGTCGGGCCATAACTCAAAATTTACAAGGAGTTAGGAGGAAAATTTTACCTTTCTGGAAAGGGGAAGAAAAATCCTATCTGATGGAGTCATTTCCAAGAAAATTTGAGTGCTTGAAATGTGTGAAAATTGAAGTTGAAGCACAAGGAAGTAAGGAATGAAGGCAAGTTAGCCAAAATAACCAGGGGCTCATTTTGGATAACAAAAGAACATTTCATATAACTTTCCCAAGATTATTAATCAATGTCAAGAATTAAATCAATGTATATCAATGATTCCATACAAGATTTATTTACAAGTGAAATAATTCTTAAACTAAAAACATCAATCGCACACAACTAAAACAGTGAAGAGAGAATGATTAAAGAAAAACGTCTAGTATTTCAAGAATAAGATGTCAATTCAAGTAGACAAGAAGTAATCAAATTATTTTAGTAGTTTACATA
The DNA here is from genome assembly GCA_018340775.1 of Taxus wallichiana var. yunnanensis. Taxonomy (NCBI): domain Eukaryota; kingdom Viridiplantae; phylum Streptophyta; class Pinopsida; order Cupressales; family Taxaceae; genus Taxus; species Taxus wallichiana. The sequence continues at coordinate 4,975,363 of CM031240.1, read as the reverse complement.
ACTAGCCTTAGGCCTTAAACATTTATTCACAAGAATAATTCAGTAAATGAAAAATAATATTTTTGTCAAACTACATTTCTTCAATCAATAGAATAAATGCACTTTCCATAAATCTTCCTCTTTTCCTCTTTCACGAAATTTATCTCCAATATTTTTAGCATCTCACAATTCATTTGAACCGAGCACGATAGGAGCTAAATCATTGAAACCATATGTTCTAAATAAAAAATTCAAGAAGGAACATTTCTTAATAATAGAAATTAATCAAAGGTTCGTAAAGATCTTTTCCTGTTTGCAAACTTCTAGAAGTACCCTACTCAAGTCTATCATAAAACCCCACAATGTTAGCATATAAAAATTCAATCAAGTATGATTCCTATCAACTAGAAGACATTCAAAAATAGATTTAGAAATCATCCATTATTCATCCAAAAAGTAACCCAAAACTATACAAGTATGCATTCTCTCTTTAAGAAATATCATACCAATAATGCAAGCCA
>CM031240.1:4825214-4974763 GCA_018340775.1 Taxus wallichiana var. yunnanensis | reverse complement strand
TACTTGAGGTTTTAGCGTCATGTAGTCAAATAACTTCCCAACTCTCTATTAGGCGTGCTAGTGCTATGTAAATAATGCCGATCTTCTTGCCTGGGCTGGGCGCTATACGCTCAAAAAAGGAGGAGAGAGTTATTATCCCTCTAATGTATGGGAAAATCTACACCCTACGCTGAGCCCTTAAGTGAAAATGATCTTAATAGGATTTACGTACGCGCTATTCGAGACCCAAAGATAGCTTTAGCCAACTAAAGAAGGAATAATTCAAAGGGAGGACGCATGTACTATTAACTATACTTACAGTAGTGTTGCTTTTGTGATAATTGGGCTCATAACACTTAAGGAGTTGATAGGCACGGGCGGTAAATAAAGCATATTTTCTGCAGAGGCAAGCAAACAATTTTATTACTAGAGAATAGGTAACAACTCAAAGACTACACACCCGGTGAGAAGGAGATCTTATGATATTCCCTGCGCTTCATGGAAGAACATTGGATAGAACCATTATAAAGAAGAAATATGCTAAAGATATACACTACGTGGGACAACATCACACGTTGGTGGATGGCCCACAAGGATACAAATTCTTAGGATGGAATGAAATTAGGATTACCCTTACTACTAGGGTTCTTCAGAGCAATGCACTTATCAAATTTGTAGACTTATCATGGTAATCAACCCGTTCAAAGACCTTGTCTATAAGTGTGAGAGACTCCTACGTAAGGACAAGAAACTTTACCACCCTTACTATGGGTGCACAAGTTTTATTCCACTTTACAAGGATGCACATGTGCTGATATGTATATGCAAAACTCTATAGAGAGACTAAAATCGGGTAGGATTTAATTATAGGAATGACCTAGATGTTTGAATTCTTCTTTACAAACTTTGGTGGAAGAAGCATTGAAAGTCATAAAGCGCTAACTACGGGAGATAGTCAGTTAAGGCTGAATAACTCCTTTAGGAGTTATTTAATGAAGGAGACTCGTGAGCATGTCTTGTTGAATAAATAGAGGCTGATGCAACACAACTTCAACACGCTATTTGCCTTGGAGAAGTAAAAAAAGGAAAAATGGTCTACTTAGTGGATGATGAGGAAGTATAAAATCTAGATGTAAACCATTCACTGGTAGGTGTGAGGTATCAGACAAAGGTAGATACGACCACGCATGCCTATCAGCGAACCTATGAAGACAAAGAAGGTGAATATTGATCGTGAGGTCGAGCCTAAGAAAGCCGTAATAAGGACTATTCGCCGATCAAGTGGCAAAAACATCATAGAGTTACTAAGGGATTACCGTAACTTATTCCATAGTGGGTACCATGAACTTAAAGGTGTGCATGAATTTTTAGGGAGATGAAGATAAAAATTAAAGAGAGTACACATGGAGTTAGAAAGAGACCCTACAAGATGAACCCTAACTCACGCGAAAAGGTCAAAGAAGAAATTGACAAAAATGTTGAAGTATGGAATTATCAAGCCCTAGATGAGTTCGGGAATGGGTTATTCTAATGGTGATCAATATAAAGCAGGATGGATGGATTAGGATTTGCATGGACTACGTGGAAGATGAATGATGCATGTGTGACTAATCCCTTTCCCACGCCATTCATTGAGGAAATACTAGAAGGTGTCAGCAGGCGTGAAATCTATTCATTTATAGATGGGTTTCTCCGGTATCATCAGTTTGATTGCCCCAAGAGGATTAGGAAAAGTCTACGTTTACACCGAATGGGGTAGATTTTCCTATACTATAATGCCTTTTGTCTCTAAAAATGCACATGTTGTATTTTAGCAATACATAATTGTTCAAGCATTTAAGGAATTTATTCACAACTTCTTATAGGTATATTTAGATGATTGGACAAAGTTGTATGGATTAGTTAATGATCATTGTGATAATCACAGGCTTAATGTCTTTAAAGATGTAGACAAATGAGTATCTCATTAAACATCAAGAAGTGCATATTTTCTACACCGTTTGGGATACTATTATGGAAACATAATCTGCAAGGAGGGTTTGTTGGTTGATCCAACCAAGGTCAGTCATTATAGGCATAAGGGAGCCTACCAAGCCAGTAGAGTGTGGTGTGGATTTGGGTCATATACAGATATTATAGGAAGTTTATCAAAGGATATGCCAAAATTTCTGCAACTATGGAAGAGTTACTAAAAGGGAAAGGTACATTCTACTCTGGGAGAACCGCAACAACACGCATTTGAGATGTTAAAGGAAAACCTTACTAATGCGCCTATTCTACACGCTTTCCTTCATGGGACCAACCATTTCATGTACATGTGATGCCTCTAAGCACAAACCATCATGGATGTGGTGTTAGCTCAATTTGGAGAAGTTACCGTAGATCATCCCATCTATTTTGCTTGTAGAAAGATGACTCTGTAGAGCAATGTAATTACACACTACAGAGTGCTAAGCTTTATCAATGATCTATGACGACATAAATTCCACAAAGACTCTACTAGCTACACCATTCATCTTTTACAGCGTATCACGTGGAATTGAAATATTTGGAAAAAACCTATTCTACAAGGGCACATATGTCGATGGGTGATCTTATTTCAACAATTTGATTTCACAATTTGTAGTGAAACTAGGAAAAGTAATTCTGGACTAGACCATCTATCCAAAATATGCTAAGAAGAAGCACATGAAATTGAAGATACCATGCCGTATGCACAGCTTATATAGGTTACAATGAGCATCATAAGAACAAGAAAACATTGTTATCTTTCTATGAACATGGATGACACCAAAAGGAATGAAATCCTTCGGAGAAGAAACAACTTGCTATATGCATACAACCCCATATATGTTAATCAATGGTGACTGCATACAAATTAAGGCCGAGATGAAGTATTACGCTTTATTGTGTATGGAACATGAGCACACATATATTATGGAAGAAGCTCATGGTGGTATTGGCAGTGGCCACTATGCCACCGATGCCACTACACACAAGATTCTACAGCTGGATTATGGTGGGAGACCCCGTATAAAGATCAGAAGGAATTTTTAAGGCTTGTGATAATTGTCAATGCCTGGGAAACTAGGTCAATGAGATGAAATGCCTCTAAGACCCATTACTAGTGCCAGTAAAACCATTTGAGAAATGGGCTATAGATTTTGTGGTCCTATTTCACCATCTATGCGTAGAACTAGATTGTGTTACATCATAACTACGCATGATTATCTCGACAAGGTGGGAAGAAGTAGCACCTTTCAAAGGATCATACGATAACCCATGGGTTTTTGGGAAAATATTATTACAAGGTATGGATGTCCTTTAATTTTACCAAAGGAGAGAGGTACATATTTTCTTAATGAGACAATCAGAATCATTTTGGATGAATTCATGATTGCACACCATAAGACTACACCCTATCATCCTCGTGGAAAATGGGACTCACGAGGCTTTCAACAAAATTTGAGCCGACATTGACAAAATATGTAATGTTGGAAGAAAGGATCGGGATGATAAAGTATCTCGCAGAATTTGGGCATATATCGATAACATAAAAAGGTTGAAAAAAGCCACACCATTTTAGTTAGTGTTTCGTAGAAGTAGTTCTTCCTATGGAATTTATGTTACCTTCTTTACTTTATTACGCAGTGCACGAGGTCTTCTAACGATGAGAAAGCATTAGAAGAACACATTGAACTATTAATCCAATCGATGAATGCAAGTGAGACATAACACGCTGGAGTCAAAAACAAGAGAAGGCTAAAGAAAGCATGGCATGACATGCACAACAATGATAAAAAGCTTCGAGAAATGACATATGGTGCTCCTTTATGATTCTAAGTTTTTGCAGACCATCTAGGTAAACTCAAGGCACATTGGTTGGGGTAGTATGTTATCACTAACATACTTAAATCTAGGCACTTATCGCTTAAAGGAACTTAATGGAATATGGTTACCCAATTACTTCAATGGGAGAGTAGGTAAAAGCCCTACTATAAATAATTCTTCTTAGTGTTTGTAATAAAGTGTTGTTTCCATTTAGATTAGGTTTTCAATTATGTGTTCCCTTAATGTGTTTCCTTTCTTTGTTCTATTCTTGTCAATTTAGTTGGTGTGCTTCAGGTAATAAGTGCGTTTATGCACTTAAGCTAATTACTATTTGAAGAATTTTTATGAGAGGACTCACATACCCTTCAAAGGTGGGGGGTTATCGATATTCGTGTACATGACTGATGGAAATAAGCCCACATGAAAGGAACTATCTATGAGTGTACTATTCAAGGTTGGAAAATTGAAAACAAAAGACATTTCTTTTGATACAAGACCATAGATAGAGAGGAATGAAGAAACAAGTATAATTGAGGTAAGGAAGGGCTGAAAAGACTACTAAGCTGGAAGGCACAATGATGAGGTACTAAGGTGCATAGAAGCGTGTTGAAGATAATTCCACAACCAAAAGGTAGGAGGGCACGCTAGAAGATTATAGCAAGGTGCCAAGATGTACCACATGGAAATAATGAAAATGGTCACTTAATGAGAGGATTGTTGGTAGGTGGAGGAGCAATAAATGTACTAACTTTTTTGAAATTATATAAGGATGGGATGCAAGTTCATTTTTACCGTAATTGAGAGAATTTGAAAAGGGTTAAGTGTGAATGAGCTGAGAAATCATGTTGAGGTGCATAGAATGTGAAACTAGATGTGAGAGAAGGGTTGTTGTACTGAGAAGCTTTGTGTCTCCCATAGGAGAAGGGTTTGAGAAAAGCAGACACGTTATAAAATGAGCTAGGCACATGATTTCCACTAGGAACAAATATTTAAGCTAGGGTTTCACTTACTTCGAGTACGATGAATGAAAAGAAAAGAGATTTTTAAATGGCACCAAAAAAAAGTACCCAATAGGAGATAAAAGAGGAATATCCAAAATTGATTATTCGGTCATTGCGAAGTAGATATCGTAGGTTAAAGACATTCTTTTCATTATCAAAATTCTTTCTATTCTTCTATTCATATTCTTTGATTCATTTTGGAGACAACCATTTTCAGGGTGGCAATGAACTAGTGTGGGGTAATGTTGATCAGTTAGAACTGGAACTTAGTGAAGAAAAATCAAGGTTCATGGGAGAACAAAGCATATTCAAAGGTATGGAAGCATCGGAGAAGGATCGTCCAAAAAGAGCACATTCAAGACTTAACTATTTTCATGATGAGGATCTATTTTGGAGATAACGTGTGGAGCACTCAAACCTGATTGGAGACTTGCGCATCACACATTGGCTATTTTTGGATGATCGACTATGAAGTGCTTTGCATGGATGCAGGATAAAGATAGAATTATGAACTGATAGTTGACAAAGAGAGATCTATTGCTAGCATTCTTGCATGTAAGCCTATTTTTGTAACAACGTGTGGCTAATAATAGCATGTGACCTATTTTGGGATTAGATAAGCAAGTAGAAGGAAAGTCCCCACCCTTCTAAATATGTAGTGAACCTGTGTAGTAGATATAGCAGAGAGAGCATAGATATACGTGTGAGAACTAGGTATAATGAGATTGTCTTGCTAGATCTATTACGCGCATGAGCGTATATACCTCAAGTATTATTAATGAAGCTTCGTGGTATTTATCGTAATTAATATAATAGAGATTATGGACTGAAACAAGGTGTTATCATGGTTATAATTTAGTATTGCATGCTTGTTTCCATTATGGGTATCCCTTAAGGTTGTTATTTTATAGATCTAGGTCCGAATACGCACCGTTTGAAAGATATATTAGTTATATGTCTCGAATGATTAAAGTCTTCATTTGGCTAACATCCTCGCAAAAACAACCCTAAAGAGGGCCCGGTACCTTTGTGCACTTTGGGTGAGTGCTCGGTCTAGGCTGAGTGATGTGCTAATGCACTGGGCTTGTATCACTTAATTCTAGGCTGCATCGTGATATTAGGTGTTTAAAGTGAGAATGGCTTATTCTTAAGCCTATTCAGTGACCTAGCTAGTAGCATAGGTGCTGGTGTATGGAAGTTGGAGCTTCTTCGACAACTTGAGAATCATGTTGATAACATGTTTTGGGCATGCTTGGAACTCACATGAGATTTATGGTGCAAATAAAGGTGAATGACCAAGTTCTGTGTGCTTATTTAGACAGACTAGATATGAGTGTTAGGAGGTATGAGGATGTGTTGTGGAGCCATATGGGATCATGGAAGCATGTATGTAGTTGTATCATGATGTACTAAGTATGTTAGGACATTTTGGAGAGTTTCCATGATGAGTTATGAGGTTTTTTCAAATTGACTCTATCCTAGTGCGGTAAAGAAAAACCTAAGGGCTAGCTATACAAATGAGAGGGTATGGAGAGATGGAGATATATCCGAGTAATGAAAATGATTGGAGATGTTATTAATATGTGTCATGTTTCTATGGGAAAAAATTTGGTTGAAATGATGAGTATTTTGTAAGTTATGTCGAGTTTTGGTGAAATGTGGTCAAGAAGAAGGTCATTTCCACTCAAATTGGATCTACCGATGCTCACCACCGAATTGTGTGCTTTTCATGGGACCTTGTGGATTTCAAGGATGTTTCTAAATTGATTCTATAAGGTTTCATAAAAATAATGAGGTAATTTCATATGTAGGTTTTTATGAATGAATGTTAAGAAGGTAAACAACTTCTTATGTGTTTAAAACCCTAGCTCAAAAAGCGGCATGGAGAGAAAATTATCGAGACGTCCAAAATTACTTGGTAGTGCTTGGATCATGTAGAGTACTCCTCCGGGTTTTCTAGAAAGGTATGGTAGAGGTTGTGGTGATGAGTTGACCCCACCCAAATAGTTCTGTTTCTGAAGAATTTTAGTTTAGGACAAGGTTGTCCAAAGGAGTTGCATAAGATAAATGAATGTTATGGTGAGTATGTGAGTTGTTATGTATTTACATTATGATATTAGGTTACGGTGATGTAGTTAAATGGTCAATTATGCTTCATTTATGATGACTGGTCAAAGGGAAATTTTGGGGCAGTTTCAAAGTGAAGTTTCAGAGAGATGAACTTAGAGTTGAAGGATTTCCAATACCAATGGTATAATTTAGGTCTCATGATGAGTTGATTTGATGTGGTTTGTATGATAGATTGTGAGGAAGAAGGTTTCTTACTTTTCAGACATAACTACTTTTCTTAAAAGAATGAGTTGGTTGGAGCATGAGATGGTTGAGTTGATGGTTTCTAATACCTAGAAAGTGAAGAGGAGTGACTTTGGAATATATTTAATGCATTTATAGGTCTTGAAAGTATCGTGAAGGGTGAAAAATATTTGATTTTGTAAAACCGGTTTTTAGACAACTTGTTTTTTGTGAAGAGTAAAGTTGCTTTATGGTTTGAACTAGTGGATGTTTCATGAGTTATAACTTGCATAAAAGTGATGTAAAAGTCCAAAAATTTCCATAAAGTGGTCACATACCATAGTTGAGTTCACCATGAGGGATCTTGAGGCCCAAAGGTAAAATCAGGGTGTTGGGAACAACTATTTTGAGAAGGATATGAGCTAGTTTGCCCATTAAATGAAACAATTTGATTAGTTAATGTAAATGTGTTACCATGTATGATGATGTTATGATATATTAATCATGTTTGGTGAATATGGGAGCTTGACCAAGGATGGTTTTGGCATGAGTGGATTTTCTCATCCTAGTGATGGGGTTTTGAGGATTTTTGGTGCATGATGGATGGTTTTAGGCATGGCCGACCTATATGGGTCAAATGTGAATGTTTTAGTGATTCATATGGGATTTTTTAAGTTGGTATGGTCGAAATAAAGGAGGGAAGCTGACATATTTTGAATTTGAATCAAGGAGAGCTTATAAAAGTGATGTTTTGGGTGCAATTTGGAACTAGTTGAGTGTGCATGAAAAGTGTGACCTAGGTGAGAGTTTTACAGGTACTTTTGGTGCCCATTTTGAGCCCTGAATTAAATTTTCCTTTTTCATAAACTTTTAGTTAATGCAACTCTATGTGCTTTGTATTGCTCCCTGAGCTTCAAAATTCATTTCGAGTAAGGAAGAAGTGTTAATTTGTATGAAAGGTCATGCCTTAGCCAATTGAAAGAGAAGATTCAACAAAAATGTCAAGGGATTTGGTTTAATTGTTTGGTTGATTAAGTAAAATATTCAGATAGACAGGTGATTGAGAATATTTCTACGTCTTTCATGAGGAACTTGCAAATCAACACTAAAATGATCCAAACCGCTTCCAAAAAGAAAAACCGAAGATATGAAGGCCCAAAAGCATGCAAATCAACCATGAAGTGAAAAATCTATGAGATCTGGTTGAAAAAATTAGTTAAAAATTGAATTATCCATTTTCACAAAGCACAAAAAACTCCAAATGGTGTCAAAATCCCACATCTCAAAGCATTGATCATTGGCATTTGAAAACTCACATGAAACTAAATTTTAAAAATATTGGAGGGTTAACTTTAAAAGGGCCTACAAACGTTCATTTGGTCATCAAATGTATACATTTCTGATCACTTCAAGCACTGTGATGAAGGACCATGTGGCGGGATTTCGGGGTCTCTTCATAGCCTTTACATTTCGTGGACTCCAAGTTCCCTGAAATAATGCACAAGAAAATAATTTATTGGAGTCTAGGAAAGGTTGAAAAGTTAATGATACATGTGGCGGAAAGCTAGATGGGATAAGAAGCACAAATAAAAGGCTAAGAGGTGGACACATGTCTCCATTTGAAAAACTTCAATGTAGATGAGCCTAGTGGACCTCAAGTTAGTGGAATAAACCAAATTTCATAAAGCTTGAGATCCAGTTGTTTGACAAGTCAACATGGATATGTGGAAACATTTTTATGAAGCTAATTGTTTCTAAGAGAACCCGATAAAGTTTGAAGTTGTGATGTGAAGATAAACCATGAACCAATGAAAAGAAAGCAAGAAGGAAAGAACACTGCGAGCTGACACGAGGTATTGATCTTTGCTTATTGGTTAATATTTCATAGTTTTCAAATGAGTTTTAAAATAGTCCGACATCCCAAAGAACGTTGGGCTTCCTCATTTGTGATACTTTTTCAGATGGGTATAATATGTTAAAGAAATAACTGACATGTGAGAAGCATGTAACTTTTTTATTAGCTCACATTTCACATTTTTTCAATTGAGACTATCAAAAAGTTTGACACAATGCAAGTGGCGTGGAATGATCTTATTGGATAGAGCTTCACACTTTGTCAAAAGGGATATCAAAAGATTGAATTGTGAAGTAACATAGAGCTCTCTGATTGGTTCAAGTTTTGCAGGGATCATTTAGGGCCATCTAAAAGTATGAATTGTGAAGGTATGTGGAGCATTTTCATTGGATCACGTTTCATGATAAGAACTTAAATAAGAGGACAATCTAAAATGTGAAGAAAACATGGATATTTTTCATTGGATCATGTTTCAATATGGCTAGTACAAGTAAAAGAAAATACCGAAAATTTGAAAATGTGGAGCTTTTTCATTGGCTCACGTTTATGAAGAGCAATCAAGTGAAAGAACTCAAATTAATGAAGTGAAATAATAAAAACAAAACCGACCTCAGAAGATGTGGGTTTATCGATACCCGTAGAGATGGATGTTGAAGTTGATGTTCGATTAAAGTTGATCAATTCCGAATGTATGTAAGTCCTCATGTCCTATAAAGTAACATGCACTCAAAGACACTAAACAAAAAGGATTAGATAAATGGATAGGTGAGCTACTCAGAAAAGGCCAATTCTAAGAATCCAAAGGGACTTCCTTAGAGGATGTCAACTCACTTTTAGACAATTAAGTAGATTGAAAAATAATGATATGGATGAAGATAAATATATATAATCAATGTAGATATGTAGATAGAAGATAAGAAGCTATAGATTTAGATGAATGATAGGAAAGTCTGTGCAGCTTCAAAGTGGCCCAAGCGAGGGTAGATGCAATCTGGACACGTTCAAAGTAGTCATACTAGAAATCATTGGTTTCTTGTTTGATCTCATGAAGGAATTCAAATTGATCTTGATGTCTTGATCAGTATCAAAAAATGAATTGTGCAAAGTGTGAGCTCATGTAGGATATTGTATTGTTATAAGAAAAGGGGTGTTGGACTATCGGAAGGTTGTAAATGCTAGTAATTGGATGTGAGTGAACGAGTACTGCCATCTAATAGAGAGCCATGCTTGGAAATAAAAAGTTAAATGAAAAGATTTGATGAAGAGTTGATAAAAAAGTTGATATAAAAGATGATAAATGATTTGTATTTTTTGAATCAGAATCGGCCAATCATTAGATTAGGAGAATCATTAGTGATTTTAGAGAATTGTAAAATTTTTAAAAATGAATATTTGATGATATAGAATGGTGTTTCAAAATAATTTAAAGATTAAATGTGAATTGAAAAGAAGTAAAGAGAGATTTGTAAAGGTACCTTAGATTGATGTGAAGCTAAAATATGCCTCAAACCTTTGTTTGGAGAAGATCTGAGTTGACAGAGAATGTTTCGATGTTGCGCTACAACTTGGGTGATGAAATATGGTCTCAAAGGAAAGGATTGATGAAAGACTTGATAATGATTGGTCATAACCTTGATGTCTTTGTGTTGATTGATGGAATGTAAGATACTAGTGCTTGAGATAGAAAGTTGGGGCTCAGAGATTCAAAATTGAGGATCTGGAGAAAGAGTAGAGAACTACTATTTATAACGATTCAACTAAATCACAACGATCTGGGTTTTTCAGGGATTTTGAGTGGTAAAGTGGTTAAAACCACTTCTAAATGAAGTTATTTGGTTTTGGAGTTTGGGTAAATGTTGAAGGGATGTTTTTATTCAAGGTGAAGAGGTTAAATGGTTATGAAATGGTTTGTTTTTTATTTGTTTTATTTGTATTTTGGTTTTCAAGTGGTTTTAAGCGGTTAAGTGTAGATTTAAGGGTAGATTTTATGATAGTATTTATGCTAGGTAAATATCTACGACTTAGGATAAGGGATAGATTAAATGATGATTTGATTTTGATATAATGATATGTGAGATAATGTAAGTGTAAAGATAGGAGTGTAAATTTTTAAGTGTCTACATTTGCCCCTTTTTTTGAGTAGTTTGGTGTAGGAAAAGTGCTAGACAAAAACAATGATAGATTGATTTATATGGGTGATCCCCCTCAAAATGGGTGATTGTAGCACAGTGTAAGGAACACCAATTTGATAGGTTGGTTGGATAAGTTTGACATGTGTTTTTAAAATTTTCCCTAGGTTGGGTATCAAAATGAGGAATGCTACCATTGAATCAAGTGATAGGGGAACCAAAGGGTCATTACCTATGGACATATGATTCGTAAAGGTAGGCTAAAATGATGGGGAAGTCAAGTGATGGGGATGAAAGGGCACACATCCCATAGATGTATGACATATCCCGAGAGAATTTTTTATTTGATATTTAACATTTCGAAAGATTGAGGTCATTTTAAATGAGATAATGTGTTGAAATGGGAAAATTTGGGATCATAAAAAATTGTAAAATTGGGGATTTATGATTTGTGATGAATGTGATTGTGATGTGATTCAAGGAATTGTTGGCAATGGCGTGAAAGGGTTTTGGGGATATAAAATCTAAGGGAGGTGATGAATAATGCATTTTGGTGACTGTATTTACACATGATTTGGGGAGAACGTGAGGTGAGATAAAAATGGTGATTAAGAGTGTGATTGAGAAAGAAATAGTGATGGTGTCTTTGAGTAGACATAGGAGGCCCACACATGTAGACGTGAGTCAATTTTTTTTTAATGAATTTTGTTGGTTTTTGGATTTGATCACCATTTTTGTCACGTATGACGGTTTTGTTTTGAATCATAAGAATCATCATGCAATTCACTCGAATTGGTGGTGATTCAAGTGAATCACTAGCGATTAGTTTGATCTATGTTTTTGATAGAAAAATTATTTTTGAATATTTTTGATAGTGAAGTGGATGTTTTAGATAGAATTTTGGGATGTTTTTGATAGTGGATTTTAATGTTGGTTTTTTTTTTTATATAGGTGGATGCAAAGTTAACCCTCTGAGATAGGATACCTATTATTTTAGAGGAGGTGTGGGAAGATATGATGGATGATGATTGGGCCCATGTAGAGGTAGTGGGATTTGTGGGGATGAGGGATTATAGGTAGATTCATAGATGTCAGGGTTTTTTTTGGCATTGATGGAGAGGTGGAATCTTGCCACCTGTACTTTTTGGTTACCGATAGGGGAGATTACTATTACATGGAGGATATTCATAGGATCATGAGATTTCCAATGTGTGGAGAGGGAATCTATACTATTGATGAGTCTAAGAGAGATGATGTTATGTAGAGGTTTTATGGGGATGAGGTGGATGATGTGAAGTACTCGTCAAGAGATTTGGTTATCAAACTTTTTATTTCCATCGAGAGAAATAGGTACATGGATGATGATGATGATGATGATGGCTATTTCATGTTTTTCCCTCCCGATTCTGGAGGAGGTAGGTTTCCATGGATGATGACAGGAGTAGTGGCCAAGATGATGGAGCATTGGACTATTTTTGAGTGGGCACCGACATTATTAGCACAAATATATAGAGATATGTGGGCTTGGAAAGTTCCACAAGAGGTTTGATATTGATGTGGCGTTTTCATTACATTATTGGGCATATGAGCATATAGCCATTTCTCATCCGCATGGTTTTCCATGGGGTGGTTTCATGGATAGGCATGCTAGTTTCATGAGATGGAGAGAGGATATGTGTCGAGAGAAGAGGACGAAGAAGGTGAGTTACTATAGAGATATTTTTGATAGGATTGCAGTAGGTGATGTGATATGGAGGCCTTATGTAGGGTTTCTGAGTGATCTTGGATATGAGCACGAGCTTGTTGGGACAATTTTTTTTTATGGATATAGGCATGGAGAGGAGGGAGTATGAGATGGTTAGATTTGGCCTGTTAGATGGAAATTTGGTTTGATACATGATGTACCTAAGGATCCTGTTCTTTATAGATGGGAGGATGGGGATACAAGAGACTCCCATAAGGCGTAGTTATAGAGTGAATTTGTGATAGTAGAGGATCAGGGGGATATGGGTATTGATGAGGAGGGGGAATTAGTTCCTATTGATGATGCTGGGTGGTCATGGATTGACTACATTTAGTGGTGAACGAGAGCGTATGCTAAGTTTGAGAGGACTAGATTGATTCAGAGGGGGAGGAGAGTGTGTGCTCAGGTAGAGGGAGCACAAGAGGTAGTGAATGTTAGTGATGATGAGGAGGATGAGGGGGACTTGGGGGAACTTATAGCTGAAGTGACATAGTTGAATCGAGAAGGCCACAATGGAGGCTGAGAGGGATAGTATGGAGGAGAGAGAGATGATTTGGTTGGGGTGAGGGATACATTAATTGGAGAGAGAGAGATGGTGTCATAATAGAATGAGGAGATGGACTCAAAGCATAGTTGGCATAGTATTAGTTTATCAAGATTGGTACCGCCAACATTAGGATACTTTAAAGAAGGCCCTAGGAATTATGGGGGCTTTATATCTAGTGCAGAGTGTTGACAGCTCGTGCACAAGATAAGAATCGATGGGGGCACCATGTATGATCAATGCATCTCACTATCAGTCCTTCGATGGGAAGATTTGTCATATTATGAGGACATGGTCATACATTATTTACCTAATGTAGTGTTATATGCAGATCATCTAGCGTAGTGAGGGGCAGTGCCCAAGTGTGAGTGCAGGGAGTGTAGGTCAGCCACCTAAGGGGCCAGATGGAGGATCCGGTGGTGATGGGGGTGTTAGGGGGTGGTGGAGGTGATGGGAGTGTATATTCATGTCAGTGAGATTTTGAGAGATGTCCAGTTTACTGGAGAGTGATTATGTGTATTGTGATTGTAGATTTTGATATGTATACGACTCTTTGTGAAGCCTTTGATGATATATAGAGACTTTTTTGATGATGTATTTGGGACTTTGATTATATATATATATGTATATGATGATGATGTGGTTGTGATTTGGCTTATGTTGATTATGATATATGTATTGATACATGGGTTTTGATGTTTTCTTTAATTAGTGTGTCTAAGTTTTTATATATGGACAATGTGAATTTATGATTATATGTTAAATGTGATTTAGATGATACGACATGACTTAATATGTGATAAAAATGTTAATCAAAATGTTTTCTATCTTTGTTGAAGTAGGAAAAAATGGAATGATTGCTTTTGATATGGATTTGATACATACGTAATGGGTATAGAGATGTGAAAGCTCTTGCACCTTTATCCTTTAATAATGTTAACACAAGACTATCAGTGGGTAGTGATACATAGGACCTCAATTATAGAGATGAAGTGATTAGATGTACCTTCCTAGACACAAAAAGGGTTTGTCATGTATAGGTCATGTGGAAAGAGGGTTCTTTTTTTTTTAAAAAAAAAAATCATAAAGAAATTCCCCCAACTATACATATTTTATTTTGACACAAACCGATCGATGTGGGAATCGATGATGGGAAGCTTTCCTAGGATGCTTTTGATATTTTAACTTTTGAAGATCGATTGATCGATGTGGGAAGCCTTTTTATATGGTAGCCATCCTTTGAGGGAGTGGTATACAATTTTGAATTTTTATTTATATAGATAGCCATCCTTCGAGGGATCATTCTATGATTTGACTAGTAGTTTTCCTTCTAGGGATCAATCTACTTTTTCTTTTGATAATTTTTGATATATTTATTTTTGAATAGTTTTCCTTCGAGGGATCAGTCTATTATTTTTGATTTTTGATAAAGAGCATCCTTAGATATTTTTGAATTTTATTTGAGCTGAGGGAAAACCTTACTAGATTGTTTCAAGGAGGGGAAAGATGTGTACATGACCTACACATATGTTCCCCATGACATGATTTTAGTTGGTACAAGGTTAGATGGATGTAATGATTATGGGGTTCTACTAAGGAGGAACTTGTCCAGTGAAAGATGCGATGAATAGAGCCGTGGTTCTCATCTTTAAGGTTTATGAGGATAGTGACGGAAAACCACATGCTTTCAAATCATTACGATGAGAAGATGATTGGTTGATGGTTGGATGAGGTCTTAGATATAACTATTTTCATGATGGTAAAAAGTTAACATTAGAGAGGCCAAAAGTGCAAGGCATTTAGAGGTTTGTTTTTAGGTGTACCATCAAGGGAGGCTAGGTGATACGCTCCCGACCCATATTTGTGAGTGATGAAATCTGTAATCAATGACTTGTTCACGGCCTTGCTCATCTCGATGAGCGAGCATAGCTCCTAAAGAATGATTTTAACATAGCTTCTACATGTTTATTATATGTACATATGTAGAGATAGGAATGGCTCCCCTCGTGAGGAGGTGTGAGTATAGGTGGTGATAAAATATAGTGTTTGATTTCATCAAAATCCTTTTGAAAATTAAGGTCCCATATGAAGTCAATGTATTTACGAAGAAGGTGGTGAAATGGTTAACAATGGTATGAGATTTGAGATATGAAACATTAGATAGACTATAATTTACCTTGAAGGCTATGTAACTATTTGAGATTTGATGGAGGAGGCATTTCAATGATTGCTTTAATTTTGGTGGATCTACTTCAATACCTTGGATAGACATGATGAACCCTAGGAGTTTACCAGTGAGAACACCAAAACACACTTAGTAGGGTTAAGACAAAGGAAATATTGAATAAGACAGATAAATATTGATTCAAAGAAAATGAGATGATTTTTACGTTGTTTAGATTTTCCTAAGATATCATCAACGTAATCCTCTACTTTTTTGGATAAGATCGTGGAAGATATATGTCATGGTGTGTTGATAAGTGGCTCCCACATTTTTAAGTCTCGAAAGGTGTAACAAGGTAGTGAAGGTCCCCAAGGGGTGATGAAGGATGTCTTATGTTGATCTTCAGTGGCAATAAGGATTTGATTATAACTAGAAAATCCATCCATAAGGGAGAGCATTTTCATGGCCCAGTTGTTAGGTCGATCAAGCGGATTGATATTCGGGAGAGGGAAATCATCTTTAGGGTAGGAAAGATTGAGATCCCAAAGTCAAGTGCAAATGTGTAACTTTCTTGAGGCTTTGGTTATAGGTATGATATTAGAGACCCATTGGATAGTCAATGGGTATGATGAAATTAAAGTAAAGAAGATGTTTTAAGTCTTATTTTATAAGGAGAGCTACGCGGGTGCATCTTAAAGATTTTATTTGATGGGTTTGGCATTAGGATAGGTGATGATATTATGTATGATGATATTGGGGTTGATACAGGACATATCACTATATGACCAGGAAAAATATTGACTATATTTGGATAAGAAATCGGTGAAGTATTTTAATTCTTATGGATTTAGGGATTGACTAAATTTAACTATGCGAGGTTCCTGAGGGGTTCCTAAGTTTACGTCAATGGTGGATTCATTAAGGAGGGTTGATGTATCAGGTGGTAAGTATTTTGAAGGAAATGGTTGTCATCTCCCATATGGGATAATATTTCTTGATCGTCATGCATTGAAGGGTGTTGATGGTGGGTGAATCTTCTTCAATCATTCTTGCCAAATGAGAGGAAGTTGCTTAATGACATGGTTGGATTGATAAGTTAATGGGAATAAGGAAATAGTATTGAATAAAAAAATTAGGTGGGATGGAGATGGTGTCATTCATGTCCATGGATCGCGTGTTCGTGGATGGGGTGACTCAAGTTTAGTGATACGTATAGATGTGGTTTGAGAAGATGATTCGATAGAGGGCCTTTCATATCCTAGCCAAGTAATTTTCCGTGGTTTGAGAGAATGTTGGATAATCAAATCATGCATTCCTTCTTTATAGCATCTAAATCTAAAACCCTTCCACGCGTAGTGGTGGAGATACATTTGAACTAAGGTGGGATAGTATTAAGAGTCGAAATCAGATTTAAAGGGAATGACGTGGTTTTGATGATTGTATTGTGAAGAGGGATGATCAATACCCCCATATACAAGGTTTGTTTTTAGATAGGTGGGGCCACAAGAGATAATTTATCTAACGTAAGGATTGTACAACAATTATTTGTCTAGTCTTCCATATATCTTAGGTGTGGGAAGTGAGTTAAGCATGAGGAGATGGTATTCCGCCAAAGATGAAACATGTTTTATAATGTCACCGAGGGAGGAGTCATCGAGTAGTTTGGATGATGGAATGGATGTGCTAGTGGATGCTTTTCAGAGGATTTTGATTTCGGGATGAGGATTTTGATTTACAAGTACCTCATATTAAAATCGACTTAAAGGATTATGATTTAGACCATGAATGTCTTACCTTTTATTCATATTTAAGACATCGGTGAAGTGTCGAAGGGACACAATGCATGGTGCATATCCAAGGTCATCCTAACAACATATTATACTAGAACTCTCCTTCTATGATATAGAAGAGTTTGGGAAGGGTTTTGACACCAAATTTAAGAGGTAAAATGACAATACCTAATGTGGGTGCAATTATATCATTGAAAGCTCGAAGGAGGAATAGTGTTTGAGCAATGATGGTATTTGGTAACTATAGTTGGTTGAAGGTGATGGATGAGATGATGTTGATTGTGGTGCCCCCATCAATCATGACCCTCTTGATGAGGACATCATTGATTTGAGTGGTAATGAAGAGAGGTAAGTCATGATCCTTAAGCTGAAGTGATGGTATTTCAATAGAATCAAAGGAAATAGCTAAGGATGTTTTGAGAGCACCTACAAAATCTATGAAAGAGTGGGGATCATCTGTGGGTACTAATATAGACTGGAGGGATTTGATCATTGCTTGTTTGTGTGAGGGTGATGTTTGAACCAAATCATAAAGTGACATTTTAATAGAGCCTGGTGTAATTGTTTGATGATGAATTTTGGTACTATAGTGGAGGGTGGAGGTGCAACGATAATGGATATTTTAGCATTCGATTGTGATGTTTGATTAGAGGTCTCAAGGGCAAGAGGGATGGAAACCTTAGGTTTATCTTTGGATGAGGAAGAGGTGAGTTTTGGAGGTGGTGGGATAGCGAAAAAATGTTTTTGGTTTACTTTGTTATGAAGGATTATGTGTAGTAATGTGAACAACATCAATCTAATGGGGAAGGAGTTTACTCAAGGATTCTTTGATAGTAGGGGAAAATGATGTTGCAGGTTTGGGTGAGGTTTTTTTGATATATGCAACTCTGAAGGGAGGAGGCCTTCGTTTTCAATATTTTTAATGACTATGTAAAAGGCTTTACATTCTTCTACAGAGTGTCCATGTGTCTGATGGTAGTTGTAAAAGGCTTCAAAATTATACCAAGAAGGTTTCCAACCTCGAGTGTTAGATGGTTTAAGAGGAGGTAACACTATGAGTGATTGTTGAAGCAATTTTTCTAGAATAGTTGTGTAGTGTCCCTTTAATGCGGGGTTGAAAGCAATGATGTTTCTTTTGATTTAATGGTAATGGGAGGTGCTGCCTTTGGTACAAGTTATTGGGTGGTTTTTCGATGATGATTATTTTTATTTTGTGATGGTGATAGGTAACATTGATGAGGGATGGGCCCAAGGATAGAGGGATGACATTTGGTTCTTCAGAGATGAGTGGTGGAATGGTTTATAATGGTGACATTTTTAGATGGGGAATGAGAATATGGGGGTCACATGGATGATATTGGGATGTAAAGTCATCATAGAAAATTTTCATGATTTGGATGACTAGTTATTTTTGAAGCATTTCATAAGGATCCTGAAGATAGTGGGTGAAGAGGATGTAGCTACAAATGCAAAGTGTTCATTCTCGGATAATAGATTTTGGGGATGTTTTTGATTTCTTAGATGTTGATTCAAGTATGTTACTAGAAGTGATTTTGGGCGTTGATTCAAGAATAACAAAAGATGTTTTATTGATGGTGTTTATGGTGTGGTAGGCTTGTACTGTACACCGTTTGTTTGGGGTTGACTAATCGATGGGGGATTATTCAGAAATGAATGTTTGAAGACATCAAGGTTCTTATTCTCGAGGAGGATTAGAGTCAGATAAATGTATCTCTCCTTTTTCAATTATATCCTAAAGGGCATTATGGAATGAACGACACCTTTCGATGTTGTGAACTTTAACCATATGGTATTTGTAATAGTCATTATCTCTATACCAAGAGGGTTTTGAAACAGAGGTTTTGATAGGATAGATGGGTGGAAGAGAGATCATATTAGAAACATGAAGTTTATCAAAGACCGAACTATAGGTCTCTCCAATAGGGGTATAGTTACGTTGAGGGTGGGAGCGTTTGGTGGTCAAATTTTCCTTCAGAGCATATTTTACGATATTATGACTACGATTTACATAGAAGATGGTTTGATGATTTGATGAAGACTTAATGCATTCAGATCCATAATTAACATAACATTCTATAGAGCATGTCTAGATCTAGATCTAAGAGTAACAAATTTAAATAATATCCATAATGAATCAATCATGCAAGAACCAATTATACTCAAGATTAATACTGATTCAGCTAATACACTCCATTATATTAAACACAATAAATACATAGAAGCTTATTACAACAAGTAATACCATAAGCTCATGTGCATCAGATCTAGCAAGAAGCATAATCTCACAATAATTTAATTCTCACATCATCCTCCTATACTACGAGATCACTACATATTTATAAGGGTGGGGACTTTGCCCTTCACCACTTGCATAACTCCCAAAATAGGTCACATGCTGAAAATAGCCATGCGCCTTTACAATAATAGCCACACATGCAAGTGTGCTAACAATAGACCTCTTCTAGTTAACTAGCAAGTAGAAATTCTATTCTTAGCCCACACCCATGCAAAGCGCTTAGTAGCCACTCTTCCAAAAAATAGCCGATGTGTGTCATGTCGCACAAGTCTTTATCCGGTTTGTGTGCTCTGCACGCTATCTCCAAAAATAGCCCGTATACATGTGAAAATGGCTAAGTCCCGAATCTTCCCTTGTCTTTCACACGTGTGTCCTTCCCTATCCTTCCATGCCTTTGACTGTGCCCTGTTCTCACATGTGAACCTCTTGTGTGCCTTCTGCTAAGTATCACACTTTGTCTGCTCAACATTACCCCACACTAAACTACATTTCCACCCGAAAATGGTTTCCTTTTAATATGGAATGAATAAAGAATAAGGAATGGATGAATGTAAAGAATTACTATATAAAGAATAATTATTTACTCTGCACCATCCTCTGCTTCAACTGGAAGAATTAGTTTTGGATATTCTTCTTTTATTTCTGCCTCTAATGTTTTCCACTCATTCAACATGACCTCTGCCTTTTCTGGAATATTTACTGTAATAGACTCTAACTCATCCTGGGAAATTTCTCCCTTTTCATTCTGTAATACTAACATAATGTTAGACATTGCAGACATTCTCCCTTCTAGAAGATCCATCTTTTGTGCTTATAAGTTTCCCAAGTTCATCCAACCTGTTCTTATGGGGCTCCTGGGCCACTGTAAGGGCCTCACGCTTTTTTGCTTTACCAAGTGCCAATCTTTCACGTGCCCCAAGGTTTCATCCTTCATTTCCTTTAGGACTTCATTTTCCTCTACCATGGTCCTTATTCTTATGACTACCTCCAGAGCTGTACAAATATTCAACGCTTGATCCACTTTCTTCAGCTCCTCCCACAAGGTTTGGAGCAATGCCTCGTATGATGAAATATTTCACACTACTGCAGCCTTTTCCCTCTCTTCCTCCTACTCAGGGTCCTTTGGTGTTGGCATCCAAACTGGTCCCTCCTCAAGCACCAAATCAACTAAGGTACGCACATAGTGCATAGCCAAAGGGAAATTTTTGGGTACCTTGGGCTCTAAGTGTGGTCTTGCTTGGAGGACATGATCCCCGATCTCCTCTGCCATGCCGATAAGGACCCCATTCTTCTTCTTCTCTAGGTCCTTCTCTCCTTTCAAGCATGTGATATCTCTGCATCTTTGGCCTTGATCTCTTCCTTAGTGCTTTGATAGTGGTAGAGATTTTCTATGTTCCTCCTTCGCCACCTCTATAGATACTTTTACCAAGGCATTACTTACCTATTCATCAGACATAACAATGGGTTTTATGG
The DNA here is from genome assembly GCA_018340775.1 of Taxus wallichiana var. yunnanensis. Classification (NCBI taxonomy): domain Eukaryota; kingdom Viridiplantae; phylum Streptophyta; class Pinopsida; order Cupressales; family Taxaceae; genus Taxus; species Taxus wallichiana. The sequence goes on along the minus strand of CM031240.1, from coordinate 4,953,644 downwards.
TTATATGTCTGGCCTGAGGTGCCTTCTTCAACCTTCTTGACACACAAGATTCTTCACATACGTCAAAGTTCTGGCTCATCCATGTGTGTGTGCATAGACCAAGATAGTTGCTTCCTTATGCACGTGGTGGCCATGTCTTCATCCATCAACTCCCATCCATATAACTCCTTAGGGCTCACCATGCTTTGAAAATGGGTGCAGCATGGAAATTTTACTTGTGTCCTCAACATAGCCCAAAGATGGAACAATAAACTCTCCACTTGTTTCTTTTAGTTCTTGGCCCCTTAGGAACTGGAGCACCAAGATTTGGAGCTGGATCTTCTATGTCTGAGCATTATCTGGTCTTGCTTCTTCTTCCTTTACCCCTTCTCCTTCATTCTTCACATCTTCATCTTTCATTTCTTCATCCTTTGGCTCTTCCACATCCTCTAGTTGTGTAGGAGATTCCAAGCACGCTCTCTTTAGACTCTTCCACCTCCTCATTTAGCTTCAATTTTCTCCTTCTTTCTCAGTTATCTCCTTCTATGGAGAGAGTCATGGTGATCTCTCACTGATTATGGAGTAGCACCTTGAGTTCTTGTCCATCTAAACACCCTCTTAAAGTGGCATTCTTTCAGGGGTCGCTCCTACCTCCAATTCTTTTCGTCTCTCTTCTTCTTCTGCATGTGGGGTGGAGTACTACACATGCTCGATTCTACCTATTCGAGGGTTTCCTTCATCCTCTATGCACCAAGCCACCACTATCTTCATGCTCTTCCTCCTCATCATCTACCTCTATAGGTTCAGTGGGCTTTAGAGCTGGTACATTCTCCACTGTATGCTTTCCCTTAGGTGGCCTGGAGCATGAACTCATTCTCCACATATTTTTACCCTCCAACTTAGGCTTAAGCTGAAGGTAGATAAGTGTGGCCCCACTATCTCCAATCACCAAACTCATGGGATTCATGCTTATCACATCTGAAATTAGCCTCTCAATGTAGGCAGTCTGACCTAGATATACATAAGTCTTACGCAACATGTGTGGTAGTCATAGTCTACCTTGTCTACAAAAAAATTCAGGCATCACACATTATTGAAACCGATGGACTGATGCCTGAAGTAAGTAGCATGCTGTGAAGGCATATGTAGCTTACACCAGGGGCTCCAAGTCCCATCCTTCATCACAAATCATGTGATGCAAAAGTGTTGATATACCACAAACTAGACTACCTTTCCCACCACTAAAGGTAACTCCTTAGGGATGCGCCACTCCTCTTCGAATGCCACGTGGAGCCTATCATACCACATCTCCACCCTCTACTTGAATGGCCCACTCATTGACCCTTCACACAAGTACTTCTCAAATCTTTCCGCAAGGGACTTATTCTACATGGGGTACTCCCAGATCTTGTTCTTTGGCCCATCGGGCACTCCGATTTCCAAAAATACCAAGGACAAATAGGACAACACCGAAACTGATTTTCTCACATGTGTGTGCACTTCCTCGATGATAGTTTCCACAATGTAGCCTGATATGTTGTAAATTTTTCCCTGTGACATTTCTCTCTTACAATGTGTAGCCACATTGTATTCACTGGGACCATCTCTCTTGATCATTCAATTTGGTGACTAGATGTGTAGCCGCTATACCACTGGGTACTTCTTCAGTTTGTCGATATCCATTCCATGCATGACCTTTGGTGTACCCTAACTCCTTCCACATCTCCAAGATTGTTATTTTATCTTCAAGTCACTATTCAAGATCCACTCCTATGCCCCTTAATCCTTATAGTTGAAATCAAAGTGGTTTTAATCCTTACCCTACATCCTGATGAAATAGAAAAGTCTTCATGTACCCTACTCATCAACCACTAGTACAAAGGTTCATACTTTCCAAAATATGGAAGCTCGTACAACTGGTAAACTCCAATCTACTTTAAGTAACTTTCTCCAAGTGTCATCATACACCGCATGTCCTCTCTATCAGTGTGCTTGTTTCATCTTCGTATTCAACAACACATCCAATTCCTTTTTGTTATCTGATGTGTGGTGGTTGTAGTCACTTATCTTGCACTTCCTAGACATGAGAATCCCATTCTTGTCCCACTATCATGCCTTCTAGGTATTACATCTCTGAAAAATTCTCTCGGGAGAAATTTCAACCTCCGCTTCCACTTTCTTCTTCCCTTTGGCTCCTACGGTAGGTGCTTTCTTTGGTGCCATCTATAAATCACAACTTTTATGTCCTCAATGTTCTCACCTTCTATCTTTTTCAGCAACATGCAAACTCAAACCCTAGCTTGAATCCATGTGCCCTAGTTGAAATCATGTTGCCCTAGCTCTTTCACAATGCTCTGCTTTGCTCAAACCCTTCACCAATGGGGACGTAAGCTTCTCCTATGCACAAATCTTGCTCCTCATGTCTGGTTTCACACTCTTCACCTCAACATGACTTCATCTCACTCATTTTCACACTTAGCTCTTTCAAATTTTTGTGATTTACAATGGTAAAAATGAACTCGTATCCCTTCCTTATATAGATTTTGAAAAATTTAGTGCATTTATTGCTCCTTCACCTACCAACAATCCTCATTAATTGACCCTTTTCACATTTTTCCATGTGGTACATCTTTGTGCCTCATCTATAACCTTTTAGCATGCCTTCCTACCTTCTGGCTACAAGCTTCTCTTCAAGCATGCTTCCATGCCCTGAGTACCTCATCACTGCACCTTCTCCTAGTAGTCTCCATGACCGTTGCTTACCTTGCGTTATATTGTTCCTTCATTTATCTCCATCTATGGTCCTTATTTGGAAGCAATATTCTATTCACCAACTCTTCAAACTTTGAATAACACTGTAGTAGTTTTTTCCTTTATGTGTACCCATTTCTCAATAACCACCCCACACAAATGGTATGTGTAGTCCTCTGCGCATAAAAATACTACAAATGGTAATTAGCTTCTGGTGCGCAAAACGTGCTTATTTCACAAAACACCAACTAAATTGACAAAGCATAGTGATGAAGAAGGAAATACATTAAGGGAATACATAATTGAAAACCTAATCTAAATGGAAATACTACCTTATTACAAACACCAAGAAGACTTATTTATAGTAGGGATTTAGCCTACTCCCGTTGAAGTAATCGGTAACCGTATTCCATCAAGCATTTCTAACTGACAAGCTCCTGTTTCAAGTATGTGAGTGATAACATATGGTCCTAACCAATGTACTTTGAGTTTTCCTGGATGGCGCAGAAACTTAGAATCATAAAGAAGCACCATCTGTCCTATCTCAAGATTTTTTTCCCTAATGTGCCTATCATGCCATGCTTTCTACCTAGATTTTTCTTGCTTTTGACTCAGCAGTGCTATTGCTCATCACTCATCCAACTTAATCAACTTGTCAATTCATTCTTCTAATGCTTTCTCATCAACTAGACCTCCAATGCATGCAATACACAAAGAAGGTAACATGAATTCCATAGGAAGAACTGCTTTTGTGCCAAACACCAATTGAAAAGGTGTGGCCTTGTTTAACCACTTGTATGTTGTTCTATATGCCCAAAGTACTATAGAAACTTTATCATCCCAATCCTTTCTTCCAACATCAAAATTTTTGTCAATGTCTGGCTCAAAATCTTGTTGAAAGCCTCAATAGTCCCATTTTCCGAGGATGATATGGTGTAGTCTTATGGTGTGCAATCATGAATTCATCCAATAAAATTCTGATTGTCTCATTCAAAAATGTGTGCCCTATCACTAGTCAAACTCAAAGGGCATCCATACCTTGTAATAATATTTTCCCATAGAAACTTGGGCTATCAGTAGCCATTGTACAATCCTTTGTAGGTGTTGCTTCTACCCACCTTGTCAGATAGTCTATGTGCAAGTAATGATATAGCGTGATCAGTCCTGTGCGTGGCTGGTGAAATAGACCACAAAATCTATAGCCCATTTTTCAAACGGTTCTGCACTAGTAATAGGTCTTAGAGGCATTTCATCTCTTTGACCTAGTTTTCCAAGGTGCGACAGTGATCACAAGCCTTGCAATATGCCTTACAATATTTATACAAGGTCTCCCACCATAATCCAGTGAGTAGAATCTTACGTGCAGTGGTGTCACCTGCATAGTGCCCACCTGCAATACCACCATGAGCCTCCTCCATGATATCTGTGCTCATGTTCCAAAGACACATCAGTGCAATACTTCATCTCGACCTAACTTGTATAGGTCACCACTAATCAACATAAATGGTGCCACGAATAGCAAGTTGTTTCTTTCTAAGGATTTCATCCCTTCTGGTGCCATACCCATGTTGTAGAAAGACAACAATGTCCTCTAATTCTGATGGCATGTGTTATAACCTATATAACTGTGCATCGGGCATGGTATCTTCAATTTCCTATGCTTCTTCTCCCGATTGTATTCTAGATAGATGATCCGGTCAGAATTACTTTTCCTTGGTTTTACCACAACTGTGAAATCAAATTCTTGGAATAAGAGTACCCATCTACATATGTGCCCCTATAAAATGGGCTTGTTTACCAAATACTTCAATGCCATGTGATTGGTATAAAATACAAATGGTGTAGCTAGTAGGTACTATCTAAATTTATGTAGCGCATAGATCATCGACAAAGCTTCGCACTCTGTAGTTGTATAATTTTCTCTGCAAGAGTCAACTTTCTACTAGCAAAATAGATAGGATGATCTATAATACCTTCTCTAGGCTGAGCCAACACCATGCCAATGGCCATGCCAGAGGCATCCACATGTACATGAAACAATTGGTCCCATGAAGGAAAGCACAAATAGGCATGTAGTAAGTTTCTCCTTCAATGTCTCGAATGCATGCATGTGGTTCTCCCCAAGTAGAACGTCCCTTTTCCTTTTAGTAACTCCTCCAAGGGTGTGGAAACCTTAGCATACCCCTTTATAAATTTTCTATAATACCAGTGTGACCCAAGAATCCATGCACCTCACTTTGACTGGTAGGCTCTTCCAGGCCGATAATGACTACAACCTTAGTTGGATCAACCAACAAACCTTCTTTGCAGATGATGTGCCCTAACAATATTCCAAATGGTGTAGAAAATACACATTTCTTGATGTTCAAAGAGATGCTTAACTGTCAACATATTTCAAACATTAGGTGTAAATTGTCACAATGATCCTTAACAAGTCCATACACCATCCAATCATCTAAATAAACCTGCAAGAAGTTGTGAATAAAATATTTGAATGCTTGAACAACTATGTGCAAAAATACAACAGTGCATTTTTCAGACCAAAAGGCATCACAATATAGGAAAATGCCCCATTCAGTAGTAAAAGTAGTCTTTTCCTGATCCTCCTGTGTAATCCTAACTTGATGATACCCAAAGAATCCATCTGTAAATGAATAGATTTCACGCCCGCAATGCCTTCTAGTATTTCCTCGAGTGAATGGCATAGGAAAGGGATCAGTCACACATGCAACATTCAGCTCCTGTAGTCCACATAGATCCTAATCTGACCATCCTTCTTGATATTGATCACCATTGGGCTAACCCATTTTGACTCATCCAAGGGCTTGATGATTCCAGACTTCAACATTTTGTCAATTTCTTCTTTGACCTTTTCACACAAGTTGGGGTTCATCCTGTAGGTCTCTTTTTGACCGGGCACACCTTCCTTAAGCTTTATCTTCATCTCTCCTAATGATTCATGCACCTTTGAGTTCATGGTATCCCCGAGGGAATAAGTCCTGATAATCTCATAGTAACTCAATGATTTTTTCCACTTCAGAGTTAGACCAATAGTCCCAATTATGGCCTCCTTAGGCTCAACATCTGATCCAATATTCACTTTCTTTGTCTTCATAGGTTCATGATAGCGTGTGGTCTTATCTCACAATGTCCAAAACCTCATGCCTACTGTTGAATGGTCTACATCCAGATTTTCTACTTCTTCACCATCCACTAAGTTGACCATCTTTCCTTTTTCCTTCTCAAGGAAAGCATGCCTAAGTAGTGTGGCATCTGTCTCTATTTCTTCAAAAAATGTCCTGAGTCTTCTTCATCAAATAACTCCTGAATGAGTTCTTCCACCTTGGCACTATCTCCCATAGTTAAGCACTTTATAACCTTTAATGCCTCTTCTACTTGGAGGTTTAGTAGAGAAAATTCAAACGTCTGGATCATTCCTACAATTAAATCCTACCAATTTCTAGTCTCTCTATGGAGTTCCACATATACATACCAAGCACGTGCGTACCTTAGTAAAGTGGAATAAATTTTGTGCACCCAAAGTGAAGGTGGTAAAGCTTCTCCCCTCTATCCAAAGTCTCTCACACTGAACATGGTGTTGAACAAGTTGATTACCATGATAAGTGTAGATTTGAGTAGGTGCATTACTCTTGAAGAACCTAGTAGCAAGAGACAATCCTAATTTCATTCCATCCTACAAGATTATCCTTGTGAACCACCCACCAAAGCTTGCTTTGTCCCATGTAGGGTATATGCTAGCATATTCCATCTCTCCAACTGGTCTATCCACTATTCCTCCATGGTGCACATAAATACCGTAGGATCTCCTTCTCCAGTGTAACGAGGTACCGAGTTGTTACCTATTCTCCTGATACAACGAGGTCTACTATCCCACGCAAATGTGTCTTTACTTCGTGCCCTACCAACTCATAAGTACTATGAGCCCAATTATCACAAGAAACACTTGTAGTATCGCTAATAGACTATGCATCTTCCCACTGAAGGATTCCTTCTTTAGATGGCTCAAGTACCTCTGGGTCCCAGATGATGACACGTACATAAATCCTATTCAGGTCTTCCTCACTCAAAGGCTCAACATAGGGCATAGATTTTCCATCTGTTAAAGGGATAATAACTCTTTCCTCCTTGTTTTCAAAACTGATATAACCCTTGTTGAACCAAAGATCAACATTATTTTCATAGCACCAAGGATGCCCCAAGTAGATCTGGGAAGCTATCTACCTCTGCCAAGTGCCAAAACCTCAAAATCCCTAGTGAACTTGGCTCCATGTATGGTAATGGATGCATCTTTTAAAACTCCGATGGGAGTGGCCTTAGTTCGGTTAGCCATGAACAATACATTCAAAGATGGATGCAATGGAGGTCTCCCCATTTGTACCCATGCATATAAAGTAAGAACATTGACTTTTCACACATGTATCAATCAATATATTACTCAAAAGCCATCCATCCACAACAACATTTAGAGTGATTTCCTTGTCATAATCTAAGCTATGAGGGGGAAGGTTTACATGCAGGATTTGCCATCCAGTCTCAATACTTGCGTGTAGAGTGTTTCCCTTTAACCAATTCCCTAACAAAGTGGGATGATATTCTCTGGTGCAACATCTTGCACACTTCTTTCAAGTCATCCATATCAGATTGGACCATTTTTACTGCTTTCTTTTGCTCCATCTTCGTGATTACTCCTTTAAATACGTATTTCACCCTAAATATTTCTAAGTACCTCCATGGTTTCTTGATAAACCTCCTTCTAATGGGTAGGATCTGGGTACCGTGCATGTAGAACCTCCTCCTTAGTGATGGTAGGCTTTCTGCTACAATGCTTCTTTTGGCACGCTTCAGCATGGGTAGTGATCTTTATAGAAATGCCTCAAATTATGGTTCCAACTTGGGCATCCACTGATTTTCCACAAGCATGTTATATCCTAACCATCCCTTCGCACCTTTGTTTTCTTGTTTATGCTACTTACTAAGATGCTCATACAAGTCCTGGGAATTCCTCATAACTATGATTCTTTCCACAAAAAGAACATGTAATATTTGAGGACATTCACACCTGTAGTGGTCAGGAGATCCACATGTATAACATGTTCCATGAGGAAACTCACCTCATCCACCACCATGGCCTCATCCTCAATCCACCATGGTATCCTCTTGACCTATGCCATGACCTCCTTCAAAACACCTTCATTCGATCATAGCGCACTTGATTGTGATCCCGATCCTGATGTTTGTTCTTTCCTTTAGAGTTATCTGATACTCCTATCTATCGTACACCAATATCTATAACATCATGGATTTGACCAATCATCAATAGTCTTCCATGTCATGAGTTATGGACCTAAAAATTTTACAGTAGTAAGAGATGTTCTTCCTTATTACGCGTTGTAATAATGGGCAGTGGCTAGCATCATGGTTTAAATGACATATCTCATAGTCTAGCAATAATGAGCATACTGATATGTGGGGAAACTATCCTTGGTGTGACCTTCCACCTCACAATCTATACACCAAATCCCTTGTGCATCTCATGTGCTGAATTTTCCGATAGCTTCTCCAACTTACTTTTCACCATGGCTGTGATCTGTGCTTCCAAAAATGGGCTCACCCCAGTGTCTATACTTCCAACTGCCTCAAGTGCGTAAAGCTTACTTCAAGTGCTTCACATGGATCAATGTATGTCTTATGTGATAGTACCCTTCTAAAAGGTGTAATCAGACCTCCAACGAACCATTGTGCATGCTGGCTTGCATGAATATCATAAGAAAGCTTAGATAAAAAAGTGTTTTGAAATGGGACATCATACTCGACACTCTCAGTAGTGCCTTGCTTAATATCCTTGAGCACGCTTATACTCTTCTACTCAAACTCAGGGATGTGAAACTCTTTAAGGAAAGCATCTTTTAAAGCTGCATAGTCTACACAAGTCTGATCAGGGTCAAACTTTTTACTACCGTCTGTGTGCATGCCTTGTAATATAGTGGAAAATTGACTTTCCTACGCTCGAGCTTGTGATTCCTTTTACGTGCCACAATATTTCACACATGTGCATGTGTTCAACAACATCTTCTATGCCCCTATACTCTGGAAGACAAAGAGACATCTCCATGTAAATATTCTGGGGTTGGTGTGGACCTTGCCCACCTGATCCAGAACCTCCTGTGTTTCCTCTGCCTCTAGAACCACCAGATCCACCGAACTAGAACCACCTATACCTCCTGATCCTCCACCTGTAGCCAGAGATGGACCAAAAGATGTACTTCCATGTGTCCCAATAGTAGTATTGAACTACACCCTATAGTTTGCATGAAGTATTACCACTCCCAGAAGTGAGTCCAAAATTCGCGCACTTGAATTTGTGCAGATGATACACCTAAAAAGGTACCTCCAAACAACAATGAAGACATTTTCTTTGCTGCCATCATTGATGTACTTGTTATATGACTTACTCCTGCTCTCCCACTACCTAAATTAGCTTGTTGACTATTTTTATACTAGATACTGGAAGACCAAGTGCAAGGGAAAGGTTACTAGGTAGATTCAGATGTGTGCCCGTGGCCCAGGTCATCTCTACTGGCACACTTCTACGTGAGGCCGAGGGGGTTCCTATCATGTTTTCCCAAATGGGGGAGTTCCTGATGCTCTAGTTCCACGTCTTCTGCGTGAACTTCAAATCCTTCATGAACCATCTCTCTCCACAACACCATTCACTCTACAACATCCCACTGCTTCTCTATCTCCCTCTCACGCGCCTCATTATACTTAAGCCACCTTTCCTCTCTCTTCCTTTCTGTCACTAGGTATTCCATCTTTCACCAAACCTGCTCCTACCCTCGTGCGTGGTGGGGTTTAGTTAGTCATTGGTTTGTTTTCAAAATTTAGGGTTACCATCAAGATTTTGATCGCCAGTGGAATGCCTTACGGGTAAGTTCCCTTGGGATATCATAAAAATTGGAATCCGACCCCTATCTCTATCCGGGTGGGCCCCTATATATAGAACTCCATCGGGTCACCTATTCTATATCTAAATTGATACCCAGTAAATAGAAATAAATAGATTGAGATTTCTTAACTCTATAAGAAACCAAGTATCCACTTATGGGAAATAACACGTGGTAAGTATTCTAGAATATAGATCGAGCACCATGAAACCAAGTATCCATAGCGTGTGTCGAAATCATATCAGCATCATAGAGGGCCTAAAATTCTTCCTGTGTCCAAACAAGTGTGTGATACCTCTAATCCCTTTTAGATGCATAAGCAACTAGCCACTCGTATACAATTCTATTGGAAAAATAGCAAAGAATCTCTCATAAAAACTATCATATAGATTCTATTCCACCCATGCGCATGCGTTAAAATCAGGTCCAAGGTGTTGAACCTCCATGCGTATTCTTCTTCTAGATCATGTATCCATCCTCAACAATGCTAGGTCAATGGGTATGTATTCATCGCGAACCATCCCGAAAACAATCAAAAAGAGGTCCCGACAATAGAACCAATGATGCAACCTAGAATTTACCAAGAAAAACCTAGCACATGCTGCACATCACTCACCTAGATCGAGTGCTCACCCAAGCACGCAAAGGTACCAAGCCCTCTTTAGGGTTATTGTTGCAGGATATTATCATGATGAAGAATTAATGCATTTAGATCCATAATTAACATAACATTCTACAGAGCATGTCCAAATCTAGATCTATAGAGTAATCGATTTAAATAATATCCATAATGAAGTCAATCATGTAAGAACATATTATAATCAGGATTAATACTTTGATTCAGCTAATACACTCCATTATATTAAACACAATAAATACATGAAGCTTATTACAACAAGTAATACTATAAGCTCATGCGTGCAACAAATCTAGCAAACATAATCTCACAGTAATCCAATTCTCATATCGTCCTCCTATACTATGCAGATCACTATATATTTATAAGGGTGGGGAATTTCCCTTCACCACTTGCATAACTCCCAAAATAGGTCGCATGCTGAAAATAGCCACGTGCCTTTACAATAATAACCACACATGCAAGTGTGCTAAAAATAGACCTCTTCTAGTTAATTGGTAGTAACAATTCTATTCTTAGCCCGCACCCATGTAAAGCGCTTAGTAGCTGCTCTTCCAAAAATAACCGAGGCGTGTCATGCAATTCTTTATCCGGTTTGTGTTGTCTACACTCTATCTCCAAAAATAGCTCGTATATGTAAAAATGGCTAAGTCTCGAATCTTCCCTTGTCTTCTACGCTCATGTCCTTCCCGATCCTTACGTGCCTTTGACTACGCCTGTTCGACGCGTGAACCTTCTTGTGTGTCTTCGGTAAGTATCACACCTTTTCTCGCTCAACATTTATGGGACATAACAAAGGCTTCATCAAATATTTGAAATGATTAGATTTGGAGCATGAAAGAAATATGTTTTATGCATGAACTGGAAAATAATTTGATTAGTTATGTATCTGTGGGAGAGAGAATGATAATTGATTGATTATACCCCTCCAATGGGATAAAAATTAGAAATGGATTCATCTTCAAATTGTTTAATAGCATATAGGTCTGTGATGGTGATTTTATAGGTGATATTTATCGAGAAATGTTTGAGGAATAGTTGGGTGAGTTGTGTGAATGAAAAGAGGGAATATTGTGGAATGCTATTATACCAGTCTAAAGTAGGTCCTGCTAAAGACATAGGGAACATCCTTAGCATAAGGTCTTGGTCATGAGATATAAGGTAACAAACATGAAAAAGGCTCAAATGTGCTATTAGGGATCTTCCTTGCTATAGAATATGAGGAATTTGGGAAGCTCCTAGTGAGGAGGGTAAGCCTTATACGGTACAAAGGGGTGAATAGGTTCATTACATATTTGTTCATATGATAGTGTATTCTTAGGACCCATGGAGGTAGCTTCAAGGATGGATATGTGGTTTATTAAGGCCTGAAGAGGGTCGATCTGTGGTTTTTGTTGTGTGCTAGATGAGGATGAATTGGGTTGATTAAATGAGAATTGACTAGGTTGTTGATATGATTACATCGATGCGAGGTGTTTTGTTGGAAGGGAATGTTTTACTGAGGGATGTTCATAGGAATGTTATAGGCAGGTTATGAGACTAAAGGTTGTGATGGTTGGATATATTGATACTGAGGAGGGATGGATGTATTAAAAGGAGGTAATGATTGTTGTGGTGTGTGTTGGAAGGGAATAAATGTGTGGATAAGGGGTAAGAATCACCTGGAATTCTTGTTGAAAGGGGAAAGAATAAAAATAAGGGTTGTGATGATTGTGGGATGTTTTAAAGGGGAGTATATGCATGGATAAGGGGACGGGATTGTTGTAACAAGGTTTGGGAAGAATAAAATGATTGTGATGGTCGACGACGTGTTGTGCTATAAGCGGGGTAAAAATTGTTGCGAAATTTTGGATGAGTATTGGAAATAGTGCATGTATTAATTAAAGGTGCAAATGTGGGAATAGACATAGTAATGTTTTGAAGGGGTGGTATGGTTTGTTGAGATGGTGGTGGTTGAGGTATGCTAATAGGGACAACGACATAACTCATAGGAGGTATTTGAATGGTAGAGGGAGCTGGAGGGGTTTTTCTAGGTGAAGAGATGTATGTATCATTTAGAAGTGGTGTAGAACCAGTTGAAGGGTCAAAGTTGTTGAATGGTTGTGTTTTGTAAAGAATTCACGTTAAGGTAGAAGGTAATCATGGGAACCAAAGACAAGATGATATATATTTTTGGTCGATCATCAAAGAATAAGAATATATTTACCGGACGAAAAGTTTGTGGTTCAGATGGATGAGATGGGAAAAATTGCATGAAGGATCAAGTGTATATGGAAACGGTTTAGGTAATGATGATTGAAGATGGAAACCCCTAACGATAAAGTATGTATTAAGAGCCACAAGGTTTGAGTCAAGGATTTGTGAGGAGACAAGATCCCCATTGTTGAGGAACTATGGATGAAGGGATCATGTCTTTAAGATGAAGCAAATTGACTACTAGGAGAATGTGGTTGTTCTTGATCTTTGGGTGGGGGTGAAGTAACATTTTGTTCATTCATGAAAGGAATGCCAGATGTTCCAAATATTTTTTTGAGTGTTATAAATGGAACATATAATATCATCTATCATGTTTTCTAGATTTTCAAGTCAGGTGTTGATAAAATTTCTTGGTGTTGATCAATGAGTCGTTGGGATTCATCTAGTTGGGTTTGGGCTTGTTGTAAAGTTTGGTGGTATTGTGGTGTGGATTGTTGGAATGGATTGGACATGTTTTCTGAGGTATGGATGTGAGATTTCTATCTTGTAAGTACCATATTAACAAACAAACAATCACCTAATAAACGAAAAGAAATCTAGATTGGTTGATTACAAAACTCAAGAAAAATCACAAAGAAATTTTGATTATCTTGATTAATTAAGAAAAAGTGGAATATGTAAAATGACTTATAGGATCCTAGGAAATGGCTATCTATGGATGGTTTCAAGAATTTTAAGGCTAGATTCCTTGATATACCCGAAGATATGTGAAGCCAAAATCTTTGCTCGTGCTAGTATGGGCCCTCGACATTGGGGCATACCCCCTCACTTCATAATTCTACAAAAATAAGGGAGTCAGGTGTTTAGCCAATATACCGATAACCAATTGTTTATACTTGACTAGAACACAAGTCAATTTCCCTATTGGGTGATGAAATCCCAATAGTTATCACTGGGTAGGAGTGTTTGATGCAAGTTTTATGTTTGATGTGGTTTGGCTATGTGTGGGGGAAGAATTAAGTGAATGCAATAAATTAATCCTTCTAATTAATCTATGTGATCAAACAGATGCAAGGTTCATTTTAAATCCAAAAGAAAAGATTGACTTCGATGAGAGTAGACAACGAAATGTAATATGGAAAACAAAAATAAAGGGAAAGGAATCACCTAAAAAATGCTTCCTTTTTAATTTTTTAATTTTTTTAGTTAAGAAATGGTCGGCAAGCAAAAGCTTCTAAAGTAAATATGTAAAAAGGTATTAGCGAAAACATAAAACACCACAAGAAATGATGTTAGAGGCTAACTGATTGAGTAATAAAAAATAGTCACAGAGATAATTGGCGATTGATAGAATCAATGGCCATTCACACAATTTTTGTCAATTCACATAATCACCGGTGATTTGAGTGGATCACCGGTGATTGAAGAGTAGAAGGCCTAAAATGCATGGAAAATTGATTTAAATGAAATGAAAACAAAAATAAAGAAGGGACTAAAGGTCCCACCGACATGCTAGAATGCTTAGAGATATTTTTAATTTTCTACTCAAATTAATGATGTGAAATAATAAAAAAATTGACCTTAGAAGATGAGTGGTTTACTGATACTCGTAGAGATGGATGCTGAATTTGATGTTTGATAGAAGTTGATCAAGTATGGATTGAAGGACGAAGACCTAGAAGGAATTCACGTGCATTGAATAGTTGCACTTCACCAAAGTGTAGGAGTTGCGAGATTAAAGCAAGCAAGATTTGTAAAGTAATGTGCATGCATATGAGAGCTCAAGATTCAAAAATGGAGTAGAATGGAATTGCTTGGCTTTGGCTTCCCATAGATAAAAAAGGAGGTGAGTACAAATAGGGCAGTAATGTGTAACTCCCATGTAAGAGAATATTCCTCCGTGATGGAGAAGAGGAGTTACTTTCCCAAATAGGAATGTAACTCCCATGATGCACACTTACACATATGACAATTTTTGTAAGGGAATCTATCATAACTAAGATGCCACCTAGACCCATGTCCACCTAAGTGATATGACTCACCCGGTGAAGTGGAATAACACTAAATAAGTGAAGAAAATACCACCGGCAACATGTTGTGGAGATTCTACAGTGAGTAAAAATTGTTGAGTAGACTCGAACATAGTGGTAATGACTATGTGGTAGAGTTCCCACGTGGCTCAGAATGACACCGCAAAACCATGAGTGGGCTGGAGTGAAACCGGTCATAGAAGCAAGGCGAGTAACAAACATGAAGCACGGAGCCAACAAATCAAAGGTCGAGCGTAATGCAAGACAAGGGATGGTCGAGTCACACCAGAGGGTCGAGCGGTCGAAGACTTGGATGTAAAACCCAATGAAGCATCCACAAACCCATTTGTAGAGAAGACCAAGAAAATAAGTCCTTAAAAGGTTAAAAATGTTCAATCTCGAGATTGTTGCAAATGGTAACCACCCTTGCCGCTGCGGAATGTGCACATACAAACTGGTGCAAACCGTAACCAAAGACCGAGTCAAGGCCAGGTTCAAGTGATGGTCTAAGAGCCTGTGTAGAGATTCCACACAGCGAGCTCCCCATGGGCACAAGCAAAACATTCAAATCTACGGGACGAGGCCAAAGCTCATAGTAATAATGATCTCCAAAGGAAAACCAAGTCATAAGGCCAGGCGGTGGAGTGTTGGTGCAACGAAGAAGAACCACAAACCAATGTTTCAACCAAGGCATAGGAAAAGGAAAACACATGTGCAATAAACTTCAACATTGAACCAATATCACAAAGCAAGCCAGAAACGTGAGCACAATATCACAAGCAAGGCACGAGTGGTGGACTTGGTTTCAAAAATGTAACAACAAGCAATGAAACCAATGTAATGTAGAGTATGAGACGTGAGCTGGGTAGAGAGCTAGGTAGTGAGCTGGATTTTGGAACACATTAAACCCGAAACATACACCCACAAGAATCTCAAAATATGCAAGTAAAGCACATGCAAAAGCAAGAGCTTGCTGACAAGAACTACACGGCAGAGCAACAATGGTGAGCGACGCAATTCCCGGTCCCCTTAAATATGATACCATGAAGGAGTGAAGGACGAAGACCTGAAAGGAATTCACATGCATTGAATAGTCACACTTCACCAAAGTGTAGGAGTTACGAGATTAAAGCAAGAAAGATTTGTAAAGCAATGTGCATGCATATGAGAGCTCAAGATTAAAAAATGGAGTAGAATGGAATTGCTTGGCTTTGGTTTCCCATAGATCAAAAAGGAGGTGAGTACAAATATGGGAGTAATTTATAACTCCCATGCAAGAGAATATTCCTCCATGATGGAGAAGAGGAGTTACTTTCCCAAATGGGAATGTATCTCCCATGACACACACTTACACACATGATAGATTTCGTAAGGGAATCTATCATAACTAAGATGCCACCTAGATCCATGTTCACCTAAGTGAGATGACTCACCCGGTGAGGTGGAATAACACTAAATAAGTGAAGAAAAATACCACCTACACCAACACGATGTATGTGTAAGTCCTCCTATCCTGCAAAGTAACCTACGCTCAAAGACACTAAATATAAAGGATTAGATAAATGGATAGGAGAGCTGATTGAAAAACACCGATTCCAGGATTCCAAAGGGACTTCCTTGGAGGATATCAACTCACTTTTAGACAATTAATTAGATTGAAAAAGCAATGATATGTACAAAGCATAGATAAATATGTACAATTAATGTAGATATGTAGATAGAAGATGAGAAGCTATAGAACTCTAGATGAATGGGAAAGTCTTGAGCAGATTTAAAGATGGCTTAAGTGAGGGTAGATGCAATATGGACACGTTCAAAATAGTTGTACCAGAAATCCTCAATTTATTTTTTGATCTCGTGAAGGAATTCAAACCGATCCTCAATATCTTGATCAAGTAAGAAAGCAACAAATCAAATTGTGCAAAGTGTGAGATCATGCATGATATTGTATTATTCCTCAAAAAGGGTGCTAGATTATTGAAAGGTAGTAAATGCTAGTAATTGGATGTGAGCAACTAGGTATTGCCATCTAATAGAGAGCCATGCTTGAAAACAAAAAGTTAAATGTAGAAGATTTGATAGAGCTAACAAAAAGATGATACAATTTATAAATGACAATTTTTGACAGGAATCGCCGATGATTAGGCCAATCGATGGTGATTGGGCCAATCACTGGTGATTAGGAGAATCACTGGCGATTAGGAGAATCACTGAAGATTTTAGAAATTGTAACAGTTTAATAAATGCAAATATTTTATGATATAGAATGGTGTTTCGGCTAATTTAAAGCTTAAATGTGACTTGAAAGAAGTAAAGATATATTTGTAAAGGTACCTTGGATTGATGTGAAGCTAAAATATGCCTCAAACCTTTGTTTGAGAAGATATGAGTCGACATAGAATGTTCTCGATGCTTCTTACAACCCAAGTGATGAAAGTTGGTCTTCAAAGGACTAGAAAATACTTGATAATGATTGGATAATGTATGGTGATAGCCTTGATATCTTTGTGTTGACTTGTGGAATGCAAGATACTATTGCTTGAGACAGAAAGTTAGGGACCAAAGATTCAAAATTGAGGATCCTGGAGAAAGAGCAAAGAATTGCTATTTATAATCATTGGCGATTCAACTGAATCACCGATGATCCAGTTTTTTAGGATTTTGAGTGGTAAAGTGGTTAAAACCACTTCTAAATGAAGTTATTTGGTTTTTGGAGTTCGGGTAAATGTTGAAGGGATGTTGTTATTTGAGGTGAAGAGGTTAAATGGTTATGAAATGGTTTGTTTTTTATTTGTTTTATTTTTCTTTTTGTTTTCAAGTGGTTTTAAGTGGTTAAGTGTAGATTTAAGGGTAGATTTTATAGTTGTGGATAATATTTATGCTAGGTAAATATGATGGAGGATTTTAGACTTAGGATACGGGATATATGAATTAAATGATGGGTTTGTATTGTGAAGATAATGTAAGTGATAAAGGAGTGCAATTTTTTAATTTTATACAAAATTTCTCCTCGATCTCTTCAATTTGACATCATCTAATTCGAAATTGATGGAGTTTTTTAAAAGAAAAAGGGTAAAAAAGTTCATGTTTCGTATGAGTTTGTGAACAAAATAAAAAGATCATAAACACACCGACATTATAAAATAACTATTTTTGCACCTAGCAATAGCTCAACCCAATAGCTAACCATAGACTAGCATATGGCAGATCCCAAAATACTAAATCAGATATTTTTAGTTAGAACATTCCCGCTTTGATCAAAATATTTTCTTTACAAACAAGGGGAAATTATGTTACTATTTTGGGGGAATCAAATTATAAGAACACATCAAAATTGTATAAATATGAGGAATTTTCTTCATATTTGAGGGGTTTAGTTTTTCTATTTTTGAAAGAAGGTAGAGAGATTCAATTGTAAATATTGCATGTTTCCTTTGTGAAATGCATACGATCTCAGTTTCCCAAACTTTTATGTCAAGGTGGTTGTAATGTACAACCATTGAAAATATTTGAGAGAATTCAATTGATGTTACCTTGCTAAGAAATTCTAATATTTGAATGAAATATGTCTACTTTTGAGTTTAAATTTGTCTTCTAGGTTTTGTGTTTGGAATTGTCCATTAATGAGTTATATTTTTGCTACAATCTTGTGTTTGTTGCTTAGCTTTGTTGTACACTAGATATGTCCTTAATGTTTTTGATTTGGTCATTAAGTTTGATATTGTGTTGTGAGCATTCCCTTTGCATGGTTGGACTTGATTGTAAAATCCTTTCCATAACCATTTTGTGTTGATAGATTTTTGTTATCCTTTGAGTGTATCTTAGGCGCATGCGAGAGTATGAGCAATAAATACTTTTTAGAATGCTTGCATGAGTTCTTGTGTCAAGTATTTTAAATATTGTGTCAAATATTTGCATATGTTGAGGATCAATGAATGCAAATATTCCTTTGTAGAAACTATGACTGGTTAATTCAATTCTCTATGCTTTTCCTAAATTACAGGTTGCTCTAAGTGTTAAATTTTTGACTATAAGGAATATGTCTACCTATAATCCCCCTCATTCAAAAACTTACATAAGTAATCCTACCCCATTTTATCTACCATTCATTTTTGTTGCTACTTTGTATTTAACTATCAATAAGACTGCCCATTAGTTATAAATTCTACCATCTAGAGAATGCAATAGAAATAGAATCCCACTGTCTTTAGTAACCCATGTTTGGCAATGTAAACATACATAACACATTTTGTGACAACTCGTGAGAGTGAGTGTTATGTCCATTGGCCATGTTTATCCTAGATTGACCCACCATTTTTAGAAAGAAATTGAGGGAACAAAGATCCCATCTCCCCCTCTCCCATTTAGGTTACACCTCGGGTCCTCTCACCTTGGTTCAAGGCAAGACCAAAAGTAGTAGGAAAAGGCCATCTCCTCTTGTACGTGCCCCTCAATCATCCCAAGCCTTAATCCCCAAAGAAATTGCTAGAACCCTACATGGATACAAAATGACATACCACATGGTCTACCACCATTCCAAAGTAATTCCCCACTATTGTTTCCATAAGGAGAATTATTGTCAGGACACCCGAGGGTGCTGATTTGAGGACCAACAGGTACAAAGGAATGTTTTCAGAGTTGAGAAAGTGTGTGACAGGTTGAAGATGTTGACCATTTTGGGTTTTTTTATCATTTATGTCAACCCCCATTGATGGAAAAGGGTGTCATGGTGTTGTATGTGTCATCATATTATGTTATTTAGGTGTCAAGTATGAAGTTCATGTAGTTTGGTGAAATTTAGTGTATTCCTAGTGCATGGTTGAGTGAGATAAGTCACTATTTGTGCTCTATAGATTTGGTTGGAGGTTTTCATGATGTCATATATTTTCCATGAGGTATGTTTTAATTTTTTATGGGTCTACATGAGGTCAGCATGGCCAGTTCATGAGGTTACATGATTGTGTTAGGTCATTCCAAGCTTGTTTCTAACCCTGGAGTATGTAGAATGAGGTACATGTATGAGATTTGGACAAATCAGTCTTTTCCAAGAATGCTAGAAGCATGGTGATGGTATACAGTGGCATGTATGGTGAGTTTCAAGATTGCATTAAGTGATTCAAAGGCTTCTACGAGGTCATTGGGAAGTAAGAAGTGAGAATCATGCAAGATCACATAGGTAAGTCATTGTGGATGGAGAGTTTTAGATGAGTTTGGGATATGTGGTAAGTTTGAGAAGTTATAATATGTTTTCATGATGCTTCATGCCAAGTTTTAGGTCAAAGTGCTAAATATTTTTGAAGATATATAAGTTTTAGTGAAACTGGGTAAGTAATCAACGAAGTTTTATAAAGCAAAAGTGGACCTTTCCGATGCTCATTATGAACTATATGTTTTACATATGGAAATAAGGTCTTTTAAATATATTATTTGGTCAGTTAATAAGGTTTAACAAAAAATAAAGTGGTTTTATTTTCACGTTTTTATGAAAAATTGTTAACAAGCAAAAGTGGTTTGAAAATCTAGTTAAACCTAAAGCTAGGAGCAAAGCTTGCGTAAAAGTGCTTTACTAACCTAGTTTTGATCATTTACTTAAAATTTATGATTTGATGTTGTATAGGACTATTACAGGTTTCATAAATGTATGATAGAGCATGTGGTTATTTGTGGGCCCCACTTGAAAAGGCTTGTTTATGAAGAGTGCCAATTTGTGGCAACGTTGTCCAAATGAGGTATTGTCTAAATTAGAATTTATGATAGCTGAAGATTTTTAATAAATTTATATGAAGTTTTAAGGTCATGGTGATGGATAAAATGGAAAAGTGTTCCCCAAAGGTTGACTAGTCAAAGGGTAGATTGAGGCGCTTAAAAGGAGTATTGAGTAGAAATGGACCTAACAGAGCTACAAGAGAAGTTAGGAGGTGATTCAAGTTGTGTTGGAAATATAATTCAGATATATTTAAATTTATATAAGGTTTTTTTATGATTATAATCCTTGATATGGTTTCAGATCAATTTGTGGACAAGAAAGTTTTTGGCTTTCCAGATAGAACTATTTTTACTAAAAGATTGAGTTGGTTAGAGAATGAGATGGATTGGGTGATGCTTGATGTCACTTGGAATGTGAAAAGGTATGAATTTGGAATCAAATTAATATTTTTTTATTGAAAGTTTTAGGAAGGGTGTTAACCCATTGCATTTTGGAAACTACATTTAGGCAACTTGTTTTGGTGAAGGTAAATGTTGCCGTGGTTTGAACAAGTGGATGTTTCATGGGATATAAATTATTTAGGAGTGTTTTATAGGTCCCAAAATTTACATATCGTGTTCACAATCCATATTTTATGTGTTATTTTATGACCTTGAATACAAAAGGTGAAGACACGATGCTGGAAACACGTGTTTTGTGAAGGCAATCAGGCACTGAGCCCTTAAATGAAATAATTTTATTGGTACATGATAATTGAAACCATTTATGATGTTTAAATTTTATTTTAAACATGTGTGGTTATTTTTAGAGCATGAATAAAAATAGTTTTGGGATAAGGATATTTTTGTCATCCCAATTTAAGGGTTTTGAGTATTTTGGGTGCATGAAAAGTGGTTTTTGACTAGGAAGAACTACTTGGGTCATATGTGACCATTTTAATGTTTTTATTTTAATGTAATGAAGATGTATGGGTTGGATTTATCATGATGTACCAACCTCATTTGGGTTGGAGAGAAGAAACACATATAAAAGTGAAGTTTTAGCTCATTTGGTGAGCTAGTCTTGCAAGGGGGAGAAGTGCTACATGAGGAGAGTGTTTTGAAGGTATGTGTGGATGGTTTGAAGGATGAGAAAGAGCATGATATGTTGAGGAATTATTTGGAGCATGCATGTGCAATATTTTAGAGCCAAAGAAAGATTAAGAAGAGGAATATATAGTAAGTTTGAAGACCTAGGTACGAGCTAGGGTTTTTGAGCTAAAAATGTGATCTCCATTAATTTTGGAAGAAGAAAAAATCAGAGATCAAACATACTCAATTGGTTGAGTTGATACTTTTTCATCCTAAGTGGTTATATCATCCTTATGGAGTTGGTGCTTCACTAAATTAAGGATTGGTGCTTTACTAAACTAGGGGTTGGTGCTCCTTGTGAAGTTGGTGCTTCACTAAATTTATTTGTTGTGAGTAATATCAAAAAATTTTCAGTGGGTTTTCTTCCCTTGAGGGTTTTCCACATATATTTTGTGTTCTTGTGTACTCTCTTTCTCTTGTTCTTGTGTATGGTGTATTCAATGCTTAACTAAACACACATATGGTTGTTGTATAGATGAATGGTTATTTGATTAGTAATGAATGATGAATGGAAATGGTTTAAATTTTTAATAGAATGATTCACCCCCCCTCTCAATATCTTGTGATTCCAACAATTGGTATCAAACAGTCCTAGAGAAACAAGTCTAATCATTAAAGGATATCCTAGAAGCACAAATGGGTAAGTCAACTGATCTTTGGAGGAGAAAGTATGAGATTTCCAAGTCTTTGGTTTTTGGATTGTAAGAGACAATGAGTGAAATGGAGAAATATCATGATCTTGCTATCAAGAGTTTGGAATCATAGGTTGAAAGTGTGTCCAAATCCCTAAAGGAAAAAGAGGTTACTTGTTCCATGTATGAGAAAAGATTGAAAGCCTTGGAATCAGATTTAGAGAGTGCATCTAGTAGGTTGAGGATGTATGAGAAGCTTGAGAATAGCTCCAAAGATATTGATGGGATCTTAGAGAATAACAGAGCCATAGATGAAAAAATAGGCCTAGGATTTGAAAGAAACCTTGATCATAGGGATGATGGAGCTGGTCCAAGTACTAAACAATTGAAAAGGTGTCTAAGAAGGTTGATCCAAAAGGTATAAATCAGTTAGAAAAGCTTATGCTATGAGGTATGGTTCTTCATTCAATGGATATTTCTTTGTTTGTCATGATTTTGGTCATAGAGCTAGAGATTGCAAGAGAAGGTAATTTGGATATGAGGTAGGTGTTTTCAAGGGTAGATATCATTCATGTTGTGAGTATGGCCATAAAGATAAGGATTGTGGATGGAACTTTGTAATGAAATTACTTGTATAATTCAGATTAATAAAGCAACAATAGAACATCAAATAACACAAAAATTTCAGAATAATGATCTCAATATGCAATTAGAATAGCTTCTCCACTTCGAGGGGGCAACCTCCAAACCATATAATAAGACTCAAATGCTCAAATGATAATGAAATACTACCTATAATCCCCTATATATACTATTCATATGCTATGGCCATCACCAAGGCTGACCTATTAAGCATGAGAAAGTATAAATGATATAATAAAATGATATGGTAAGCCACAAGTCGGCTACTCATATCCTAATATAAGAAATAGGTTAAGGGCGTAGCATTCCCTTCCCCTTCAAACCAACATTGTCCTCAATGTTGAATAATCTGGATGTTGCTGCAGAAAACCTTCATCCTCCCAGGTTGCATCTTCTATGCTCATATTCTTCCACTTGATCAGATATTCCTTAATGTCTCTGGTTCTCAGCCTCTTAGTACATGTTTGCAAAATATTCTCTGGCCCCAAAATGATTCTTCATTCCTCGTCAAGTTTTGGTAACTCTCTGGAATTCAAATTTATGTCCAATAACCTTCTTCAGGCATGAAACATGGAATATTGGGTGTATGTGTGAAGATGGAGGCAACTCTAGTTTATAAGCAACACTGCCAATTTTCTGTAGAACCTGATAAGGGCCATAATATTTAGGAGCAAGTTTGTTTTCCTTTTTTTTGTTGCTTTAGGGACATCTATTTGTAAGGCTGAAGATGTACAAAACCTAGTCACCAATTTCAAAATGTCTTTCACTATGGTGTTGATCTTGCTTGTTGTTTCATCCTGTTTTGTGCTAATGCTAAATTCTCCTTCAAACTAGCCAAAACTGTTGTTGATGTTGAATGTGTTCCTCAACATCTCTAACCTTAGTTTACACCCTCAAGGAGGAAGTGATAGAAGGTGGATGGTAACCATATAATGCTAAAAATGGGGTCATTTGAGAAGAGGTATGAAAAGATGTGTTATACCACCATTCTGCCAATGGTAGCCATTTAATCCACCTTTCCTGCTTATCTGATACAAAACAACGTAGATACCCCTCTAAGCATTTGTTGACCACTTCTGTTTGCCCATCATTTTGAGGATGATAAGATGAATTGTGAGCAAGATGAGTACCCAAACATGAAAATAATTCCGTCCAAAAATTACTTGTGAAAACAGGATCACGATCACTTACAATTATCTTTGGGGTTCCATGTAGCCTTTGAAGCTGTCTCCAAAAAAATATAGTTGTGATTGTAATAGCTGAAAATGGATGTGATAGGGAAAAAATGGGCATATTTTGTGAGCCTATCCACAATCACAAAATAACATTCTTACCCTCGAAAGAGGCAATTTGGTGATGAAATCCATGGAGACCTCCTCCCATCTCTCGGCTAGGAATTGGTAAGGGTTCAAACAGCACCTGGTGTCTTAATTATTTCCCTTTGTTTCGTGGCACACTAAACACTCGATATAAAATTTTTTACATCCCCCTTGAGTCCTTCCTAAAAGAATTATCTTTTATTCTATGATATGTCTTCAAAAACCCAGAGTGTCCTCCAATAGGTGAGGCATGTAGCTCTGCAAGAATCTTATGCTTCAACTCAAAATCTTTACTCAAGTATAACTTGTCCTTGTACCATAGGGCATTACCTTTCCACTCAAATTTGTTAGATGTCATAGATCCTTGCTTGATATTCTCTATTATAGATTATGTATCCTTGTCTTGATTCCATTCCAATCTTCCTTCATCCACCCAATGGCCGTCAACATGGACATTCCACATAGTAAGGCATCTGCGGATGTATCCCTTCTAGACAACGCATCAACTACTACATTTTCTTTACCCTTTTTGTATAAGATTTCAAAATCATAACCCAACATTTTTGTCACCCACTTTTGTTGTTCCTCAGATGATAACCTTTGCTCCAAAAATTATTTGAGACTATCATGATCAGTTTTTACCTTGAAGTGTCTACCCATGAGATAGCGCCTCCATTGCTTGACCGCATGAAGAATAGCCATCATTTCTTTCTCATAAACAAGGTTTGAGCATATATTTTCCTTTGAATTGGATACTCTCAAATGCAATTGGTCTTCCTTCCGCATTAGAATTACTCCCAATCCTGATCTTGAAGCATCACATTCAGCAATGAAGATTTTTGAGAAGTTGGGAGTAGCCAAAACTGGGGTGCTGCACATGGCTTCCTTTAGCTGCTCAAAGGATTTAGTGGCTACGTCTATCCAATGGAAGGCATCCTTCTTTAGCAATGCAGTGAGTGGGGTTGCTATTCTACCATATCCCTACACAAATCTTCTAGTAGTACCTTGTTAGTCCTTGGAACCCACGAAGATTTTTGAGATTTTTGGGCCTTGGCCATTCCACCATAGCTTTGATCTTCTGAGGATCAACTTTGACGCATTCATGGGATACAATATAACCCAAGTACTCTACCTCTTGTACACCAAAAGAACATTTGGATGGCTTTGCATAGAGATTATGATTCTCCAAAACTTCCAACACTTTATTTACATGTTGTAAGTGTTCTTCCCATGTCTTACTATAAATCAATATGTCATCAAAGAAAACTAATACAAATTTCCTTAAAAATGGCCTAAAAATAGTGTTCATCAAGCTTTGAAAGGTTGAGGGCACATTTGTAAGACCAAAAGGCATTACCAAAAACTCATAATGGCCCTCATGAGTCCTGAAAGCCATTTTATGAACATCTTCCTCTTTTATCCTAATTTGATGGTACCCCGAACGAAGATCTAATTTTGTGAAATAAACAACACCATGTAATTCATCAAGTAAATCATCAATTACTGGAATAGGAAACTTATCTTTGATGGTGTACTTGTTGAGTTCTCGGTAATATGGACACATCATCCATGTTTCATCCTTCTTACGCACCATGACCACTGGTGAAGAATATGCACTCTGGTTATGCCTGATGATACCTGCCTTCAACATTTCCTCCACCATTTTCTCAATCTCACTTTTTTGGGAATATGGGTATCTGTATGGTCTGATGTTAGGTGTTTGGCTCCATGGAATCAACTAAATGGCATGATGATGATCCCTAACTGGTGGTAGTCCCTTTGGAATTGAATAAAAAATAGATGAGTGAGCATCCATAATCTTTCAAGATCGGGTGGCATCAAGACTATGTATTTTGTACTTCTATGGAAAATAACTTTTCTATAAGTCCATCTACTCCTTTTCTGAGAACCTTTTGCATCTGATGAGAGCTAATAATCTGTGGAGACTTAGCTACCATCCCATTTAATTGTATTGTCCTTCCATCTGAATGAAATCGCATGAACAATTCTTGGAAATTCATCTCTATAGTACCTAAGGTTGTGAGCCATTGGACACCCAAAATAATGTCTGCCCCTCCCATAGAAATAAAAACATAGGTGAGTCTAACATGTAGTCTCCCATGGAAAGCTTGATACTATGGAACTTTCCTGTGCACTTGATTGTCCCACCATCCACAATCATAACTTGCATTTCTGGAGCTGGGTAAATAAAACAATTGAGGCGGGCAACTAACTTAATATTTATGAAGGTATGAGTACTCCCTGAGTCAATCAACACCGTCACCTTTTGTTTTTTGAGATATCCAATAACCTTGAGTGTTTGAGGAGTACTAATACCTGATAATGCATGGCAAGAAATTGTAGGTTGGTGATCCTCTACTTCATCTTCTACTGGTTCCTCAGCCTCTCCTATAATTTTAGCTTCCTCATCATCCTCATTACTTCCGTCAATATAGAACAACTTCTTCTTAGCACATTTATGTCCCGGTCCATATTTGCTATCACAATTAAAACATAATCCTTTTGCTCTCTTTTCTTCCATTTATTGAGGAGTCAGTCTGATTGGCCTAACAAATGAAGGGGAAGAGATACTACGGTTTTTGGTGTTAATGAAAGGTGGCCTCCTACTATAAAGAACTTTTTCCTCTACATGACGTGCCATGATAATAGAATCAGAAATCTTGAGTGGATTAAACATACGTACCTCATGCTCGATGTGGTCCTTAAGACCCCCAAGAAACAGGTCATTCATATTCTCTTCTGGAATATTCTCCACCCTTAAGGATAGGTTTTAGAATTGATGCACATAATCTTTGACTGATCCTGTTTGTCATAACTTTGCTAATTGACTAAAGTAGTTCTTTGAAACACTGGAACTATAGTGTAATTGCAACTCCTCGGTAAAAACTGTCCAAGTGACACCTAGACCATTCTTCTGCCTCTAAGAACATAATCATCGATACCAAACAAATTGGTTGGGTTCAAGATACAAGGATGCCAATGTCACCTTTTGTCCTGATGGTGTTTGATGTAAATCAAAGAATTTCTCCATTTGATTTATCCAATTTAGGGATCCTTACCATCAAATTTGTGTTAGAGTAGGTATTTACCTTAGCTCATGTTCACCTAGGTACTTTATTTACCTTTATTATATTTATCCTCACCCACTTATGTGTGTGGATATTTATTTTATCTTATTTAGATATTAGGAGATATTATCTAGTTGTTAGGTATAGTTCTTTCCTTGATCTATGGTATTGACTAGATCCTTGATGTCTAGTTCTCTCCTAAATCTATGGTCTTGAATAGTTCTTTGATGACTAGTTATTTCCTTGATTTATGACTTGATCGATCGACTGACCTTTGACTGGTTCTTAGATTGTTATTCCTTGCCTATTTAAGATTTAAGGCCCATTCTCAATGTATTGCATTGAGTTCCATAATAATATATGATATTGTTGCTCATTTGTTTGCAAAGGTTTATGTAAAGTTATTTTGGTGAATTAATTTCATCTTATTGATCATGGTGTTTGATTAGCATCTATGTTCTTGGCTTGGTACGATCTGGTTATCATTCCTTTCATGGTATTAGAGTAGGAGATTGCTATTGACATCCGTCTGTAAGTTTTATTTGCAAATAAATTCATTGTATATTCATATATTTGGGATTTGGTCGTATTTTGTTTTTTGTTGCGTGCATTTTTATACAAAACAGAGGCTTCTATTGGATCCAGAAGGTGGGAAAACCCTAAGATCAACTGTAAGCTTGACCATTTTTGGGGGCAGTCATTTTTCTAGGTTTTTTGTATTGTTGCAGGGAAGCGCACCGATCTACATCGCCTCGGGATTTGTGCACCTCAAGAAAAAAAAATTTGAGATTAATTTTTGGAAATTGGATTTCTTGAGATCTGCATAGGGAAATTTTTTGTTGCAGCGTATATGTCTCGGTTTACGCGTAGGAAGGTTTTCGGATCTTTCCTTTTTGGCGGGGTCCACGACAAAATATTAAAAAGCTTGTATCTTTTGATCGGTAACTCGGTTTTGAGTGCCGTTTTTTGCAAAAGTGCTTGTTTTTTTGTGCTCTTTCCATTAGAGTTATTTATTTTGATACTTGCACTATAATTATAAAGTGTCAAATATGGAGGAGTGTTGTAATCAATTGTGGATGCAATTTTGGCTGAGCCCAACGTCCTAAATTTTTGGGAGTTGCAGTTTGTACCTATCATGGATTCTGAGAATGATATGATTTTTTTCTGAAGTATGTGGAATTCAAGAGGATATTGTAAAATTTGTGGAAGAAAATAGATCGCTCAAGAAGCGAAATTCTCTTCTACAATCACTCATTCACGATAAGGATACAATAATACACTTCTTGCAGAACAAACTTGCTAGCCTACAACATCACCATCATATTGTGGACAACCATATCCATGCTCCTAGTCCACTTACAAAGCTATTGCTCATGAACCCATTGACATTGATTTGTCCGTCTTTGAGTCTATTCCTACTCTTGATGCTCATACACCTATGAGCTTGTCATTGCATGCTCTTCCACATCTGTGCCTATAATAGTACCACATGTTGTGTATCCTATTTCTACTCAGCTGCATGGATTTTTTGAGAAGCATACCACTGCATTCAGATCTCACATGCTCTATTCTATGGGTCTCACTAGTGAAATCATTGAGACATTCACAGGGTATTGTTTCCTCTATTCCACATGTTAAGTGGAATTCTCGTTATGACATTGGTTTTCAAGTAGATACTTCATTGGGATCACACATTGATAGAGCTCCTTTTTTGTTCACTCGACTCTTTTTGAGGATCATGAGCAACACATGAGTTTTGCACCTTCACTTAGGCTTGAGAAACCCGAGATTTCAAGACTTCATCCATGATCAACCTGACACACATTCTGATGTTCTTTTGCATGTACCCATTGTGCATTTTACACCAAGTCATATGCAGGCATCTTCTTCATCCATCCGTGTTGATTTGGGGTGGATATCTGATCACTCATGGCAGCGACATAGGCATTTGTTGAGAGGACTCTACAGGCGTGGCTCCTCCACCATTGGCCTCTTGCTCCACTTTCTATATTCTCGCATTGTGATGCTTCTTGTTTTGAGCATTTTTCTTTAGCAGGTGTAGTGTATCTCTCTTGTTTGTTGAGAGATTTTGTATCTGTATTTTCGACACTTTTGGCATGTTGATAGTATCTCTTATGGGGGATCTATTCTAGTGCAATCCAAGTGTTAGTTTATCAGTGTTCGAGTAGTTGTTTTGACAACTCATACAGATTTGTAGTGTCACTCCACCCATTCAAATGTCTAAAGCTAAAGTATGGGAGGGTGTGGTGTTGATCCCCTTCTTTGGGTTTCATGTCCTTGCCTTGTTACCTTGGTTTTTTTTCTTGGATCGTGACACTTTGGAGTTTGTGTCCTTACCTTGTTTCTTTGGTTATTGTTCTTAGATCGTGGCACACCTATTTGCAGTAGTTGATCGGATTATGTTTGGTGGTTTTTTTTGCACTTTCAACATCACTTTCGTTGTGATCTCCTTATATGGAGCTATTTTGGTGCGGTGAAACCAAAGTGTCAGCGATTGTTTTTGAGTTTTGTGATCAAGCAAAGGTGGATTGACACCAACCAGCAGTGCACACCAAAATTCTTCAGCATTGTATGAGTTTTTTTGAGCCGAGCTTCTTGGGATGCCTTGGAGCGGGTCTTTACTCTCTTTACTTTGTTGTTACTGGTTTTGGGTACCTTACGGTGTCCCTTTTTTCCCATATATTGTACATGAGTACCTCATCAGGCCTAGTTTCGGGACTCATACTGTGGACATGCCACTTCTATTTTGGCCCCTAACTTCACTTGAGGGGGGGTGTTAGAGTAGGTATTTACCTTAGCTCATGTTCACCTAGGTACTTTATTTACCTTTATTATATTTATCCTCACCCACTTATGTGTGTGGATATTTATTTTATCTTATTTAGATATTAGGAGATATTATCTAGTTGTTAGGTATAGTTCTTTCCTTGATCTATGGTATTGACTAGATCCTTGATGTCTAGTTCTCTCCTAAATCTATGGTCTTGAATAGTTCTTTGATGACTAGTTATTTCATTGATTTATGGCTTGATCTACGACCTTGAATGGTTCTTAGATTGTTATTCCTTGCCTATTTAATCAAGGCCCATTCTCAATGTATTACATTGAGTTCCATAATAATATATGATATTGATACTCATTTGTTTGCAAAGGTTTATGTAAAGTTATTCTGGTGAATTAATTTCATATTATTGATCATGATGTTTGATTAGCATCTATGTTCTTGGCTTGGTACGATCTGGTTATCGTTCCTTTCAATTTGCGCATATCCACTTTCGACATCATGTTCCGTGGTTGCAAATAAGTTAGATTTTGATTGGCTGGAAAAGTGATCCAACATGGTTATTTTTTCCATGATTTTGAACTGAAGATCCTCCTTGGTTGATATGGTCCGGATTTGGGCCATACTGGTTACCATTTACATGTTGCATGATATCATCCAACCGATGATTGATTTGGGCTATGTCTCCTTTAGAGGCCATCTCAGATTCTACATTTCGCAGCTCATACTCAAGTTGGCTCACCTTATAATCAACTCGAGGTAAACCCTAGTGCTAAGGAATTTGTATTTACCCCTTCGAATCCATCTCTTCAATCACTACCCCATCTTTATCCAGGGTTTTACCTGAGTAACCGAATTCTTTTTGCTCTTGTGGAAGGCCCCCGCCATGATGTCAAACCTTATGGTTTAGGTTTTCGATACAATTTCAGCTAAACAGGAAACAACTCAAAGAAGATACTAATACTATTTTTTTGAGAGCTTTCCGAAAATGTAAAGAACTTGAAAATATTTCACAATTTGCACCCTAGGGAGCAATTTTATGAAAAACCCTAAATTTGTAATAACTTTTACAAAATAAATCAAAAAATTTGAGCTTTTCAGGGAACCTTACTTGAAATATTTTTCAACTATGTTAAAAATATCTCGTACCAAATCGCTCTGGTTCACAACATATGATGGAAACAAAAAAATTAGGGTTTTTGCCCTAATTTTGGCCCAGATCGCAGCTCTAATACCACTTGTAATGAAATTACTTGTATAATTTAGATTAAGAGAAACAATAGAACACCAAATAACACAATATTTAGAATAATGATCTCAATATGCAATTAGAATAGCTTCGCCACTTCGAGGGGCAACCTCCAAACCATATAATAAGACTCAAATGCTCAAATGATAATGAAATACTACCTATAATCCCCTATATATACTATTCATATGCTATGGCCATCACCAAGGCCAACCTATTAAGCATGAGAAAGTATAAATGATATAATAAAATGATATGGTAAGCCAAAAGTCGGCTACTCATATCTTAATACAAGCAATAGGTTAAGGGCGTAGAAAACTTGAGTGTGTTTGAGCCAAGAAGAAAGAAAGAGGTTGGTTGCTTCAATTGTCATAAATCTGGTCATATAGCAAGTTTTTTTCCAAACAAGAAGAAGTTGATTTTGGATCTGCTCTTATGGTCAAGAAGGATTTGGATCATGCTAATAAGGTCAAAATAACTGATACCTAGTCTATTATGCACAATATGAAGTTTTTCAAGGAGGAAAATAAGGTCATCATGCCCAAGTTAGCTCAAGGAAACATGTTTTCCTTATTTGAGGAGCTCATATTTGAAGAAGAGCACTTGTGCTTGAATGTAATTCATTCCCGGTGCATGAGAAGATGAAGAAACTTGGAGTTTGGGAAGCTTAAAGAGTGATTAGGTATGTGAATCAAAATATCCATATATTTTTGACTTCTTGCATATGTAGGTGTCTCGGTCATGTCTTAAATTGTGTCAAGTGTCTTGTTGCAAGTGTTGATGTCTACAAAGTCTTTTAAAGGTGTCTCAAGGTATGTAATTATGTGGTTTTCTATCTTAAGTCATGAATACATCCATCAAATGAGTATGCCAAGAAATTTGGTGTCCATGGTACAAAATAAGATGACAATAAACATGTGTTAAAATGTGAGTCCTTATTAAGAGTCATCATTCAAGTATACTTTCAAAGTGTAGTCAAAATTTCTTGGAGATGTGTTTTAGGTATGAGAATGATTATTTCTGATGTTGGTGCTGAGTATGTTTGTTGTTCAAAGACTATGGGAGATTCAAAGTAATGTCATGAGTCTTTGTTATATCTATGAGTAGGAAAGTTCTAAAAGTCAGTATGTCCTTGTGTGTATTTGAAGATTTGATGTGGAGTCTTAGTTGTCAATAGTATGTTGTTCAAGGTGTGTATCAACATCTTAAAGTAAAAAGTGAAAAGTTTTCTAAAGAAGAAGACTACACAAGTTGAGTCAAGAAACCCTTAATGATGTGAAATGACATCAAGTGTACTATATCTAAGTCTTGGAAATAGTTAAGAAAACTTCGAGCACGATTAATGTTTCTTTAAAGCACATGTTGCTCAAGATTTCTTAGCTCAAGTATGAAGTCATAATGACATGGATGTGTACAAAAGGAGGGTATGATAGCTGGTTATAAGATCTAAGTATGAAGGAGTGATGGATTGTAAAAGGGTACAAGTCTCTCAAAGGTCAACGATCTGTGTTCCATGCTCGTATATGGATTTACTGTGTTATAAACTATATGAACAAGTTTAAGTTTGAAGCCACATCATTTGAGTGATACATGTAACAAGTAAGTAGAAGGTATTTTTTAGATGGTTTAAAGTTTCTCTCCGATCCATTAGAATTCTCTGTTTATGTTTAGTCTCAAAATGTTGATCAAATTTTTTTGTAGTCCTTATTGTATGTCATGTTTTCTAGAGTTATTTTCAAATGTGGTAAGTTCACAGTCAAGATGTGAAGTCATTCATGAAATAATTATGAGTTGTTTGGAGACATGTGTCACCATGAAAATAATAGTCACTAAGCCCTTGAAGATGTTGGTAGGTGATATGGTGTACTACTTGGTCATGGTACAGGTTGGATGTCAAATGTCATCATGGTTTTATGGATTGGTTAAGAAGGCCCGATTAGGGTTTCAAGACAACCAAAATTTGGCTATAAAATTGATAAGACTTTACAAAGGATCCATGTAATTTATAGGTATACTTACATGGTCTAAATTGGTTTGAAATGACACAAGTAGTTTAAAATTGTTTCCATCTAAAGAAAAATCAAGGTTGTTATCACTTATATCAAGCATCAAGAAAATGAAAGATACATAGATGACTTTCTAAAGGACATTTACGTTTAAAAATGATAAGCTTAAGGTATTTAGGGTTTTTTTTGGGTTTCTCTAAGGTATTAAGAGTTTGAAAAGCTACGGGAGTATTGGAAAGCCTATGAATGTCTTAAAGTGAATTCTTGAGGGACAATTTGGAAGGATGCATCACATGAGTTTATGCCTTAAATGGTTTCATGTATGATCTAACAGAGATATGTACTTTTTTGAGTTGAAATAGTTTTTTCAAGTAATCATGAGTCCAAAATATGGTGACAAAGTGGTGTGCTATAGTGTTATGAGAAATGAATAGGTCATGTTGAATAAAGAAACAACATGATATGTTGAAGGATGAAGGTATACCAGTCTTGCGGAGGAAGAGTTGTGTAAAGTACAATGTTGTGGTCAATAATGATTCAAATCTATCACTAGGGGTGCCATTGATGTCTCGACTCAATTGTTTTAGATGTTGAGATGACAAAATGATCAAGTAATGTAGTATACAATAGTTAAAGGTATGAGTTGCTCAAGTCTAAGGATCAAGGCAATATGAAGGAGTTTTATTTAAATTTGTAGGGAATAACAGGTCATCATAAACCCTTGAAGGCCAATGAAATGGAAAAATCATATATCACTGAAATGTGTGTAGCTGAGTTTGAATATCTGAGTTCAAGTTGAGATGGTTCAAAATATGCAAGTGCAACGCCCGAATCTGTGTGCCTTGTTGATAAACATTGTATCTTGTGCTATTGAAGGTAAATGGGTGTATATCATGTAACCTCTTGGTCAAAGGTAATGGTGATCGGTTACAAGTGTATCTCGGGATAGTTGTGGTTTGAGAAACATTAAGTGGTAAAGAAAATTTTAAAGGTGTATCATCGGATTGTTAATGGTGTCAAAACCCCAGTTGTGCACAATGAGAAAATAGTACAAATTATTTTCACCAAGTTACAACGACTCATTAGAACTATCTCAATAATGTATTTACATCTTCATTATGTCAATCTGTGTTAGTGTATATGACTCCCTTTCAAGTTGGTATTAAGACTTATGGAAAAGAGGTATTGAAGGTACAAGATCAAAATTGTGAAGAATGGTTTGTGGGTGAAACTTGAAGGTGTGAAATGCAAACTATACGTGTACATGGATTGGTAAGTGGTTCATTTAAGCTCATATAGGAGTCTTAGATAGGAAAATTATCATCTATAGAAGAAGTATGGAGGCTTGGCATACTCATCCCGGTGCAAGGATATGAAGGATAGTGAGGTTTTATGCTCCCTGGTCTTGACAGTGAAAGGCCTAAATTGGTGTGATTCTCAATAAATATTTATCGTCTCACTCAAAGGTTGATATGTTGAGTATCATCATTTGAATTTTGGATAAGAATGTCTCAAAGTGTGATCATTATTTTGAGGAAGGGATAAGATTGAAAAGTTAAATATTTTTAGTGGTCTTAATGGTGCTTCCTAAATTTGTGTCAAGATGTGAGGACTTAGAAAATGGTCCCGAGAACTCGTGGGTACAAACACAATGTCCTCTAGTGTATGACAAGGTCAATGTTGAGCTCAAGAGTATATATTCATCTCTATATATCCGTAATAACATCTCAATGCATCCAAGGATAGTTTCATAGGTTAGAAATAATGTATTAATGTTTAAAGTATCTTCAAGTATAATAGGTTGCTTAAATTGAATAATTATCTTAGTAGATATGCATATGGATGTATTTATACATCAAAATAGAGTATGAGTTGTTAAGACTCTTGCTAGGTCTGATATGAGATGCTTATGGTACTAACCGAGTTTGAGTAGATCTAGGATGGACAATTGTGTCAAATTGAACTTCTCTGGTGAAGGAATGAATCATAAAATTGGCAATGAGGTATGATAAAGAAATTAACAAAGTTATAGGAAAGCTGATTGTTGACATGTTATAGTATGACAATGATAGGATAAAAAAGGCCCTTAATAGAGGGGGAGATTTCTTTGTCACTTTATTCAGAGTATAAGGGGTTCAAGATGCTAAGAAAGAGAGAAGGAGAGTGAGATGTTCTTGAAAATGATAGTGATGAATGATAAGTGTACATGATATAATAAGTCGGTGAACACTAGGAACTTACCCCGGGAATAATGACAAATGATTGTGTCATCTCAAATGCAAGAAAACATGGTAAGAATCATTTTTTTCTCTTGATGAAGGTAAAGGTGTACCTTCCCATGGGGAGCTATAAGGAGGATACTTGAATGATTACTTGTTGAGTTTGTATCTTGCATAAGTTAGCTTATTTTACACTATAGATAAGGTTTAGGTCAAATGGTCTAAAGGTAAATTTAACAAAACTAGAGTCAACATTGGTGTTTTTAAGAATTGGATTGATCTAGAGAGATGTTGAAAAATAATAAATCCTATAAGGAGGATTATCATGCTCGTGGGGATCTATTTCAAGACCAAAGGATCTTCACATGCTTCCAAAGGAGTCAAAGAGGAGAGAATTCGGTCAGGGGGATTTTTAGTTAAGTAAGTCATGTTTTCCATTGTTGTCATTGTGAGTTATAATTTTTCATGTAGTAGAGTCATTGTAGCATTTTCATAAATAGAAAAGGGGAGAGATACATCAAAAACATGGAGTTGAGGTCATGTAGGTGTGTTTGTCATATGGTTTCCATCAATGTTTCTAAATGATGGTTGTCATCAATGACAAAGGGGGAAATTTTTATCCATTGTGTGTTTGTGGTGTCATTGATGTCAACCCCAATTGATGGAAAATGGTGTCATGGTTCTTTATGTGTCCCCATATGATGTTATTTAGGTGTCAAGTATGAAGTTCATGTAGTTTTGTTAAGTTTAGTGTAGTCCTGGTGCATGGTTGAGTGAGCTAATTCATTGTTTGTTATATCTAGAGTTGGTTAGAGGTTTTCATGATGTCATACATGGTCCATGATGTGTGTTTTAGGTGTCTATGGGTGTGCAAGAGGTCATCATGGTCAACTCATGAGGTTATTGTTGGTGCAAAATCACAACACCCCAAATGAGTTCTATAGATCCACTTTTCTAAGGTAGGTTCATTTGGTGTGATTGCACAACATTGAACTTTCCACAAGGTGTGGGACCTTGCAAAATGGAAAAGCTCTCTAGATTAAAGGCTAGTTCCTATTCCTCTGTTTAGGTGCACACGTGAGAACTTACAGAGGATCTATTCCTAATCCTAATAATTTTTTTTCCAAGGAGACATGGATAGAAGGGATGTAGGAAATCAAACTAAAGCTAGAAGGTGATGCACCAAAGGAATGATGAACATTCATTTTGCTAATAGACACAAACCAAAAAAATGCATATAACAACCAAGCACAGATAACAAGATTTATAACGAAAGACCAGATGAAAGAAAAATAGATAAGAAAGGATCTAGAATCGATCAAAGACGTGTTTTATTGCTCTACATATTGATACAATGCATTATAAAGTGGCTAAGAGGCAAGAAATGTATTACGAGTCTAGTGGAAGGTCTGAAAACCCCATGAGTTCCTTTTCCAGAAGAAAAGGGGAGCCTGCAAGACAAAAGAATGTCCAACCCTTTACAACGAGTCCTGAGCCTATATTTATAGATTTGATACAGACGAGAGAAAAAGAGAGAAGTGGGAAAACAACTCTAAACTCAACCACCACTATTTAATGTCTCCCATAAAATATATTCCAAATCTGTCTTGACTGCATCAAATCCCTATTCGGTGTCTCAAAGGAGGAAGAAACGACAAAGCGAGACTAAATACGATCTGGTTGTTGAGGAAAATAGATCCTGCATTAAAGGCTCGAAGACATTTTCTCCATTTTCCACCTACCAAGGCTTGAAAACATAATTTTTTATCCTTACATGGTGTAGAGGACGTCAAGACACTTCCAATGGTGTAAGATTTGCAATATTTTGAGCCTTGAGTCGAAAGATATGCCCCTTCGAAGTTTGTATTGGGTCTCCGATAAAATGGGTGGGAAAACAATTTGAAAAATGGGTATCCTTTTTAATATGGGGCACGTGACAACCATATTAGGGAAAAATCAGGTTTGTGGGTCCGTGATTTATCCTTTTCCCCCTTTCCTGCAAAACACAAAACTCAGAAAACTTTTGCGGCTCCGACGCTCCGCTTGGAACATGTGGCACCCTTCGTTGGTTGGGGAGATGCGCTTCAATTTTATCTCTATGTCTTTTTGACAAAAGGAAAATTTTCACCTTTTCCTCCGACTCCCCACTTTGACCTTGACTTGGGCTCAAACGCTAACTTTTTCCTTTGGGCGGAGTTATGGCCCATTTTGCAACTTTTACACCTTTGGAATAACAAGGGGCAAAAAACTAACTTTCCCCCGACGACCCACTTTGACCTGGGACACGCGGCAGTCTAGTGCTCATTTAGAACCCTCTCTCTATTCAATCCTTGAATTAGCACCATTTTGACACTTGGTAGCCTCTACTGAGTTTTCCCATGCATGACTATTCAACCGACTCTACCCCTTTTTGAGACTGGACACGTGGAGGCACCGCGCTCGCTTGAGAGCCCGATTCAAAATTTTGTTTGAAGGAGCATTGAGTTGACACTTAGAAGCCTCCGTGACTCTATGGATTTTCAATGGTCCTCTTTATCCCTTTGGACTTTGGGCCACGTGGAGAGTGCGTGCTCATTTGGGTCTCTACCTTTGGACTAACTCTTGGAAATGCGCCACACTGACACTTGGAATTCTCCACTTGCACCTTTATACTTAAGTCAATTTTGAGGCCCGCCCGTCCACCTTTTGACCCTTTTTGACCATTTACTACATGGAGGGCTGGCGCAAGTTTGAATCTTTGCCCTAGGCTCTTATTTTAGATTTACGTTGGTGACACTGCACCTTCTTTCTTAGTTGAAGAATTTTCAAAGACCCCACAACCTTTTGGGGCTCTAGACATGTGGAAGCCTAGTGCTAGTTTGGGATTCCTTTTCTAGATTCAACTTTAAAGAAGCACTTCGCGTAGACATGTGGTTCTTTCCGCTGCCTCCTCCATACTTTGTCAATTTTGGACTCTTTCCGAACATTCTCGAGCCCAAAACTTGAAACTTCACCATTTTTTCCCTTTCTTGCTCTTGGTTCCTCTGTGGCACTACCCCTTCTTTTCTAACCTTGTTATTCCATTGTTGAGTCTACCTGTAACTTGAAAAATGGATTTAAGACATGGAAACAACTTGACAGAGTTGTTTCTTTTGCATAGGGTCATTTAATATTTCTCAGCCCCCACCACTCCATTGTTGAGTCCTTCTGTGACCTATTTACAAGATTTGAATGAGTTTTCTTAGGTTCTTTCTATGTAGGGTCGTGGCTGATCCAATATTTTACAGGGGGCAAAATATGGATAACAATTTGGTGACTCACAGGGGTATCTACCTGTTAGATGAAAAGACCAATTGCCTTGTCATATTCATTGGGCATGGAGTCAGAATGAAAGTCTAATACTGATTCTACCTCCGATTCATGAGCCCGTCTGTTTTTACTCTCAATTTTCATAAGAAATCTCACAATGAAGGTTTATGAGAGTAGAAAATGGTTTTGACCAAGGCTTCATCTGTCTTCTAAATGGACTACATAAGAGCAACAAAAACACCTCAACTATATACAAAATTTGAAATCATACATTCTCCAAATAGAACATGCAGAGCGTGCAAAGCACTTAGGAGAAAAGAAATCTAAACTACAACAAGACAATGTGCACAAGCACTTAGAGGAAAGGGAAACTAAACTAATATGTACAAGGTGAGAACTTTCCTTTTAGTAACAATGTTTAAGATAGATTCCATTTATTGGAATCTATAATTCCCCACCATCCAACGTAGAAAGTTGGAAAGCATTGCTACTTTTACATCTTGTGACCATGTAAGGGCTGCTCCAAATGGCATCAAACTTGGAATGCCTTCCTGGTTTTTCCCGATTTACATCCCATTTCAAAACTAGGTCTCCTTCCTGGAAGGTCCTTGTTCTTGCCTTCTTATCGAAGCACCTCTTGATTGAGGCCTGATCCTTCTCAATTTCTTGGAGTGCATGTTCTCTCGGTTTCTTCCAACATCTATGAGCTCTGCATACTTGGCCTCCATTAGTTCAAATTCAGACATCTCTAGCTGCTTCACGAGCTCGAATGCTGGAAACTCAAGTGATATAGGAAACACTTCCTCTTTCCCATAGATAATTTTGAATGGAGAGCTACTGTAGATATCTTGGGTGCTATCCTATCATCCCATAATGCCGATTTGAGCTTTGTGTGCTAGGTTATCTGATTCTCATCATGAGTTCTTCTGATGATCTTTAACAGGTTCTTGTTTGTGGACTCAGCTTGGCCATTACCTTAAGGGTAATAGTTTGATGAAGTGCTCAAGTAAGTCCCGTTCTTAACATCCCATCCTGTGATCTTGGAACCTATGAATTCCAGTGCATTGTCTGATATAATGGTGGATGGTACTCCAAATCTTGTCACTATCCCTTCATAGAAATCTAGTATACTAGACTCATTATCTTCCTTGAGTGCCACTGCCTCGGTCCACGTGGTGAAATATTCTATTGTTGTCAGAATCCATTTGTGGCCTTGGCTTGAATTTGGATTGATGACTCCAATGAAGTCCAATCCCCATTGCATGAAAGGTTGGTCGATTAAAATTGGGTGTAATGGAAATGCTGTTAGCTTTTCTTTGCCTTTGAAGAATGCACAATTCTTGCACCTTCGATCCATGCATAAGAATCACTAAACACTGGGCCAATAATAACTTGCCTTCATGATCTTGAGTGTTGTCACCCTTGGAGAAAAATGGCCTCCAACTGCTTCAACATGGAATTCTTGTAACACTCTCTCAACCTGATTTGTCTCAATGCATCTCAACAAAATGCCATTGATGTCTCTTTTGAACAAGACACCATCAATAAGAACATATGGGATGGCCTGTAGTCTGAAATGTCTCCTTTTTGCTTTACTCATCCCATGAGGACACATGTCTATTTGAAGGAAGTGCACCATGTCTTGAGTCCAACAAGGAGTAGGTACATCATCATTTCCTTCCTCTTGATTATCCTGTAGAACAAAAATAGCCTCCTTTTCACTGTTTGCTTCATCTTGTTGACCTGAGGCTAGTTGTTCACACAACCCC
Source organism: Taxus wallichiana var. yunnanensis (assembly GCA_018340775.1). Classification (NCBI taxonomy): domain Eukaryota; kingdom Viridiplantae; phylum Streptophyta; class Pinopsida; order Cupressales; family Taxaceae; genus Taxus; species Taxus wallichiana. Next base: position 4,913,233 of record CM031240.1, on the reverse strand, counting down.
TTCAAATACCAGCTTTGTGACCTTTATCTCGATGTCATATTCCATGACACGAGTGATCCATCCTACACATGTTTTTCATTCAGATCTCACTTTGAGAAGGAATTATTTAACCTTGCATGGGAGACCAACAATTTGATTTTATTATTTGAAACCAGATGTTTAAACTTCTTTAATCCTCTAATTACCCAAGACTTTGCTTTTCGATGAAGGATTATCTCACTTCATAGTCTTCTAGACCTTGACTGAAGAAAGCAATTGGATTTTCTGTACCTTCTTTGTCCTACTAGACTAAGATTGCAAAAATTGTGTCACCGCTGCCACCAAAGGCATAAAATATGAAGTCTTTAGAGAAATCTGGATTCAAGAGAGTTGGAGCTTGTGATATATATTCTTTGATGGCCTCAAATCTTACCTTCCCTTTATTTGTCCACTTGAATGCCAAGCTCTTCTTCAACATCAACGTTATTGGCTTAACTAGGGCATCAAATTTTGGTACAAACTTGCGGACAAAATTGATTTTTCCCAGGAAGCTTTGAAGAGATTTCTTGTGGCTTGGAAATGTCAATGCTCTTATTGCTTCAAATCACTCTAGGTCGATTGCCAATCCTTCCTTTAATATAATATGGCCTAGAAGCCTACCCTCATCGGCCAAGAATATGCATTTTTTGGGTTCAATGATACCCCAAAACTCCTACATCTTCGAAACACCTGCCTTAGGTGGAAAAGGTGGTCTATTATTTTTTTGGAAAACATCGTAATGTCATCTAGATAGATCATTACTATTTTTTGATCAACCCTTTGAATTCCATATCCATTGCCATTTGAAAAGTGGCTCCGGCATTGGACAATCCAAATGGCATTTTTTTCTGTAGGCATAGGTGCCCCATTTAGTGGTGAAAGTTTTTTGATTTGATCATCTTCTTTCACCATGATCTGGCTATACCCTGAGTAGCCATCCAGGAGGGAGAATCTCTCCGATCTAGACACCACTTGCAAGATTTGATCCATTGAAGGGAGTGGGTAGTGATCTTTATGGGAAGCTCTGTTCAAGTCTCGAAAATCTACACACAACCTAATCTCTCCATTTTTCTTCCTGACTAGGACCAAATTTGCAACCCAACTTGAGTGTTTGATTGGAAATATGATACTTGCCTCTATCATCTTGTTCAACTCTTTCTTCATCAGAGGCTCAATGTGTGGATTGAATGGTCTCTACTTTTTCTTGATGGGATGAGTAAGCTGGATCTAGTTCGATTGTGTGTTGTGCTAGCTTTGGATTAAACCTCTTAGGTCTTCATATCTCCAAGAAAATACATCTGGAAAATCTTGGAAAATTTGTATGAATTCATACCTTTCTTGCTTGGTGGCCACTTTGCCAATTTGAAGTGTTTTGCCTTCTCCAACTGGGATTGACTCTGAACATTCTCCTTTGATCTATATGTTAGCCTTCTATTTTATAAACCTGATCATTAGGATTGAAGATAAACTCAATGTCATTAAGCCTTTAGGAAGCTTGTTTGTATGTAGTCAGTATACTATTTGATTTCCATATTGCTATCATATCTGTTTTGATTTCTAGTTGAGAATCCAGCTTCTTCTTACAAAACATTAATGATTTATCGATCATTCTCGAACACACCGCATCATGTGTTGTTATTTGGCACTATTGGCCTCATAACTATATGGATATGTGGTTTTCTTTGTCTCTTTTGATGTTGTGACCACATCAAATGTTGCTCCAACCGCTACAATCCTATCAACACCTTCATTCTCCTTCCCAGGTATGGACACAATCTTTGAAGGCCTCGAAATCCTCCATGAGATCCCATACCCTACTCTTGTAGCTCTTGATTAGGTCATTCTTGATAGCATTAAGTCCTCTTACTTGATTGGCAACCGCCTTCATTGTCACCAAAAACTTACAATTTCTTGATTCCTAGATTCCTTGCCTAATGAAGACCATGAACCAAAGCCTCATATTCAACAATGTTATTTGAGCAAGCAAATTGAAATTTGAAGGATGAATAATATTTAATATCTTTGGGGGACACAATTATAGCTCCTCCTCCAGGCTCCTCGCCTACTCCTTGAGCCATCAAAGAAAAATTGCCATACCTCATTGTCATCTTTATATGTTGGCTTAATTAGGCCCGAGTAAGAGGATGATTCTCTTCATGTAGACATTAGGCACCTAGCTCATTCTTCCATCTCCTTATACGGGTCAAAAACATGTCTTTTTTGGCCCACTCATCGATAGTCAAGTCTGGTATACATCCCACCTTGGTATCTACTTCACAATTACTTAGGAGGTCTTCTTGATCAAAAGTTGAGCATTTGGCATTGATTGGGCTAGGCACATAAGATTCAATATGATAATCAGTAATGGGTTCAAATATGATTGTGGCCTTCACCCCATACCTTGTTCTAAAGAGCATATGTGACCAATCAGTAGACAGATAACCTCCAATTTTGGCAGTGAAGTCCCTGGACAAACACAAAGCAAAATGTGGTGGCAAATCTATGACTGATACGTTCTGCAAAATAGTCACATTGGGGTAGGCATGCAGAGTGAGGCTCAGATCCTTGATGATTCCAACAATTGTCACTGTTGTCCCATCTAATTGCATTACCCCTCTAGAGATGACTTCATATTGGAGACCTAGTTGATCAACTATTTGCTTGGGCATTACAAAACTACTTGCCCCAGAATCAATCATACAATTGTGCACCAATTTGTCTCCAATAATCAATGAAACATAGAATGGGGAGGTCTCAGGTTCTTACTTATTGGTCTTGATGGTTTTCCCACGTTGAGCTGTATTGGTAAGCACTTTCTCTTGCTGGTTAGGGGTGTGATTTGAGCTTGACCAATTTTGTATAGCAGTATGCAATAGATCCCTCTACCTTGGAATGGCCAGTGACTCCCATAATGAAATGTTCACACTTGTCCTATTCATTTACTTAATGATGTTGAATGGGCTATCCTTCTCGCAGCACCTTCCGGGCACATTTTTTTCTTACACATGGGTTGTTACAACCGGTGCTTGAATGGATTTGGAAGGTGGATTGGATTGGTTTTTCACATTGGGAGTTGTATTTTGAATGCCAATACCTTGCTGAGCAATAGAGGGTTGAGGATCACCTGAGCTTGGTGAATTTCCTTCTCCAATACTTCTCCTCTTAGACCGTGTATTGGCAGCTATACTTTGAGAAGGAATCTGATTCATTCCACAGAAGTCCTCAACTTGCCAATTGACAAGCATAGTTTCACTTGGAGGTCCCTCTTGCTGAGATCCTTATTCTCGAGTCCCCCAAAGGTATGTTATATGGAGATATTGTCGCTAATTGGTATTGGACTTAGTTTTCCTTGCACTAGTTATCCTTGTCCTCCTAGGTCTCATGCACATCACATTCACAACTTCTTTCTTGCATCTCACCACTTTACACCTTGTTTATCCATATCCATGATCTATGACACACTATTTTTACTTTTTACGAAACATTACCTCTTTTCACTATCCTTTTCCGACACCATCGCTTGTGGGTGATGGTGATGGTGTCGGTGTTATATTTTCCATGGATGACGCCATCACCATCGGGCGATGGTGTCCTATATATACCTACCACACATTTTACATTTAGAAGAAAAATGAATCCAGAGCCATTCAAAACCATTTTCTTTTCTCTTTTGCGCTACCTTCACATCTACTCTCCTAATGTTTCTTTGTCTTACATCTTGCTTGGATTGGATTGGATACTCTTATTCTTGGATGGTTTCTTGCACTATTAGGTCATCTATAGTGAGTCTAGGATAGGAACGATGTTCCCCTTCTCCACCTAATAACAATTATCTCTTGGTGTGTTACTTCTTTGGAGAGATAGATGCATCAGTGACCACCCTACAGGTACAAGGTGAGTTCTCTAACCATTTTTATCATTTTTATAGATAAGTTCATTTCCTTTCCTCATCATGCTATGTTAGCTTAGTGTTACATATGTTTGGATGATAGTTAACATAGTACTCTTATTCATTTTCAGCTCCTTAATTGCCTTCACTTTCATTTCAATCTTATTGTGTGTGTTTGCTTCATTTATTGTTCATCGTGTACCTCTTCACACCCAACTACTGATATCTTGGTAGGGTTACTTCCTCTATCTTGACCGTGGGTCTTAGAAACCCTAGGTTGAACTAGTGTAGGCACTACTTCCCTCTAGATATGTAACCCTAACGCTCATTGTATCACCTTTAAGTCTACCCCCTTGTATGGAGGTGTAAGTATGTTTCCTAGTTGTTTCCTCAATACCCTTATGGAACAGATGATTTGGGAGTGAAAATTATTGAGACACATCTTTGGCCTGCATAAAGGTAAAATTATGGTCGCATATCGGGAGAAGAAAGAAAAAAAGTCTTTGGATCATTCGAAGTGTTAAATCCACGAAAGACCATGGAAATAAAAACAAGGTTGTGGATCAAAATATAAACTTCAGATGATGTAGAAGACATAAGGAAGATAACATATCATCTAATTTTTTTGATTATAACAAATCCGCACCTAACTTAGTTCAAAAGTGCAAATGAGTCTAAACCACCAACATTAAATCCTACACATCAAAGTCTACATTTTTAGATGATATTATAAAGTTCCATGCAAGTAACCTCTATCATACATGCCTATATGTAAGCATTGAATCGTGATTGGTCCTTGGTGGGTGATGAGTGGTGGGTCTTTTTCATTTATGGCAAGATAGGATCTTCTCCTCTCTTTTATCTTCTCTTTATAAAAAGCAACTCAATATCATTTGTAAAGGATCCTCTCTCGACTATAAAGTCACCATGTCAAAACAGTGGCTGATCTTTCATGAGTTGTACCTCTGATTTGGTCACATGTAATGCACTCAGTTCCCTTCCCTAGTGATGTAATGGACTGTGTATATCTTTTATCAATGAAATATTTTTATTGTGGATTATATCTTCCCTTTACTTGTGTTTATTGTGTCTCTTACCTCTCTATTCATTTTCTTTATATCAAGTGCGGTTTATACACGCACGTGATTTCATTTCTCTCTATCTAAAATGTGTGGAATGGAATGGTTTGCACAATGTTGATATATGGAATGTATCTTCCCCCTCATCTTTTGTTTTCTTTCCTAATATTCCCGTCATGGAGAGATATCCCCTTTTTATTTGGCACCATTTCTATTTCCTTAGCTTAGTTTCATTTCATGCATTCCTTCTTCCCCTTTTCCCCTACATTTTAGTAGCTTATCTTAGGAGTAGTGTTTGTGTTAGGATAGATAGCTAGAGGAAGATGACTTTCTCTAAAGGTCTCTCCCAAGGTGCAAGTTCTCACACCTTGGGACATTCCCATGTTTCACTGAGTTATTGAATCTGGTAGCTAATTCAATGAGGGTGTAATCTCGGGAAACATTAGCTAAATCGACCTCTTGGGCTAGTTGAGATGAATTGGTATATGTTCTATCACCACTTCTTTATTTCCTCCCTCTACCTCTTATGTTTCCTTGTCTTCCTTTAACAACTTCTATTTTCTCACCATGACACTTAATATGCTTAATCGCTCCCATTATCCGGGTAAATAAGGAATATACAAGTATGAGACTCTTTCATTTCAATATTTTTGAAATCTCTTGAAGCATTTCAAGCTAAGTAACATAAGAGCACTTGCTCTTATCTTTGCATTCTCTTGATTATAACGAAAAATGTAACTTCATATATAAAGGTGAGAATAAAGTAGATGGATGCGGGCATAATTCAATTCCAAGATACAAATATCATATACATGTGCTTACATTAATGAACAAAATCCCTAGAAATATTGACATGGATAAATTTTCTTGATTAGGTGGTGGATTGTTATGGCGAGATAGTTGAGATTACACATTCTTCAAGGAAAACTAATACTCCTACAAGATATTCTCAAATTTTTCCTCGATATCAAGACACATATATAATTAAAATTAAATAAATCCAAAGGTGTATGTTTTCTCAATTTATTAGGTTGAGATCATCATTTCACTTCAAATTTGAACAAATGAAAGAAATCCCATTGTTGAGAGATCGGAATGAAGTTGTTCACAAAGGAAATGTTAAAAATTTAATTACATCCAGTCTCGTGCTACCTCCATCCCGTTATTCCTACACACTAATTGTTGATGGAGAGGATGGATAGTGGTTTTCTACGAGAGATTGCGTCTACATCAATCAAAATTCAAATGGGTTGTGTAGGTTAAATGAGTATTGGGAATCAACTAAAAATAGAGTATAATCCAATAAGGAATATGTGTAATATTCACTCATAATTAATATAAATTTATAACTACATCGCTTGTTGGGATTTATTATGCATCTAGCAAACATTTTCTGCACCTGATTTAAATTGCAATAAAAACTAAGTTCGTAGAATTTGAAACACGGAATAAACAAGTGACCAACTAGTTGAAAATATATAATTTTTAATGATAAATTAAAGAGGAATTAAAAATATATACGAAATAATTAAATGGCGTAGAAGAGAGTTATGCGAGAATATAAGTTTTAAAGGCCTATTTTTAATGGAGAATCTTTGATCGTGGTATGGTCTTGGGCGGCTTGATATCATCTAAGGCGCTTTTTTTTTAATTACAAACCCGAATTTGATGAGGGAGACGAAAAACACATGTTTTTATTATTTTATATAGAAACGACGAAGGCATGGCCATTTTTCTTGACTTTGACTATGTTTGTGTTCATATAGAGCATATTCCCCAGCCCCAGTTTATTATGAGCTCTATAAATAGTAATACCATATATACATGGAGCATCATCTTCTCACAACAAGAAGGAGAAGCGTGTGAAGTAGAAATTATATAAGATAAAGATGGTGTCAGGAAGCATCAGTAATGAATTAGAGAGTCCATTGGAGGCACAGCGAGTTTGGAATGCATTTGTCAAGGACGGCCATAATCTCCTTCCAAAGCAAGTGCCTGAGGTATTCTCAAGCATCACATTTATTCAAGGCGATGGAGGTGTGGGCAGCATAAAGCAAATCAACTTCACCGATGGTATGTAATTGCTTATATCATGTTAATGTTAATAATGCATTCATTCATTCATGTCTGATGATATATTGATCTGTTGGTAAACGCAGCCAATCCGGAATTCAGCTTTGTGAAGGAGCTTGTGGAGGAAGTTGATGAGGAGAAGTTTGTATACCGTTACAGCCACGTGGAGGGTGGAATGCTCGGAAAGAAATTAGTTTCTGCCAAATACGAGTTCAAATACACCCCAAAACCAGAGGGTGGATGCGTGTGCAGCTATGTATTCCATTATGAAACCCTCCCTGGTGTTCCACATGACGAATCCAAAGTCCAGGAGATCAAGGAGAAGACCACAGGTCTCTTCAAAAGAATCGAGGCATACCTCCTCGCCAACCCCACCCTCTACGTTTAAACATACATTATATCAATAATGCCCACCACCGCCCACATCCAACCTCATTTTGTTTCTCTCATTTTTCTCTTATAATAAAACAAACGTGCCGACTCTTATTTTCTTCATACACAATTCTCATATTTCAAATCCATCCCGATTTTTGTTTACAAATTCACGTGCTTTTACTATCAACTAAAGGAGAAGATTTACTATCAACTACATGATTTTGACTCGATGGACATAATGCAATCAATAACTGAGTGTGTTTTAAATGTTTGGTCTCATTCTTTAAATGATTGGAAACCATTTATATGCTATCCACACTTCGATCTCTACTACACATAGCCATAGATTATTGAAATGAAAAATGAAACCTCGGGTCAAAAATCTCTCCTCCTTGCATGTCACTTCCTCTCTAGTGAAATTAACCATAGAGATATGTTTTACATTTGTCAATGTGTTTTCTTGGCTATTTCTATAAGACAACCTCTGCAAAAGATCTTAGTATTTCACCATTCAAGGATATTATATTGCACTTAGTTTTACCTTTATATGTTAATAGGAAAATGAATTCAATTGTGTTTTACTTGTCGAGAAAAATTTCAAACAAAATATTGAATTATGGGAGATTACGAGTCTAATAAGTTCAATAAACCATCTCAAATTTCATACAAATTTTCATAATGTTTAATATGAAACAATCCAAGAGACAAATAAATATTCTTTACTGTCTTCCAAGTAAATGACACATGAAAAGTAACATATATAATTAAACCCTAAAATCCTATCTCATAAATGTTACACAACAAAAGGGAAAATCTAATGATTTAATCGGATGATCAAGTTTTGATCCCAAATATTATCATATCTATAAATGTATTTCATTGTTTGTAAAATCCTACACATGATTAAGGATTTTGTACTACACAAATTAAATCATTATGTATCTTGAGAATGATCTTAATAAACTCCCCGAATCAAAAGAGCACTAGAAATAGTTATTGTTGGAAAGATAATCATTATAATATATGGTAGATCTTTGAGAAAAATTTATTCAAGACTCCAAATTTTAGTGAGTGAAAAATAAATATTCTTTCTTGGCTTCCAAGTAAATGACACATGAAAAGTAACATATATAATTAATCCCCAAAATCCAACGAGGGAAAATGTAACGCCCCATACATGTTACACAACAATAGGAGAAAATGTAAATTTTATAATAATATAAAATTTTAATAATTTAATAATACATATTATGTGTTTTTAATAATTTATAATACATATTACATGTTTTTTATTAAAAAATTATACTCAATCAAATCAAATATACATTGATTAGTAAAATAAAACAACATAAATCAGGGGCAATCTTATATGTTTTTTATTAAAAATTGCTTAGAACAACCAAGTCGTGCCTAGAGCAAGCTTAGAAACAACTCGGTTGTGGCTATCTAAAGAGTTATTTGTTAAGAAATTTGGCCAACATAAAAAGTAAGTAATATGGAAAAAATAATTAAAAGGAGCATTAAGTTGTAAGTATTGAATTCCTCATGTTCGTTGAATGTTTATGAAGGTGAATTTACAAATAAAGTATAAGAGTTGGTACATATCCAAATAAGTTAGTGCCTCAACATTTCATAGGTGTACATATAATGGATACCTTTTAATAATTTAGGGTTTCAAAATTTAATTTTAAATCTATTAATTCTCTCGAGATACACTTTGTCCTCAATTTCAGAATATAGATAAACAAGTTTAAGCAATTAAATAGAAGGCAATGTGCTTTTGTTTTCCTAAGCGGGTCCTCGCTTGATTTTATTTTTGATATATTTCCATACCCGAATTAAAAGCTACATCTGACCCTTCCAACTCAACAGGGGAAACCATCTTTCTTATACGAAATATTCTTTTCATGGGTTTTCACTTCCCTTACTGATGGAAAAAGATTAAATCCTTGATGAAGCGATATCATGTTTAAATTTTATTTCTCTTTTTTGGATGACATGATTCTTGATAGAGAATTTTTGTCACAAAAATCTGAGATGCTTCTTGTTTCTCATGCATTAAGTTTGACAACACTTTGTGCATCTAAATTGCTTGACATGCTACAAATATGGCTTCCATGTACTCCTCTTCCATTCAAGAGATGATAACAATGGGTTATTTCTTGGAAGACAAAGTAAATCTATCCGAATAAAAGCGGAAAATATATCTTGATTTTTGTTTACAAATTCATATTCTTTTACTATCAGCTAAAGGAGAAGATTTATTATCAACTAAATGAGTTTAGCTCGATGGACATAATGCAATCAATATTCTGGGTTTGTTTTAAATGTTTGGTCCCATTCTTTAAATGTTTTGAATGATTGGAAACCATTGGTATGATATCCATGCATTGATCTCTAGTACACATAACCACAGATTGTTGAAATGACAAAGGAAACCTTAGGTCAAAAAAATCTCCTCCTTGTATGGCACTTCCTCCATTGTCTCTCTAGTGAAATTAACCATGGAGATATGTTTTACATTTTTCATATGTTTTCTTGGCTATTTCTATAAGACAACCTCTACAAAATATCTTAGCATTTCACCATTCAAGAATATTGTATTGTAGTTAATTTTACCTTTATATGTTAATAGGAAAATGAACTCAATTGTGTTTCACTTGTCGAGAAAATTTTCAAACGAAATATTGAATTTTGGGAGATTATGAGTCTAATAAGTTCAATAAACCATCTCAAATTTCATACGAATTTATATAATGTTTAATATAAGTCCAACGAACAAATAAATATTCTTTATTAGCTTCCAAGTAAATGACACATGAAAATTAATATATATATATATATATAATTAAACCCCAAAATCCTTCCCCATAAATGTTACTTAACAAAAGGGGAAAATGTAATGATTTAATCGAGATGATCAATTACCATATGTATGTTATCAGTAAAATTGACAAGGGAAATTTTACGGATAACCATACCGAAATTTTGTTCCGATCCCTCGTTAGGGATCCCTTGCATTCGGAACGTTGCAAAATCCCTTCCCGGGAAATTTGGTTTTCCGAACTTAGTCGTTTTTGGTCTTTTTGGCCGGGCGCATAGAATGACTATGCAACACCAACTTTTGATGCGCCCCCTTTAAACCCTTTGGCGCATGTTTTCTCGTGTCAACAGGTGTTTTGGTGCGCCTCTTTATGTTGAGTCTTTCTGCGTGCGCCGAGGCGCATGCGCCTTCCTGTCGACATAACTTTTGTTGCGCCTCTTTTGGTGCGCCAAAGGCGCACATTTTCTTCTGTCAACACCACTTCCGGTGCGCCATAGGCGCACATATTTTCATGTTGACAAGTCTTTCGGTGCGCCAAAGGGCACATGCTTTCCCATGTCGATAGCTCATTTGGTGCGCCCCTTTAGAAAGTTGGTGGCGCATTTATTACTGCCTCGCCTATATATAGGCGCGTCTGCACTGTCATTGTCACCGGAGAAATCACGTGACTATTTTCATTATTTCTCTAACCCTGTCAGTGCACCTACCTTGTCACTTTTGATCACGTTGTGTACCCGTTCTCACGCTTTTTCATCGTTTATATCCGGGTAAGTGGCCTTCTGTCTTTCGTGCGTTTTGTTTTTGTGGTTTTTCATTTGCTTTAGGTTGGTTTTGGATTGAAAAGAAAGGATTAATTCATGAATTTTTTCCCCCTGTTGTCTTTCCACATTTCCTCCTCTTTCCAGATCTGCTGGTAGAGAGAGTCTTGCCCTGAGGTAAAAGCTTGAAAACCCTTTTGGTATTAAACCTCTTCGATCACTGCGAATAAAACTTGTGAATAAAAGCTAAGCCATATGTGGAAACCCCTTTGAGAAAAATCTGAACCTTAAAGAAAAGGAAAAACTGTATTTTCCTTTGGCGCATTGGCATTCCATGCTTCATCATAAAAAGGTGCGCCCTCATGGCGCACTTCCCTCGCATCTGCTGCAAATACTTCCCATGTGCCCCTTGGCGCATCAAACTTGGATGCTGACATAAAGAATTCTGCGCCCTTTTGGCACACCCAAAGCATCCATGTGATAACCCTTTCATATGTGCTAAGTGCTAAGCTATAGAGGCGGAGCGCGTTCCTCATCGCGCTGCAACATCTGTTGTGTAAACCCTTCATGCGCCGCGCCAGTTCCCTTAAGCGCGCAAAATGCACATGTTACATAAACCCTATATGCGCACCTTTCACACATGAAAGATCCATGTGCCATGGCGCATCATTCCCGTGCGGACACAAAGTTTTCATGCACCTTTTACAAAATACATCCATATGGCGCAGGCGCACTTGTCCTTACAACAACACAGAATGCATCCTGCAGTGTCTACGTGCCATGCGCCCTTTGGCGCTGATTTAACCCTCGCAACAGTCCTTTCCTGTGTGCCTTACCTATTTAGCTCTGCAAATTGCAATATCCATGCGCCATGTGCCCCGAGGCCTTTAAATTGCTAACTCTTTCTTACATCGGCATTTGATGGAAAATCAAAGCGGTGACACGGCTTTCTCGATTGGGTTTCACGTCTTATTCTTGCAGATCAGCAATTAAGCTCAGAAGAACATATGTCAACATCAAGCAAGAGGCCTACCAAATCCAAAGGCAAGGCCAAGCTCACAGAGGAAGAAATGAAGTATAAATATCAGAGGGTTAGAATGCCCGACTCCCAGGCCGAGTGTGACCTGGACATCAGAGACTCGAGTTGGGTCATATTGATTTAGAGGAAGTGCAGGTCGGGACTCGGGAAGGTCACAAGAAGTCTGTGGATGGACAAGCTAATAGGCAGTGCCCTGCACTTTGCTGGGGGAATCCCAGTCAGGGCCGTTAACAATGAATTCATGATGGTGGCTTCTTCTTCTTCTCTCTCTTCTGACTTTCTTTTTGTAAATATCGAAGTATGTTGGCACAAATGATGACATCATCCATGTTGCACCATGGGATGATGTCATCCATCAAGTTGTCAAAAGTCAACATGACTTTGAGATATTTTGTATATCCTTGTAGATATTTTGTAAATATCTTTGTAAATAGGTGGTTGGCTCCTTTTTGCCTTCTTTTCTTTCCTTCTTCTATAAATACCCCAATGCTTGTTGTATTGGGCATGAGTGAATATCTTTCAGATGAAAAATAGAAGTGAGGAGAAAAGACTTTGAGCTTTTTGTAACAGAAAGAATTATTAATACAATATTTAGACTTTGTGCTGAATACATGTGTTATTTGCATTGGATCTTTCTTACGTTAGATCTGTGTGTTTGTTCTGTTAAATCCTTACATTTTATTGTCATTTATTCATCAAGTATTGCTTTGCTCGTTTTTATGCAAGTAGGTTTGGCTCTATTTACTACCAATCCCAAAACATAAACCTCGACCTTCTACGCTTTGGAATTCATTTCTTTTCTCCCTTCGGACCTGCTCTTTCTTCATCCTCTCTTTCATTCCTTTCTTTTCGCAGTTGGAAAACACCCTACTGGGATGAGATCCCAAACCCCGAAGGCGGAATATTGTGAGACTTGCAGATTCCTGCTGGTAGAATAGCAATAAACCAGTTTCACTTTGCTGACTCAAAGAGGGGCTATGCCCTGCACACTGTTGGCTCGTTTATCCATAGATCTGCCCAAGCGACAGATTTTCGGACCAACAGTTTTTGGTGACTCCACTGGGGATCGAACAGATCTATCAGATCTATGATGGTGGTAGGATAGAAAATCGGAAAAATCAGAAAAATCACTGCCTGTTTGCAAACTTGAACTTTTTGTTAAAAATCCAAAATTTTGCAAAAGATGCTCGAATTGAAAATTTTCTTCTGAGATCCATAGATCTGGCCTAGTTGGAGATCTTTAGTTCGCTGAGTTTTTATAAAATTTGTGTATTTTTCCGTAGATCTAAGTTTTTGACTGTTTACCAAAAATTTCAAACTCTTTGAAAAAGTCAAATTTAGATCGAAAATCAGCTTGCTAATCTTCACTGTCATTTTATCCTCATTTTGTTATTTGTCATTAACATGATCGGTTTTAGAAGAGGATAGTTTTTAAATATTTAGAAAAGTACATGCTGCTGGTTTTTGTCAGAAAAACCAGAAAATCAGCAAGTACAACCAAAAATAAATTTTAAATCTGCACCACAGCGTTCCAGATCTGGAAGGTACGCTGGCAGGTGAGCCATTTACGCGTGGCAGGCGAGCTCGTGGAGAAGTCGATCCTACTTTCGATCGGCTTCAAAGGCACAATTTCAGTGTAGCACCGGCGTGCTTTTCATCACTAAGTTCAGCTGATCGGTCAACCAGAAGCGCCTCACCCCCACGGAAGAGCCGGTTTTCACAAGGAGCCTCTACATCCCTTTGCAGTGCTTTATTGCTCAGTGGAACCGCACTCCCAGCCCGTGTTCTTTTTCCAGCTGTCCAGATGGCGGTGCCATGGGGAAATGCTATGGGTCCTCTCGCATTACCACATCCTGTTCACGCGCTCCCTCACGGAAACCGAAAGAATTTTCCCAAATTCGACGGGAGCGGAAACCAAAGCACGGATTCACACATATCTGCATTCATCATGTCATGCAGTATCTTGGATGTAACTCACGAAGATGTGTCGGTTCACCTTTTTCTGGAAACTCTACAAGGACCTGCAGCTGAATGGTTTCAGCATTTGCCGGCCGGATCTATTACCAGTTGGGCCACCTTGCGGGATGCTTTTGAAGACAGGTACAAGCCTTCAGAAGATGCATTTGCATTATTATCACAGATCACTCACCTGAAGAAGGAGGCCAATGAGACCATGCGTGATTTTATCGCCAGGTTCAATGCATTAATCAACCGTGTCCCTGTTGCCATGCTTCGACACCGAGAAAATCGAAGTGTTTCTTCGTGAACGCTATGAGCTCGAAAGTAAGTTTCTTGCTCTCTGCAAGAACAAGTGGCTACCTTGATTCTCGCCAGGCCGCTGCCATTCGAATTGAAGATAATTTGATAATATCTGGCGAATTGAAAAGGGAATCATCCAAGCCTAAATCTTTGGGCCCTTCACCCAATACTTCGATCCGGCATTTCAAAAGATGGCAAACGACTTACTTACATTAAAAAAGCAATTGGCCCAAGCTTCTCCCAGTTCCTCATAGCGGGATATTCCATAGAGGAACTTTGTTTCCAACAATGTTCCTCAAAGGCCGCGCTTACCCATGTCTGCTCCACGGTTGGTGCTTGAGGCTCCTCGGTCAACGCTCTAGCCGAAATCGAAGAAGAGGAACAAGATTATGAAGAACCTTCGTCTCAAGGCGAAGATGATCAAGACGTCGGTGAGCCGACTGGCGACTCTACTATCAGGTATATGGAATTTGATGAGGAGGAATCTGATGAAGAAGAGGTACCAGGGGTTATGCAAGCGGACAATCATATGTTGTTTTTACCCGTTTCATGAGGAAAAGAAGCGAGGTCATTTGCCCATGTGCGGAAGGAGAAGGTCGTGTCAAACATGCCTCCAACCATTGCTAAAAGAGGTAATCCTCTTCCTACTCGGCTCCTGTTAAGTCTTTTACAAGAAATCTTTTCCCCCATCTCTCCTCTAAATCAGCCCTCTCATATTCCTATCAAGACAGTAATCCTACTCCACCATCACGAAGTGAGGACTCATTCCTTCACCAACCGTAACCCTTAGCTGCATTTGATATCATAGATCATGCTAAAAAGACCAAGATCCAAAATGAAGCCGAGTACCTTGGTCAAATCCCGAGCGACTTGTAAGATTGACTAAGTATATTCAAAGTCAAGTTGTTATATCTAAGCGGAGTTTCCCAAAGGAATCCTTTCCACTCCTCTGAATCCCACATAAATGTTGCTTCAACATCTACATCAGGCAAGATAGAGCCTTTCTATCTCTCCCTCCTAATCAATGGTCACAAGTTGAGTAACTGCATAATTGATTCTGGAGCTTCTGATAACGTCATGCCGGTAAAAGTTGCCCATGCTTTGGGCCTCACCCTTACCAAGCCTTTTGGCGAGATGTTATTCCTTGAAACCAAGTAGGTTCCGTTGATTGGTCAAATCAAAGATGCGTAATTTGCATTTGTGGCATTCCCAGAGAAAAGAGTAAAGATGACCGTCCTCGTTGCTGACATTCCAGCAGCCTACGGAATTTTGCTGGGAAGAAGTTTTTGCAGCGAAGTTGGTGGGGAAATTCATATGGACTGGTCTAAGGCTAGAATCCCGTCAAAGGTGTAATGCAGACTTTGGAGCCAGAATCACAAAAGAAGTACTTGGTCACTAACTCTGAGGACCCCAAAGCTCAAATTCTTTTTGAATCATCAGGGATGGGGAACTATTTCTTGTCTACCGAGTCGAAAAAATGGTTGTTCTCGTTCAAGAAGGAGATCTTAATAAGATCTGGACCTTGCAGTTCGATGGTAGCTGCGCAACCAGTGGATGTGGCGCCGGAGCCGTGCTAATATCTCCCGAAGGGGAGATTATTCCTCTCTCTTTCAAGTTGCAGTTTTTCAACACGAATAATACTGCTGAGTATGAATCTTTGCTACTTGGCATGCAAGCCACAAAGGAAAGAGGGATCAAAAATCTAAAAGTACAAGGTGATGCAGAGCTAGTTGTAAATCAAGTTAAAAGGATTTATCAAGTGAAGAATGAAAGGCTCAGGCATTACCGTAATGCGGTGTGGGACAACATTGAAGAGTTTGATGCTTTTTCAATTGAATCCATTCAAGAGCCAAAATGACATGGGTTGATTCATTGGCCGTTTCAGCATCCCTCATGCTACCTCACCTAGGATTGAAAACAAACAAATACACCATTGAGGTGGTTTTCGCCCGAGCTTGAAGCGTGCTAGACAATTCTCAGCATTGGCAAGTATTCAACGATGATAATCAACTCATTGCCTTTCTAGAAAAGGCGGAAAATTTTAATGAATTGCACTTTGAAGGATCCACTTCCACTTGCCATGAATCAGTCACCGATCAAGATGATGAATCCGAAGGGAACGACGACATATGTCAGCTCAAAGGAAATAAAATCCCGAAGGGCCTAGTTTCTCTGGAGCGGTTGTTCGACAGGCATGATCGTTTTGTGAAAAAGAAGAGGCGAGATGATCCTGACTCATCCCCAGAAACCGAACCGGTCAATTTAGGTTCGGTAGAGCATCCACAATTTGTGAACATTGGAAAATGTTGCACTTTGAAGAAAAGCGAAAATTTGTCAAGTTCTTTGAAGAAATACATGGATGTATTGGCATGGTCCTATGCCGATCTAAAGTCTTTTAAGCCAAAGGACGTCCAGCATGACATCCCATTGAAAGAAGATGTTAAAGCCTTTCGCCAGAAGCAGAGGCATTATAATCCTAAGATCTCAGGTACTATCCAGGCTGAAATTCAGAAAATGCTGGATGAGAATCATTTTTCCTATCCATCACAGTACTTGGGTAGCAAATATTGTGCCAGTGCACAAGAAGAATGGTGAAATACGCATATGCGTAGATTTTGAAATTTGAATCAGGCTTCCTTGAAAGACAACTACCCACTTCCTATAATGGATCAAGTTCTGCAAGCAGTCACTGGATCGGAAATGCTATCCATGCTTGATGGTTTTTCAGGCTACAATCAGATTGAAGTTTCACCTGAAGATCAATTTAAAACAACATTCACTACTCCCTGGGGTACATTTTCCTATAGCAGGATGCCTTTTGGCCTAACCAATGCTGGCGCCACTTTTCAGCGGGCCATGGACCTGGCATTCAAAGGTATGATGGGGAAAGTCATTGTCGTTTATCTGGATGACTTAACTGTGTTCTCTAAAAAATGAAATGATCATTGTGATCATTTGGAGCAAGTATTGGCCAGATGCCGAGAACATGGGATTTCCCTGAACCCGAAAAAGTCTGTTTTTGGAGTCACGGAAGGAAAGTTGCTAGGACACGTTGTTAGCAAGGAAGGAACGAAGATAGATACCGAAAGAGTCAAGGCTATTCAGAGCCTTACTCGCCTCAAGCAAGATCAAGGCGTTCATTCTTTCTTGAAAGGTGAACTTTCTCGGCGTTTTGTTCCCGACTTTCTTGAGAAGACTCATCATATATTGGACATGATGAAGGGGTCACCAACTTTTAGGTGGAGCGAGGAAGGAAAAGGTCGTTGAAGAAATAAAAGCTTCCATCGCTCACGCTCACCGATCCTGGTATGTCCTGATTTCTCCAAGGACTTTATCATGTATAGTTATGCATCCGAGCATGGTGTCTCCATGCCATCTTAATGCAAAAGAATTCGGAGGATGTTGAATCTCCGATTGCGTTCATGAGCTCTCCCCTCAAGCCTCACGAATTAAAAATGTCTCAGTTGGAAAAACATGCCTTCGCCGTTGTCAAAGCAGTCAAGAATTTCAGGTATTACATTTTAAAATCTCATACGGTGGTGTTGGTCCACGACACGGCGGTCAGAATCAAATCAATTCTAACTCAACAGGAGTTAGGAAGCTTGCGAGAAATTGGATTGCAAAGGTCAGAGTACGACACGGATATAAAACCAACCAAGTTGGTAAGAGGCGAGGGCCTATGTCGACATGGCTGAAAACAAAGATTGAGAAAGTCACGATGAAAAGGATGATACACCGATGAAGCACAAGACCAGCTGGAAAACCCATTCACCGCCTCTGGTCCTATTTTCGCGACTAAGCGATGAGTGGTATTCCGATATTGCTTTCTTCCTCACCTACGGCGAATGCCCACTCACCAAAATGCAAAGGAGAAGCGCACTATAAAGCTCGAGCAAGTTGAAATATGTCATACGGGATGATAGTTTATACAAACGCGGGATAGATGGTGTCTTCTTGCGATGTGTCGACAAGCCACAGCAAGTGAAGTTGCTTGAAAGTTTTCATAATTCAGCCTGTGGGGCCATTTCTCCTCTTCCGTGATACAGCACACAAGATCATCCGAGCCAGGTACTATTGGCGACACTTTTCCAAGATACAACCACCTGGGTAGCAAAATGTGAACCTTGCCAGCAGTTCGTCGGCAAGCCCAAGTTGGTTGCTTTTCCCCTTAGGCCGGTTGTTGTCAACGAACCATTCAGGCAGTGGGGAATTGATTTTATTGGTGCACTCAATCCCCAATCGAGTGCCGGACATAGTTATGTCCTAACAACAACAGATTACTTCACCAAGTGGGTGGAAGCCATACCTGTCAAACATGCCACTTCCGAGGTTGTTTGTAGTTTCATCAAAGAAAATATCATTGTCAGGTTTGGCGTTCCCAACAAAATTGTTGCTGATAATGCTTCTAACTTCTCCTCACGGAAGTTATTAGTTTTTGCTATGAATATGGGATAACTTTGGCTCACGCCTCAGATTATTACCCTCAGGGAAATGGTCAGGCGGAATCCAGTAACAAGAACTTGGTGACCATCATACGAAAACTGGTGGAGGAAAATCAACGAATGTGGCACAAGTCTTTATACGACGCTTTGTGGGCAGATCACATTACTCCCAAGAGGTCCCTCGGTATGTCACCTTTTCAAGTGTTATATGGCACTGATGCCGAGCTTCCCATTTCTGCTGAACTCCCTGCTCTGCGCTTGGCACGAGCTATTGAAGATGAAACTTTCCAAAATTCTCTTGAAAAGAGGATCATGTATCTGACAGAACTCGAAGAAAAGAGAGTAAGAGTGGTCGACAGGATCACCGAACATCAGAATCAAGTCAAGAGACTGTTCGATAAAAAAGCTAAGCAACGAAATTTCCAGGTGGGAGACCTCGTCCTTCTATGGGACAAGCGAAGAGAGAGAAAAGGCATGCACGGAAAGTTTGATTCCCTATGGAGAGGGCCTTTCAAGATAAAGCAACTCAACGGAGAGAATAGTTTCTATCTCTCATATCTGGATGGAACCGAACTCCCACTTCCCTACAACGGGCAGCATCTGAAAATTTTCAGGAAGTAGAGCTTGCTCTCTTCTTTGTCTGATTTGCTTTATGTTGTGTGTTTGTTTTGTCGTGTGTTTGCTTTCGGTTTGTTTGTTGTGTTTCCTTTGTTCCCTCCTGGTCACCCTTGTTTTTGACTCCACCCAATGGATAGGCACATGAGATCTGGGATTCTCTACCCCCGAGTTTGCTCAGGGATAGTCCCCATAAAGAGCCATCTGTTATCCCGTAAAATTGGCAAGGGAAATTTTATGGATAACCATACCAAAATTTTGTTATGAACCCTCGTCAGGGATCCCTTGCGTTTGGAACGTTGCAAAATCCCTTCCCAGGAAATTTTGGTTTTCCGAACTTAGTCATTTTTGGTCTTTTTGGCCGGGCGCATAGAATGACTATGCAACATCAACTTTTGATGCGCCCCCTTTAAAACCCTTTGGCGCATGTTTTCTGTGTCAGCGGCGAGGCATTTTGGTGCGCCTCTTTATGTTGAGTCTTCTCTGCGTGCGACAGTAGGCGATGCGCCTTCTCTGTCGACATAACTTTTGTTGTTGCCTCTTCACAGTGCGCCAAAGGCACATTTTCTTTGTCAACACCACTTAGGTGTGCGCCATAAGTGCACATATTTTCATGTTGACGAGTCTTTCGGTGCCAAAGGGCGCATGCTTTCCCATGTCGACAGCTCATTTGGTGCGCCCCTTTAGAAAGTTGGTGGCACATTTATTCTTGCCTCGCTATATATAGGCGTCTGTACTGTATTGTCATTGTCATCGAGCAATCACGTGACTATTTTCATTATTTTCTCGACCTGCAATGCTTGCACTCCGCCTTGTCGCTTTCGATCACGTTGTGGACCCGTTCTCACGCTTTTTCATCGTTTATATCCGGGTAAGTGGCCTTCTGTCTTTCGTGCGTTTTGTTTTTGTGGTTTTTGGCTGCTAGGTTGGTTCAGTATGGATTGAAAGGATTAATTCATGAATTTGTTTCCCCCCGTTGTCTTTCCACATTTCTTCCTCCTCTTTCCAGATCTGCTGGCAGAGAGAGTCTTGCCCTGAGGTAAAAGCTTGAAAACCCTTTTGGTATTAAACCTTTCCAATCACCCGAATAAAACTTGCAAAGAGAGCTTAGCCATATGTGGAAACCCCTCTGAGAAAAATCTGAACCTTAAAGAAAAAGGAAAACTGTATTTTCCTTTGGCGCATTGGCATTCCATGCTTCATCATAAAAAGGTGCGCCCTCATGGCGCACTTCCCTCGCATGCTGCAAATACTTCCCATGCCCCTTGGCGCATCAAACTTGGATGCAACATAAAGAATTCCTGTGCCCTTTTGGCACACCCAACATCCATGTGACAGCCCTTTCATATGCGCCAAGTGCTAAGCTATAGAGGCGCAGGCGCGTTCCTCATCGCAGCAACATCCTGTTGTGCAAACCCTTCATGCGCCGTGCCAAGTTCCTTAAGCGCGCCAAAAGCACATGTTACACAAACCCTATATGCACCCTTTGGCGCACCGATGTTCCGTGCAACATGAAAGATCCATGCGCCACGGGCGCATCCTGTTCCCGTGCAACACAAAGTTTTCATGCGCCTTTTACAAAATACATCCATATGGCACAGGTGCACTTGTCCTTACAACAACACAGAATGCATCCTGCAGTGTCTACGCGCCATGCACCCTTTGGCACTGATTTAACCCTTGCAATAGTCCTTTCCTGTGCGCCTTACCTATTTAGCTCTGCAAACTGCGATATCCACGTGCCATGCGCCCAAGGCCTTTAAATTGCTAACTCTTTCTTCTGTCAGCATTTCAATGGAAAATCAAACAGCTGACACGGCTTTCTCCGATTGGGTTTCACGTCTTATTCTTGCAGATCAGCAGCTAAGATCAGAAGAACATATGTCAACATCAAGCAAGAGGCCTACCAAATCCAAAGGCAAGGCCAAGCTCACAGAGGAAGAAATGAAGTATAAATATCAGAGGGTCAGAATGCCCGACTCCCAGGCCGAGTGTGACCTGGACATCAGAGACTCAGAGTTGGGTCATATTGATTTAGAGGAATTCTGGGTCAGGACTCAGAAGGTCACAAGAAGTCCATGGATGGACAAGCTAATAGGCAGTGCCCTGCACTTTGCTGGGGGAATCCCAGTCAGCGCCGTTAACAATGAATTCATGATGGTGGCTTCTTCTTCTTCTCTCTCTTCTTCGACTTTCTTTTTGTAAATATCTGAAGTATGTTGGCACAAATGATGACATCATCCATGTTGCACCATGGGATGATGTCATCCATCAAGTTGTCAAAAGTCAACATGACTTTGAGATATTTTGTATATCCTTGTAGATATTTTGTAAATATCTTTGTAAATAGGTGGTTGGCTCCTTTTTGCCTTCTTTTCTTTCCTTCTTCTATAAATACCCCAATGCTTGTTGTATTGGGCATGAGTGAATATCTTTCAGATGAAAAATAGAAGTGAGGAGAAAAGACTTTGAGCTTTTTGTAACAGAAAGAATTATTAATACAATATTTAGACTTTGTGCTGAATACATGTGTTATGTGCATTGGATCTCTCTTACGTTAGATCTGTGTGTTGTTACTGTTAAATGCCTTCATTTTATTGTCATTTATTCATCAATATTGCTTTGTTCGTTTATGCAAGTAGGTTTGGCTCTGTTTACTACCAATCCCAAAACATAAACCTTCTGATATTTCTGCTTTGGAATTCATTTCTTTTCTTCCTTCGGACCTGTTCTTTCTTCATCCTCTCTTTCATTCCTTTCTTTTCGCAGTCGGAAACACCCTACTAGGATGAGATCCCAACCCCCGAAGGCGTAATATTGTGAGACTTACATGATTCCTACCGGTAGAATAGCAATAAACCGCCACTTTGACTCAAAGAGGGGCTATGCCCCGCACATGTTAGCTCGTCTCATCCATAAACCGGACAAGCGGTGATTTTCGGACCAACAATGTATAAATGTATTTGATTGTTTGTAAAATCCTACACATGATTAAGGATTTTGTACTAAATAAATTAAAGCATTATGTATCTTGAGAATGATTTTAATAAACTCCCGAGATCAAAAGAACACTAGAAATAGTTAATGTTGGAAAGACAATCATTATAGTATATGGTAGATTTTGAGAAAAAAATTATGCAAGACTCCAAATATTAGTAAGTGAAAAATAATCTTATAATTAATCAATAATACTAGAGAAATGTGGAAAAGAAGAGTAAATAAAATGATGGGCATAAAATGACTTGTTTGTAAAATTACTTCAAAGAGAAATTGGGATTACGTAAAGGTTTCATTTATGTGTCGAGATATGATCATTTAAAGGATAATTTGAAAACACATGAAACTTTTTTCAGTGGAACACTAATTCAATATTAGTGCAACTAATTAATTAAAATGACCGAATTTATATAAAAATGTGAATCTCCTTTAACTTAAAATATTAAATGGGACTTATTAAAAGTTACCAAACTAATAAAAATCACACACAAAATTATTTTTCTAAGCAATTTTACTACATATCTTTTTTACAAAAATTGAAAATTGTAAAACTTAAATATTGTCAAATTTTTTAAAATTTTGAAGTCTTCCTTAAGCACGATCAGCATGCAACATTCCATGTGGAATTCGAGGTAGGGAAGCAATGAAAAATCGAGAGAAGAAAAGTAAAAGAGATCCTTGCTAGAAAACAAATTGAAAATGAATAGTGCTCACCGATTCCTGGAGGCCAAGCTATATAAATATAAACAAACTAAATAATGAGTTGATTACATGTTGTCATCCTCAAAATTCCCCTCTTTTGAAATTAAGTTTCGAAGTTTTGAGTCTGTACCTTGGAGTATTGGATCATGTCAAGACTAGCATTGTTTGTAGTTTTCCTATTCATGGAGAAGAATTTGAAAGTCGGGCGTAATGGTGAAGTTTCTTTCCTTATTTTTATTTTCTTCCCGCAGTCAAGAATGATAGGTGTATCTTCCCCATTAATTTCTTCCCCAACATCCATGGGTAGTACGTGGACATCTCTGATTGGATGTGGTTTGGCCATGTTTCAAGCGTCAGTGGAAGCCTCCACATGTCTAAATGGCACCACGTGCCTCATCGGCGCAGCTTCAAGATTTAAAGTCAAGGGCGGTTCTCAAACTTGTGCTAGTCCTCCATGTGTCCCAGGTCCAAAAAGAGAGAGATCTGATCATTAAAATTGACTAAGTATGTGGGTTGGCGAAAGTCTCCACGTGCCATAAGGATGTAATTTCAGAAGTGAAATCAAAGGGTCTAGTCTCAAGTAGCGCCAACTTGCCATGTGGTTAAAGTCAATGGGGAGACAGAGTTGGCCGTTGAAAAGTCCAAGACCGGTGGAAGGAGACACACATCATCTCGGCACAATTTAAAGAGGCGTTTCCAAAACGGAAACTCGAATGAGCACCAGCCCTTCACGTGTCTAGGAGTCAACATAGGTCAAGCAGGAAATAGGCTTGAATCGGCTAAGTATAAAGAAACCGACGGAGCTCCCCACGTGTCAACCTAATGCAGCTTCAAAGGCAAAAAATGCAAAAGGTGTCTGCAGCCCACTCCTAAAAATTTCTTCCATGTGGGTGGCTCAAATTTAAATGTGTAAAATCAAATCGAATGGCCCATGTTTTAACTGGTGAAATAATGTAACAGCCGTATATTTAAAAACATGTTTTTTTCCACCATTAACATTTATTTGTAAATCAAGAATTCAAAAGGGCGTGGATGATTGGAATAAGTTCTAATTATTTCTTTCTTGCTCAAGGAATTTGTAACCATCTCTTCGCGAGCTATATCATAAGCTTTCAAAGCCATTATATGGATTGGAATTTTGATATTTCAGAAGGCTGTAATTTCTAATAAGAAGAAATCAATACAAAGGTTTTCACCTATTTCTTCCGATTTATCTTTCCTTCTTGCTCTCATACGTGAGTCATTTAATCCTTGCATGCTTAGAAACTTTGTGTTATAGTTTATACAATCTCAAGAACTTTGTGTCTCATGGATTGTGCTCGTTATAAATGTGAATGGTTCTACTTATATCTCATTTGCTCAATACATATAGGGTTTTCCCCGCCATCTCTTTTCCCTGAAAGTATTGTCTTCTTCTGCCTCCCTCCTCTCTTCAATGTCTTCTATCCTCATGTATTGATAAATTTTTAGGCATAAAACACATTTCAAGATATCGGGAAACCACCATTGAATGAAAGATTGTGTATTTGTACATAGGTTTTTCCCCTGCTTTCAATAAGGGAACCTCTCCCATTAAAGAGGAGGGACTTGTTTGTCCCCTGACTGTGGTTTCATTCCAAGTGCAAATCTGAAACCCAACAGTTTTTGGAAACTCCGCTGGGAAAATGTTAAACAAATTTCCTTTCTAAAGAGAACAACTAATTTGATCATTTCTTTGATCTGACAACTCTAAGATACACTCATGGCAAAAGGGCTCTTGGAATTGAAGATCCCCAATTTAACCTCTTGGATCAACAAGGTTTTTAACTTCCTCCAACAAGAAGAAATAGAAGAGCTCATTCCAAAAGCACACCTCATGTTGAAGACAGAGCTTCTGGTAGTAGCATTCCTCAAGCACAACTTATCCCTAATCTTCGTGCCCTAATTCTTGTTGGTGTCTCAGTTCCACTTCAAGAAATATTTCCAAGGATGGTAGCACCTTGGCCTTGGGGACAAAGAGTTGGGCCTCTGGCTCTTCCTCAACCATTGCATGAGTTACCTAGGGGTAACAAGAAGAATTTTCCCAAATTTAGAGGTGATGGCAAAGTACACCCTGATGAACACATTGTAGCCTTCATTATTACATGTGGGGTCCTTGGAGTTGAACATGAGGATGTCTCTGTGAGGTTATTTGTTTTAACATGGTGACCTTGGAAGACAATGTTGCAGATTGGTTTTACCATCTTCTTGTTGGGACCATCATTGATTGGACTACTATGAGGACTGAATTTGAGCAACGTTTCAAACATGTTGAGGATGTGCATGCTTTTCTAGCTCAGATTTCTCAAATCAAGAAGGAGCCACATGAGCCTATGAGATAATTTGTGGCCAAGTTCAACAAGTTGGTTAACAAGATTCCACTAGATACTAGGCTGTTGATCAGATTTAGAAGTGTTTCTTCTTAAATGCTCAATTTTCGGAAGTAAGCTATGCCCTAAGGAGAGAAAATATTATAACTTTGGATGTTGATCAGAGATTGGCTGTTAGTGTGGAAGATGACTTGATCATGTCTGACAAGCTAAAAAGGGAGTATTTCAAATCCAAAGCATCTTCTTCTTCTCCTTCTCCTGGAGGTAATGCAGATTAATTGGTGCAAAAGCTGGCTAATGACCTCATTGCCATAAAAAAGCAATTGGCTTAGCATGCTCCATATCAAAATGTTCTAAGGAAGAACTTTCAGCCTAGGAACCACTTGCCCTCTTCTCAAACTAGGTTGGCCATTGAAGATCCACCCCTCAAGGTGCCTGTCAATGCTACTTGTGAGGTTCTTGAGCCTGATGATGAGGAAGAAAATGGACTCTATGATGAACAAGAAGAGGAAGCTGATGAAGAACTGGAGGAGCCTGGTGGTTCTTGAGTTCATTTCCTCACCACTAAAGGTGTGGATGATGAAGATGACTATGATGATGTAGTGGCTGAGATGAACAATGAGTCATATGCTATTATGACTCGGGAGTAGACCAACAAAAAGGAAAAATTGGTGCAACCTGCAAAAATATCCAAGGAGTACCCCATCACCATCTCGGTGATTGCAAGAAGAGGAGCTCCTATTCCTACTACTTCCACCAAAAGGTAAACTCGCTAGTCCTTCTTCTCTACTTCGCTTCGAGAATTCTTTCCCAAATGATAAAGATAGATCAAAAGCTCCTCCTACTCCTAGTAGTGATTCCCCATCCACATCTGGATCTTTTGACATTATAGACCATCTTAAAAAGACCAAGATTCAAATTTCTGAGGTAGAGTTCTATCAAACCCATCCTAAATCCTTTGCCAAAATGATTAACTTTGTAAATTCTAAATCTAAAACCCCAGTCCATTCTTCTAAAGGCATTTTTTCCACTCCTGCTTCTCGCCTCAACCCAGCCTTGTGGCTGCAATCACTTCACCCAATGAGAAGATCAAACCCTTTTATGTGACTCTCCTCATAGCTGGCCACAAGCTTAGAAATTGTGTCATTGATTCTAGTGCATCTGATAATGTAATGCCTACAAAAGTGGCTCATGATTTGGGTCTAACCCTAACCCACACTTATGGCTCTTATTATTCCATGGAAAGTAGAGAAGTACCTTTGGTTGGGAGAATGAAGGATGCACAAGTAGCTTTTGTTGCTTTACCGAGAGAAGAAGGTCTTGGCTACCATATTGGTTGCGATATCCCTCCTTCCTATGGCATGTTGCTAAGTAGGAACTTTTGTAAATATGTTAGAGGTGAAATCCAAATGGATTGGTTACATGCCTTGATCCGTCAATGGGAAGATGAAGAAGTCGCCGAGAAACAAGCAGAGTATATTGTGTAAAAGAAATATGATCCTAAAGCATAAATATTGTATGAAGACATTAGGCATGGGAACTACATGATCATGTCACAAGAGGAGACAAGTCTACCAAAGGAAGTGTTGCTTGATCGTAATGGTTTGTGGACTTTGGAGTTTGATGGAAGCTACTCCTTACTAGTTCGGAGCTGGTGTAGTGCTCATTTCTCCGGGGTAAAGTTCATTCTTTCTCCTTCAAATTTTAGTTGAAAAATACCAAAAATACTTCCGAGTATGAGGCCCTTATTCTTGGGTTGAGCATGGAAAAGGAAATGGGAGTGAAGAACCTTCTTGCTCATGGAGATGCAGAGCTATATGTAAAACAAGTTAGAGACCTTTATTAGGTAAATAATAGAAGGTTGAAGCAATATAGGAATTTGGTATGGGATTCCATTGAATTCCTTGATGCTTTTTCCATTAAAGTTGTTCCAAGGGAAAGGAACACTAGAGCTGACTCTCTAGCTATTTTGGGGTCCTTGTTGATTCCTCATCCTGATTTTCCTCAAGAGAAATTCACCATTGAGCTTATCCATAGACCCAGTGTGCTTGAAAATGTAAATAATTGGAAAGTTTTCAATGATAACCAAAATTTTCTTTCTTTCTTGGAGCTCAGAGACAACTTTGATCAGTTGTACTTTGAAGGAAGTGACAATCTGCCTAGAGAGTGTGTGGCATCAAATGAAGAGGGTGTCAAAGAAGAGATGGATCAAGATGGATGCATCAAACTAAAAGGAAACAAAATTCCTAAAGGGTGGTGAGTTTGGAGGATATTTTTAATAAACATGATAGATATATGAATTCTAAAGTTTCCCAAGAACCCGAAAATTTGTTGAGACTAAGACAATGAATATTGGGAGTCTTGATGATCCCAAAATGGTCAACATTGGAAAATGCTGCACTCAGGAAGAGAAAAAGAAGGTGGTGAATTTGTTGAAGAGGTATGTTGATGTTCTGGCTTACTCTTATGATGATCTTAAGGCTTTTTAAGCCTAAAGAAATGCAAAATTTCATTCCTCTTAAGCCTGGGATCAAACCCTTCAAACAGAAGCAAAGGCAATATAATCTAAAGATAGTTGATACAATTTTCTAAGAAATACAAAAGCTTATGAAGGCTAGGATCATCTTCCCCATCCACCATTCAACGTGGATTACTAATATAGTTCTGTCAGGAAGAATAATGGTGAGATCTAGATCTGTGTGGACTTTAGAAATATAAATATGGGTTATTTGTAGGACAACTACCCCCTCCCCATGATGGACTAACTATTGCAAGTTGTCATAGGATCGGAGATGCTATCTATGTTAGATGGATTCTCGGGGTACAATCAAGTAGAGGTGAATACTATAGATCAACATAAGATTGTCTTTACTACTCCTTGGGGCACCTTTGCATACAAGAGGATGCCATTTGGTCTCATCAATGCTGGTGCTACTTTCTAGAGGGCCATGGACTTGGCTTTTGGTAGTTTGCAAAGGGAAATGCATTGTTATGTATTTGGATGGATTGATAGTGTTTTCTAAAGAAGAACAGATTACTTCCAACACCTTGAAACAATATTGCAGAAGTGTAGAGAGCATGTAATTTCTTTAAACCCTAAGAAGTCTATGTTTTGTGTCACAAAAGGAAAGTTGTTGGGACACATTGTTTCAAAGGAAGGGATCAAGATTGATCTCGGAGAGAGTTCAAGCCATCCAACAAATTCCTCTTCCATCAAGTAAGAAAGGTATCCATTCTTTCTTTGGTAAGATCAATTTCCTAAGGAGATTCATCCCCGATTTTGTAGAACTTACTATGAGCATTGCTCGCATGATGCAAGGGAAGAAAACTTTTGGTTGGTCCTCTAAAGGGAAGAAATCATTTGAGGACATTAAACAAGCTATTGCAAAGACTCCAATCTTGGTGTACCCTGACTTTAGCAAAGATTTCATTATCTATTGTTATGCCACTGAAAATACCCTAGCTGTTGTGTTAGCCAGAAGAATGCTGAAGAT
Organism: Taxus wallichiana var. yunnanensis; assembly: GCA_018340775.1. Lineage (NCBI taxonomy): Eukaryota > Viridiplantae > Streptophyta > Pinopsida > Cupressales > Taxaceae > Taxus > Taxus wallichiana. Next base: position 4,884,321 of record CM031240.1, on the reverse strand, counting down.
CATGAGCTCCCAATTGCATTCATGAGTTATGTCTTGAAAACTCATGAGATGAAGTACACCATGATGAAGAAACATGCTTTTGTAGTTGTCAAAGTTGTCAAGTTTAGGTTTTACATCCTTAATTCTCATTCTATGGTGTTGGTGCTTGATACAACAATCAAATCCATTCTTACTTAGCAAGAATTTGGAACCAAGAGAGGTAATTGGGTAGAAAAGGTGCAAGAGTATGATCTTGACATTAGGCCAACAAATCTAGTTTAGGGTAAGGGCATGTGTGAACTCATTTATGAAGGAGCTGCCAAGGAATTTTCCAAAGATGGAGTTGATGTCCCTGTTGTTTTGTTCCTCATCTCGACAGATGTATGGTATGCTGACATTGCTCACTTTTCGACCTATGGAGAGTGTCCATCTCACTTGAGTTCCAAAGAGAATAGAGCCATCATCAAATCGAGGTCTTCACAATATGTTTTATCGGAGAATGCTTTGTTAAAACGAGGCATAGATGGAAGGTTTTTGAAGTGTGTAGACAAGGAGCAACAAAGGAAGTTTTTATCTACTTTTCATGACCATGCTTGTGGAGGTCATTTCTCCTCTCTTATGTGACTCATAAAATACTTCGTGCTGGTTATTATTGTCCCAATTTATTCGAGAGATGCATCAAAATGGGTAGGTAAATGTGTAGCATGCCAAACGTTTGTTGAAGACCTAATTTGGCTGCTTTGCCACTAAACCTAGTAGTGATTGATGAGCTCTTTCAACAAAGTGGGGATTGGATTTCATTGGAACTCTTAACCCACCTTCCAGAGTCTCTGGACATACCCATGTGTTGACTACCACAAATTACTTCATCAAGTGGGTGGAAGCCATCCTAGTTAAGAACACTACTTCCGAGGTAGTTTGCAACTTCATTCAGGGGAACATATTTCGATCAGGTTTGGGACCCCAAACAAAATTGTGACTGACAATGCTTCCAACTTTTCTTCTTGAGATGATGGACTTCTACTATGGGTATGGGATCTCACTTTCCCATTCTTCATATTACTACCCCCAAGGGAATGGAAAGGCATAATCAACAAATAAGAACTTTGTGAACATAGTTAGAAATCTTGTAAATGATTCTCAAGAGGAATTGACATACTATAAATCTTGTAAATGATGCATTTTGGGCTGATAGAATTACACCCAAGCGAGTAATTGGAATGTCTCCTTTCCAAGTGGCATATGGTTTGGAAGCTCAACTACCAGTCAAGGTGGAATTTTCAACCTTGCATCTGATGAAAACCATTGAACATTCAAGTTTCAATAGCTCTTTTGACAAGAGAATTTTGTACCTTCAGAAGCTTGATGAGGACAAATTGTAAGTGGTTGATAGGATAACATCTCATCAGTTGAAAGTGAAGGATTTATTTGACAAGAAAGCCAAACCCAGAGTTTTCCAAGTGGGAGACATTGTGTTGTTTTGGGACAAAAGACATGAGCCATGAGGAAGTCATGGTAAGTTTGATTCTCTTTGGCTTGGTCCTTTTAAAATAAGACATTTTGCTGGAGAGAATTATTTTTATCTGGATTACATGGATGGTTATCCTCTCCCACTTCCTTATAGTGGGCAGTATCTGAAGTTTTTCAAGTCCTAGGTGACTAGGAGGTCCTTCTGTATATTTGTACAATGTTTTGGTTTTGGTTCATTCCTTTGTGTTTCATTTGTTCTTCCCTTTTGGTTTGTTTTGTTTCTTTTCCCATCTTGTGTGTGTTTGCCATGTATTAGTTTTTCATTTTGACTCCTTTTCCTAATGGATAAGGCACTGGTCCTCTTTCCCATAGTTATTTGTAGTTCTTGATCTTGCCTTGTTTCTTTGTTTCAAGCCAAGTCATCCTAGAAAGAGCTAGTTGTTGTCGTCCTCAAAATTCCCCTCTTTTGAAGTCAAGTTTCAAAGTTTTGAGTCTGTACCTTGGAGTATTGGATCATGTCGACTGGCATTGTTTACAGTTTTCCTATTCATGGAGAACAATTTGAAATTCAAGCGTAATGGTGAAGTTTCTTTCCTTCTTTTATTTTCTTCCTGCAGTTAGGAATGACAGGCATATCTTCCCCGTTAATTTTTTCCCTAGCATCCACGGGTAGTACATGGACATCTCTGATTGGATGTGGTTTGGCCATGTTTCAAGTGTTAGTGGAAACCTCCACACATCCAAATGACGCCACATGCCTCATGACATAGCTTCAAGTCAAATTTGGGGTAGTTCTCAAACTTACGCTAGTCCTCCACATGTCCCAGGTCCAAAATGAGAGAGAGACAATCATTAAAATTGACTAAGTATGAGCGGGTTGGCGGAAGTATCCATGTGCTCTAATGACGTAATTTAGGAAGTGAAATCAAAGGGTCAGTCTCCAAGTAGTGCCATCACCACGTGGTTAAAGTCAATGGGGAGATAGAGTTGGCCGTTGAAAAGTCCAAGACCGATGGAAGGAGACACGCGTCAACTCGGTGTAATTTTAAGAGAAATTTCCAAAACAAAAACTCAAATGAGCGCCAATCCTCCATGTGTCTAGGGGTCAACATAGGTCAAGTAGGAAATAGGCTCGAATCGGCTAAGTATAAAGTAACCGGCGGAGCTCCCCACGTGTCAACTTGAAGCAACTTCAAAGGTAAAAAATGCAAAAGGCATTTGCAAGCCTGCTCCAAACAATTTCTTCCACGTGGGAGGCTCAAATTTAAAGTTGTAAAATAAAATTGAATGGCCCATGTTTTAACTGGTGAAATAATGTAACGGTTGTATATTTAAAAACCTATTTTTTCCACCATTAACGTTTCTTTGCAAATCAAGAATTTGAAGGGGCGTGGATGATTGGAATAAGTTGTAACTATTTCTTGCTTTCTCGAGGAATTTGTAACCGTCTCTTGTGAGCTATATCATGAGCTTTCAAAGCCATTGTATGGGGTGGAATTTTGATATTTCTGGAACTGTAATTTCTAATAGAAGAAATTAATACAAAGGTTTTTTCCTTTTCTTCTGCTTTCTCTTTCCTTCTTGCTCTGATTTGTGAATCATTTAATCCTTGCATGTTTAGAAATTTTTGTTCTAGTTTATACAATCTCAAGAACTTTGAGTCTGTGGATTGTGCTCGTTATAAACGTGAATGGTTCTACTCTATATCTCATTTGCTCAATACATATAGGGTTTTCTCTTCCATATATTTTCCCCGAAAGTTTTGTCTTCTTCGCCTCCCTCATCTCTTCAACGTCTTCTATCCTCATGTATTGATAACTTTCTGGGCATAAAACACATTTCAAGATATCAGAAACCACCATTGAATGAAAGATTGTGTATTTGTACATAGGTTTTTCCCCTACTTTCAATAAGGGAACCTCTCCCATTAAAGAGGAGGGACTTTCTTGTCCCTTAACTGTGGTTTCATTCCAAGTGCAAATATGAAACACAACTGTACAAAAGTTAAATGCATATCTATTTCAACATGAAATGATATTTGATCAAAAATATTGAGAGCCAAGCTTCTAGTCTACAAAAAGATTTGGGTTGAGTAAAATAGTGTTAAGAGAGAATGTAATATGAGCCTCAAGTCTAGCTAGAAGTCAATGACACAAAGTGATAATTTTATGAATTTTTTTATCCAATCTATTTCCATTTCAATGTTAGAATAATCCTTATTTTACCATATATCTAAACTATCCATTTTCCCAGTGACATTTTTTGCACCATTTTTTGCACTTCTTCTTTGTTGGGCTTAGTATTTTATAGTTTTAAAAAATTAATTATATCTCGACTTAAAACCTTGATGAAATTCATAAATGAATAAAAAATTACAAACCCTCAGTATGTGTAATTTCATGACTCTTTTCCTTTATATTGTTGAGTTATGGACCTCAATTACTTTAGATTAACATGCAATATGAAACTTGTTGGAAAACATAGTAACCAACATCGGTTATGGAGGGACCAAAATCTGTCACCTATGACCATCATCGGTTAAGAAAGGAGGAACCGGCATCAGTTAGGGCTAACCGGCATCGCTTACTTGTGTGGGAGTGTTTTATTTAACTCTTGGGAATTAGATCTATTTTTAGTATTAAAGTAGATCTATTGATTGTAATTGCATGGCTAAGTTCCCTAAGTTTGTATATGCCTATATAAGCATGAAAGCTAGGGTTTAGAAGTAAGAATTAAGAAGAACTTACAAAAGTTGATGATTATTGTGAGAATGATTATGAGAGAGAGTATTCTTGGTGAAGAAGCAAAATCTTGAGAGAAAGAAAGCATTGTACATCTAAGAGGTGTGGAAGATTGTAAATATTCATTGTATATCTTGTGAAAGATTTAGATAATAGATTGGCTTGTTTCTTAGTGGATGCTAGCCCACACTGGGTGAACCACATTAAATATGGTGTTGATTTGTATCTCTTATTTTGTATATTTCTTCCGGTAAAATATTCGATTTCATTGCATGTATGCTTAGATATGATATATTATCTGCATGTACCGATGTGCTAACCCCATAACTAGTATCGATATTTGTTAGAAGGTTTTGTGTGTTGATAGATTTACTCACAGAGGGTTTTTTGATTGAGTGAGAACTACAACAATGGCAGAAGAAAACAAATACAAGGTAAAGAAGTTTGACGACCAAAATAATCAATAATGGAAGATGCAGATTGAGGATTATCTCGTATCAAAGAGATTTGTATTTGCCATTGGATGAAAAGTCAAGACATACGAAGATGACTGATGAAGAATGAAAGATTCTTGATAAAAAGGATTTGGGATCTATAAGATTGATTTTGGCAAAGTATTCGTGGCTTCTAATATTCTGTAGTGACTTCTACGTTAGGGTTAATGAAATATCTTGCTAATTTATATGAAAAACCTAGTGCTTCAAATAAATTTTATTTGATGAAGAAACTATTTAGTTCTAAAATGCATGAAGGTGGATCTGCATCTAGTCATTTAAATGATTTCAGATCTATTGTAAATAAGTTAAAATTAGTTGATATAACGTTTGATGATGAAGTGAAAGAACCTTTATTCTTATGTTTTTTTCCTGATAGTTGGGATAAATTAGTAATGGTTGTTAGTAATAAAACATCTACTAATAATATTTTAAAGTTTGATGATGTGGTTAGTATAATATTGAGTGAAGAAATTCGCAAGAAGAGTATAGAGGAGTCATCATTTGAGAATGATTTTAATGTAGAAAGATTGGGCAAGAAGAAGGAGAGATCCGGAGTAAGAGTAATGGGAAATCAAATTCAAGGATTTTGAAAATTGTTCCACTAGTTCAGCAATCTTCATTTTTTTCATACAAGGCATATCTCAAGCAAGTTGAATGAGGCATAATGTTATTTTTAAATTTTCATTTCAGTAATGATTCAAGCAAAGCCACTTATTCTATCTCATAATTAAGCACCACAACTCTTATATGCCTAAATTATATAATAATGCAAATGCATTGTGATTTAATAGCCAACCAGCCATGGTGTATGCTTTCTATAAAAGAGATCAACAACATTGTATGTGAAATATATTAAATACTCATTAAAACATGAATTTGTAATGTTTCAGCAATCAAAATGGAAATGGAATCAATAGGATTATAGATTGGAGCTGATTGCTATGATTATAGATTGAATCAATAGGAAATGTGTTGAGGAGGTGGTTGGATACTGTTTCAATGCTATGATCTATCTAGGATGACTCCCCTCCTAAAAAAAATCAGCTAATTTGTCATTTAAGTTTGGAGTTTATTTTCAACAAATATTTCATAAATTCATGTAGGTTTGTTTATTGTTTTCCTTGTTGATTTACCTTTAGGCACATGTAAGTTTGGGGTGAGTGCTAATCCTTGTTTGAGGAATGTTAATCTTTTTTGAGTAAGTTGCAGATTGCAGTTTTGGCAGGGGATTAAAGTTGGGTTTTTATTTGTTCTTTAACTTACAAGGGGTTTTGAAGTGAGGTGTTTATTTCATTCTTTAACTCCAAAGTTGGATGGATGCATGCTCATTTCAATACATACTACAACAAATCAATGCAATGTATTTCAAGTTTCATTCCAAAGACTACAAATCGACACAGTTGTTTAAAAAAATACAAATAAGGAAAAATATATTATCATAATAAATGTACTGAATATTTGAATATATTAATTATTATATGAACATATATATCATGGGATATCCACAAATTCAAGCTTCCAATTAGATGGACTTGGATCATCTCTATCATTTGATTTACTAGATCTCTGAGATTGACTCTCTCTTTGTTGACAGTAAACTTTTGCAATATATTCATCCGCTATATTTGTGCCATTATTTTCAGCCCCTCTCCTTTCATTAATTGACTTCCATACTGCTAGATCCTTGTCATAGGGAAAGTTATCTACTTCGTATCATGATTTCATGGAATTGTATGAGTCCCCATAATGTGTTATTTAGGTGTCATGCTTGAAGACTAAGTGGTTTGGTGAAGTTCTAGGTTGTCTTGGAGCATGGTTGAGTGAGTTAAGTCACTGTTTGAGCTCTCTAGAGTTGGTTGGAGGTTATCATGAGGTCATTAATGGTTCATGAGGTCTGTTTTAGATGTATATGGGTCGGCATAAGGTCATTATGATCAAAGTTATGAGGTTTCATGCTTGAGTCAAGGTTATTCTAGGCTTGTTTATAGCCCTAGATCATGCAGTTTGAGGTAGAAATATGATATTTGGACCAAACAAGTCATGGTGAAACATGGTAGTAGGGTAAAGTGTAATCGAGGTTTGTGGTGAGTTTCATTTCAGGATTTAGTTATTTGATGCTTCTATGAGGTCCTTAGGAAGAAAATAGTGAGAAACATGCATGTAAGCACATGCAAATGAGATTGGATGGAGATTTTGAGAGATATTTGGGATATATGGTGAGTATGGAAAATTATATTAGGTTTTAATGATGTTTTATGCCAAATTTTAGGTCATTCTGAAGTAGAATTTTGAAGTAATGCAAGTTTTGGAAAACTGGGTAAGTTACTGATGCTTTATCAAGCAAAATTGGATATTCTCGATGCTCATTGTGAGATGTGTGATTTGTGTGGGGCCCTAAGATATTTATCATATATTATTAGATAAATTATGAAGATTTCAAAAAAATAATGAGGGGGTTTGATTATCAAATTTTTATGAACGATCGTTATGAAGCTAACGTGGTTCAAAACCCCAGCTAAACCCTAGCTAGGAGTAGCTTGCAAAAAAGTTAGTATACCAAGATAATTTTGTTTGGTTTTGAAAAAGTGATGATTGGATGTTGTAGATGACTCTCACAGATTTCCAAAAAGGTATGTTATAACATATGGTGATATTTGGGCCCCACCTAAATTTTATTATTTATGAAGAGTTCTAGTTTGTGGAAAAGTTTCCCAAATGAGGTAAAGTATAAATTTCATTTATGATATCCCAAGAGTTGTTATATATGTTCATGAAGGTTTGAGGTCATGGTGATTCTTAAAAAGTGCAAAGTGTGCCCTATCTATGAAGATTGTTTTTTGGGGCAATTTGGAGCAATCTTGCATAAAATTATGGTGCAAGATCTACAGGGGGAGTTAGGACTCCATTCAAGTTGTGTTGTGAAGTCAGTTCAGATAAATTTCCAATAGTATATTAAATTTTTGATTTAGAGATGGTATGTAGAAGTTATGACTCATTCTTTGAGGGTAAATTTTGGAGGATGCTCATTCTAACAGGGTGCAAATAACTACAAGAGGTAAGTTGATGATTCTGAAGAATTAAAGCTTAGTGAAAGTTGATGAGGGATTATGGATAATTTATAAGTATGTTCCATGCTTTTTTAATATTGGAATTGGTTTATGTGATAATGAATCATGTTAGGAAAATAATCAGTTTTTGAGTCTTAGAAGAGATAAAAAGTGGTTTGCAGAGTTCTACTTTTTCAAGGCCTTTCACTTGGATTTGGAAGGAGTTGCAATATGTTATGGAAAGATAATTCAGTGATATTTATAATGATGTATGGATTGTGTCTTGGTGAAGTTATTTTATGTGTCTTTTAGGATGATTTGTGAAGAAGTTTTTATGTTGGATTTCAGGATAATCTTGTTCTTGAAAAAGTATTGAGTTTTTGTAGAATCCAATGGATGATTTGATGCTTGATATAACATGGAAAGTAAATAGGGGTGAAGTTGGCATCTAATTAATGCATTTATAGGTGTTATAAGTGATAGAAAGGGTTTTTATAAGACGAGTTTGGAAAACTAGTTTTTGGGAAACTTGATTTGATAAAAATAAAAGTTGATGTGGTTTTGAACCATGGATGTTTCAAGAAGTATAATTACAATTATGAATTATATAGGTTTTATTATTTCCATTGAGTGGTCACTTGACATATTTTATTTCATCTTGAGGGCTCTTGAGGCCCAAAGGTAGATTCAAGTTGTTGGAAACATATTTGTTTAGTGAAGGTAATGAGCCAGTGGGCCCATTAAATGAAATAATTTGATTGGTTCATGTAAATTGAGACCATGGTTGATGTTTAAATTATATATTACTCATGTTTGGTGATTATTGGAGCTTTAATAAAAATAGTTTTGGTGTTAGGATATTTTTCTCATTCCAAAGATGGGTATTTGAGGATTTTGGTGCATGGATGAAGGATTTTGGCTAAGCTGACATATATGGGTCATATGTGACCATTATAATGAGTTTATTTTAATTTTTAAGGTGTATGGGTTGAATTTATCATGAGGGACCTGACCTCCTTTGATTTGGATTGAATAATTGCATATAAAACTGAAGTTTGAGCTCATTTGTGAGCTAGTCTTGCATGGGTGAAAAAGTGTGACCTAGAGGAGAGTGTTTTTCAGGTATGAATGCATGATTTGAAGGATTATTAGATGTGTTTCAGGTTGAGGTAGTTTTTATAGCATGAGAGAAAGTTTTAGAGGAAAGACAAGTTGAGAAGGAAGAAGATAAATTAAGTTTGAAGACCTAGGGTTGGAGGAAGGGTTTATGAGCTAAATAAGTGATCTACATTAGTTATGACAAAAAAAAAATCAGAGATAAAACATATTCAAGTGGATGAGTTTGTTCTTGGTCATCCTAGGGGGTTTTAGCTTCCTTGTGGAGTTGGTGCTTCACTAAATTAGGGGTTGGTGCTCCTTGTAGGGTTGATGCTCTACTAAACTAGGGGTTGATGCTCCTTGTGGGGTTGGTGCCTCACTAAATTTGAAGCATGAAAATATAATGTTTATGTTTCAATGTTTTCTTCCCCATGAGGTTTTCTCACTTACATCTTGTGTCTATGTGTTCTCTCTCATGTTTCATGCTCATGTGAATGTATAATGCACATCTAATAAGCTAATGAACGATATGATGATTGAATGGATGTTTGATGGATGCTGTATTAATGGTAAATGAAGGATTTAATTTTAAGGAATAATTCCCCCTAGTCCATTTGTTCTTCCAAAAATTGGTATAAAAACAAGTTATTGAGAAACAAGTCTAGCAACTTGAAGGAGATCCTAGAAGCATAAAAAATGGGCAAGTCTTCAGATATTGAGGCTATATTGAGGAGAAGGAATGAAATAGACCAGTCATGTATTGATGCTTATCAAAATCAGGTCAAGGAAATGGAGAAAGATCATGATCAAACAATCAAGGTTTGAAATATCAAATTTAAAGTATTTCAAAACCCTAAAGGAGAAAGAGGATACTTGTTCTAGGTATGAGAGAGGATGAAATCTATTGAATTTGATTTAGAGGATGCTTCTAACAAGTTCAAGACGTATGAGAGGCTTGAGAAGAGCTCCAAAGATCTTGATGGGGTCTTAGAAGGTCAAAGAGCCACATAGATGAAAAACATGCCTAGGGTTTGAAGGAAAACATGTGGAGAATGATGGTGTTAGTTGGACCAAGTTCAAAAATCAGAGATGAAAAAGTGATCAAGAAGGTTCATCCAAGAAGGTATAACCTATTAGACAACATAATGCTATGAGGTATGGTATTTCATTCAATGTATATTGATTTGTTTGTCATGATTTTGGTCATAGAGCTAGAGATTGTAAAAGGAGGTCTTTGGGAATCAAGTAAGTGTTTTCAAGGGGGAATGTTATTCATGTTGTGAGTATGGTCATAGGGCCAAGGATTGTGGATGGAATCTCATTGTGTTTAAGAACGAAGAAAAAAAGTGTAGTTTTCTTCAAGTGTCAAAAGTCAGGTCATATAGCAAGACAATGCAAAAGCAAGAGGATGTTCATCAAGAGATCTGATCCTAAAGGTACAATCATGACAGTCAAGGGACCTAATCATGAAGGTCAAGATAAGAAGGATGCTACAAAATCAGAAGTGATCAAGATTGATCAAGTAAGTAAGGTGAAGAGAGCTAATGCTTAGTCTATTATGCAGAGTATAAAGTTTTTCAAGGAGGATGCTAGTGCTATTAAGATAGAAAACAAGTTTCTCAAGCCAAAGTTCAGTCAAGGAAGTAAATTTTCCTTGGTTGAAGGATTAAAACTGAAGAAGAGAATATATTCCTAGATGTATTTCAAGCTCCATTGCAAGACAAGTTGAAGAAATTTGGTCTTTGGGATACCTCTAGAGTGATAAGGTATGGTAAGTGATTCTTATAATGTATTTTTAAGTCCTTTTTGTTGAATAGGTGTTTGAGTTCACTTGGTCTAATTAGTCATAATGTTATCTTTGGTGCGGTTTGAGTGTATTCCTAAAGGGTCTTTGTCAAAAGTCTTGTTGAATGGTTTGATTCTATATTGTTACAGATTTTAAGTGTCACCAAGTTATGTCTAAGATCTATTTCTATGTCTTCAAATATGGATTTAAGTTCATAAGCTTGTTTTAAGTGTTTCATATCATGGTATAAGTGGTTGGTGTATATGTAGGTCTGTGGTTCTTGATCTAAATTTGTGTGTGAAAAGGATTATTTCATGTCCGTGTCTCAATACAAGTCATGGTCCGAAGTTGAGAATATTCAATAGTCTTAGTCAAATTTTTGATCTCAGTTATAGGAGTATAAGATCTATGAGTGAGGTTTTTTCCTTTATAAGATGTACATAAGTCTATGTTTGTTTTCCTCATGAGAAGTTTGTTATGTATATTTCAATAGGTCTATGATAATGTAGTGTGTACTTAAAATGTATGAGTTTCTGTGAAACTATCGCAAAGGATATATTAAGTGTCACATGTCAAGGAAAATCTTATGTTTTTAGTCATGTCAAATGAGTCTCAAGGTCACAATGTCCTTATGAGAATTTCATTGCATGTAAAATATACGTGAGTGTCCTTATTCTTTAGGTCAAAGGTCTTCGAGTCAAACATGAAGCTAAGTCATCAAGTAGTATGATGGTCCTGAAAGTATGAAGGTATTGTTGAACTATGAAATTGTCTCGTATTGATCCATTCTATGCTTTGGTTAAAAGGTTTCAAAATGGTGGTTGATGTAACCATGTCTTCATTAGTTCCAATGTGATCAATCTCAAAGTGTGATGTATCCATTAGTATGAAGGAGTTTATGACATCATGGAAAACTTGAATAAGTTGTTTTAATCAATGAATTTGTGTCAATATACCAATCTAGAACACAAATTTGTGTGTCGAGGTAAAATTTGTACATTCTAAGGGAGCTTGAAGTAATAAATATCATGATATATCTGTTAGGTGTTTGAAATGAAAATCATCAATGACTGAAGTTTGGTTCACGGTCTATGAAAAGAGTATCAAGAAATGTTTTTGAGCAAAGTATAAATGTGGTTTTCATGTGAGATCAATTTTTGTATATTTTCCACCTAAATAAGTTTGTGTTTCCATGAAGAGGAAAATATTTGGTTCAAACTAGGTACAAATCATTTATGATCTAATATGAGATGGTCAAAAGGGTGTAGTGCAAAGTTATCAGTTTGTTGGAGATAGTAACAGAGGCTTGTAGCAGTATATGAAGTCTGTGATGAGGATTTACAAGTGGAAATGACCTAAGTATGTGATCAAGGTTTGTGTCTTTTTTCAGTTTTTGTCATTATGTTCAAGGTCTATGTTTGTACATTAGATGGTGTGATAGCTCAAACTTGTTTCAAAAGGGCTTCCAAAATATGTGTGGATAATAAGGAAAGACTCTCTCAAGGCCAAAATGTGATCTACACATGTGTGCCACATGAGGAAAGCTCATGTTTGTTGATGGAGCTATCTTGTTTTGATCCAATGAGTAGGAGATGTGAAGTCGTCGAGTGAGGTGTTAAGATGTAATAAGGAGTTTTTAACACATATAAGATCACTATCAACTAAAGGTTTATCCTTTCACATCTATTCATGATATTTCCACAATGATTATAGAAATAAAAGGATGGTTTCTTGTTTGAGTATGTTTGATAGTCAAGGATGAAGTTATCTTATGATCTTATGACCAATATTGAATGATGATTCAGGGTCTCAAGAGTAATTTGTATAGGTTTTAGCTCTCCTAAGAATTGTGATAGAGTTTCTTAGGTAGAAGGTGTGTAACATTCTTAAGGAAGTTGAAATAAAGTAAATGAATCTTATGAAATATTGAAAGATGACCTTGTCTCATTCAGATTATAGAGATACAATAATCTTTAATCAAATAATTATAAAGAGGTGTTATAAGCCTAAGGGTCTAAATACAAGCTATAAAAGAAGGGGATCTCTTGAAGGATTTTTTTTTGAGTATGAGTGCAAGTTGAAAAGAAAATGGTGAAAACAACATTATTTGAAGAACAATCACTGTTAAGTGACTATGAAAATGAAGTAGGAGGCTACAAGTAAGTGCCAAAGTTACTTGAGGTATGTATGCAAAGGTTGAAACATGTGCTTGGATACGAGGTTTCTTAAGTGGTCTCTGACAAGATAACTTTATAAAGTGAGATCATGTACTCTAAAAATGCACAGTAAGCATATGCATGAGAAAAAGTATCTTATAAGGTTGTTATGTCATATTGAAACTAAGTTTACATTGTTCTAAGGAGGTGAGGATTTAAAGGGTATAAGTGGTTTGAAAAATGTGCCCTATTTTTCTTAGAGTTATGTGATTGAGAGGAAGACCATGGAAATATGTAGTTACAAGTCTAACATCATTTGTGAGAAGTTAATTTGAGTCTAGGACATGTTTTTAACATATTTAAATGTGTTCATACTTTATGAAGCCCATATAAATGTTGTCATAACAGTGAGTGTCTCATATGGCATCAAGATATGAGTGTGTGTGTGTTACTTGTTCATAAGTTCCATATGAGGAAGTCATGCATAAGAGATACCCCATCATGGTGATCATACTTAGTATGGTTTGATTATTATTAATGCAAAAGAGTCTCAAGGTGAGGTTATGACAAAAGATTACAAAGAATAGTGAACTTGTTGACTGTGAAATTTTTGTGTAAAGGAATGTTACATATCTACAAAGGTTAGTCGAAGAAAATGGATTATGGAGTGTGTATGACATCTAGAGGTGGAACAATGCAATGGAGATTTTAAGCATGATTCTTAAGCTATAGCTCTTTTTGTTGAGGTGTACATATTTTTTGTTTATCTTAGTCTATGTCAAGATTAGAAGTCTAAGGATAGAGTGTCAAGAAAATTGACAATGTATATGTTTGAGGAGGGTTTCAAAAGTAGGGTGAGATCCCTGGTCATGATGTTAGTATCATAAGTGATCTCAAGTGCCAAGAAAGGCATGACAGTGATAAAGGAAGTTTAGTTTGTCTTTTCAATAGGTAAGGAGATGGTAATCAATGGTGCTCTTAGTCCGAGGTTGATAGAAACAAGTGTGAGTAACTTGTGTTAATGCTTCAAGATAATGAATACCTACATGTATGTATTTATGCTTTTAAGGAAGGGGGAATAAGCTTGTGCACTCATGAAGGTGAATAAGACTGGTTATGAGTAATGTAAGTGTAAAAGTTGGAAGGAAAGTTTGTTCTTGTTTATAGATGATATTTTTTGACACAAAGAGGCAAAGTTCATGAAAACCGCTTTAGCCTTTATGATAGGGGCATAGGTGTTTGAGATCACTACATGGAACTCAATCAAGGTGTGTTATAGGATTGTTTTTATTCCAGAGCTTTAAGAGGATTGTTAGAAAGACACTTAAATTGTTGTTTAGGGAAAAGTAACCCCAAAGTCAGTTTTGCATGCTTGAAGGAAGATTTGTGATGGAATTAGCCCTAGAAAGTGATGTTGAACTAATATGAAGGAAAAATAAGGTGTATACATTCAGGGGGAGCTGGTTTGAGTCTCATATCAAGACCATATGATCCTTCATGCTGCTAAAGGAGTAAAAGAGAAGCAAATTCCCAAGGGACTCATTTGTGCAAGTAAGTCAAGTTTTATGAATTTTTGTCATTGAGTTGTCATTTCTCATGTTGTGTCATCATAGTATTCTTTTTTATATATTAAAAAAGGGGAGAGAGAAATTACAAACATGGCAAGAGTCATGTATGGGTGTTTTATGTTGGTTGCCATCAATGTTTCTGAAGATGGTTGCCATCAATGACAAAGAGGGAGATTATTGGCCATGGTGTGATTGTGTTGTCATTTATGTAAACTCCATTGATGGAAAAGGTTGTCATGGAATGCATGATCCCCATGATGTGTTATTTAGGTGTCATGTTTGAAGACAATGGTTTGGTGAAGTCTAGTGTTGTCCTACAACATGGTTGAGTGAGTTAAGTCACTTTTTGAGCTCTCTAGAGTTATTTGAAGGTTTGATAAGGTCATTTATGGTACATGATGTGTATTTAATATGTATATGGGTCTTCATGAGGTCAGTATGGTCATGCATGAGGTTTCATGGTTAAGTCAGGTCATTCCATGCTTGTTTTTAGTCATGGATCATGCAGAATGAGGTAGATATATGAGATTTGGACCAAATAAGTCATGGTTAAGTATGGTAGTAGTATGGTGGTAGTGTACCTGACGTATGTGGTGAGTTTTAGGTTAGAATTTATTGGTTTGATGCTTTATGAGGTCCTTGGGAAGCAAACAATGAGAAACATACAGTAAACACATGCAAATGAGATTAGATGGATATTTTGAGAGATATTTGGGATATATGGTGAGTATGAAAAGTTATAGCAGGTTGTCATGAGGATTCATGCAAAATTTCAGGTCATTTTGAAGAATTTTTTTGAAGTTATGCAAATTTTGGCAAAACCGGGTAAGTTACAACATGTTTTTCAAGCAAAGTTGGACCTTCTAATGCTCATTGTGAGTTGTATGATTTTCATGGGACCTTATATATTTGGAATATTTTCTTATGTCAATTATTAATATTTCAAAAAAATAATTAGGTGGTTTGATTGTCACATTTTATGAACAATCATTAAGAAGCTAAAGTAGTTTGAAACCCTAGCTAAACCCTAGCTAGGAGCAACTTGAGAAAAGTGAGTATACTAGTCCAGTTTTGATCAGTTATGAAAAGTGATGATTTTATGTTTTAGAGGACTCTTCCATATTTCCAGAAAGGTATGTTAGAGCATGTGGTGATATGTGGGCCCCACCTGAATTTTCTTGTTTATGAAGAGTTCTAATTTGTGGAAAAGTTTCCCAAATGAGGTAAAGTATAAATTACCATTTATGATATCCCAAGATTTTTTATATATTTTCATGAATTTTTCAGGTCATGGTGATTATGAAAAAGTGAAAAGTGTGCCATATATATGAAGGTTTTGTTTTTGGGGCAGTTTGGAGTAAAATCGAGATTCGTGAGCTACAAGGGGAGTTAGGTATCCATTAAAGTTTTTGTGAATCTAGTTAATAGAAAATTTCAATGGTATATGAAATGTGTGATTTGGAGATGGTATGAGGAAGTTATGACTCATTTTTGAGGGTCAAGTTTGGAGGATGCTCATTCTAGTAGAGGTGCAAATGGCTACAAGAGGTAAGTTGATTATTTCGAAGAATTAAATCTTGGTGAAAGTTGATGAGGACTTATGAATAATTTATAAGTATTTTACATGCTTTTGTTAAGCTTGGAAGTGGTTTTTTGATGATGGAGTATGTTGGGCAAATAGTCTGTTCTTGAGTCCAAGAAGAGATAAAAAACAATTTATAGAGTTTTGTTTGTTTTAAGGCCTTCCATTGGAATTGGAAGGAGTTAAAATATTTAATAGAAACATAATTCATATATGTTTCAGTGATGTATGGATTATGTCTTGGTGAGGTAATTTGATGTGTTTTTCAGGTTGATTTATGAAGAAGTTTGTATGTTGGAATTTAGGATAGTCTTGTTCTTGCTGAAGTATTGAGTTGTTTGGAGCATCAAATCTATGAGTTGATGTTTTCTATCACATTGAAAGTGAATAGGGGTGAAGTTTTCATCTGATGAATGAATTTATAGGTATTTTATATGACAGAAATGGTGTTTATAAACTGAGTTTGGAAAACTAGTTTTTGGGTAGTTTGATTTGGTGAAGACAAAAGTTGACGTGGTTTGAACTGGTGAATGTTTCAAGAGGTAAATATTGAATATATGAATTATATAGGTTTTGGTATTTCCATTGAGTGGTAAGATGCTATATTTTAGTTCATCTTGAGGGGTATTGAGACCCAATGATAGATTAAGGTTGTTGGAAATAACTGTTTAGTGAAGGTAATGAGCCAATGGGCCCATTAAATGAAATAATTTGATTGGTTCATGTAAATTTCGACCATGGTTGATGTTTAAATGATATATTACTAATTTTTGGTGATTATGGGAGCTTGAATAAAAATATTTTTGGTGTTAGGAGATTTTTCTCATTCCAATGATAGGGAAGTGAGAATTTGGTGAATGATGAAGGGTTTTGGGTAGGTTGACCTATATGAGTCATATGTGACTATTTTAATGACTTTATTTTAATTTTTAAATTTATATTGGTTGAATTTATCATTACTTTGGGTTGGAGAGGATAATTACATATAAAAGTGAAGTTTGAGTCCATTTGTGAGCTAGTCTTGCATGCGTGAAAAGTGCGACATAGAGGAGAGTGTTTTACAGGTATGAAGGCATGAATTGAAGGGTTATAAGATGTGTTTTAGGTTGAGGCAGGTTTAAAACATGAGATCAAGTGATTAGAGGCAAGACAAGTCAATAAGGAAGAAGATAGAGAAAGTTTGAAGACCTAGGGTTTGAGATAAGAGAGTTTGTGACCTGAATAAGTGATCTCCATTAGTTGTGGCAGCAAAAAAATCTGAGATAAAAAATATTCAGGTGGCTGATTTAGTTCTTGGTCATCCTATGGGGTTTGTGCTTCAATAAATTAGGGGTTGGTTCTCATTGTAGGGTTGGTGCTCTACTAAAATAGGGGTTGGTGCCTCACTAAAGTTGAAGCATGGATATATAATGTTTATGTTTCAGTGGGTTTTCTTCCCCATGAGATTTTTCTACTTAAATATTTTTTCTATGTGTTCTCTCTCATGTTTCATGTTCATATGAATGTATAATGCACACCTAATAAGCTAATGGGGAATGTATATGATTGAATGAATGTTTGATGGATGTTGTATTAATGGTAAATGAAGGACTGAATTTTAAAACTGATTCACCCCCTCTCAATCCCTTGTACTTCCAAAAAATATTGTATGGTAGAAACCATGACGTGAAATTATAGCAAATATAAATCATGGATAAGAACATGGAAGTAGAGATGCATATAATCATACAAGTAGAACAAGTAGTTTCACATAAATAATCATAAAATGGCTATGAGCATTATACAATGTAAATAAAAGTTTCACACACAAAAAACGTGACAAAAGGAAAAAAAATCACAAAAATAATTTACCAAAGTGTCACACACACATAAAAAAGGCCATATGATGTATACACAAAAACATGCATACAAGAAAAAAGTGCAAACAACAATAGACCGTAGCCCAAAGGGACATATATCAAGAGATAATAGCTCTGTATAAGGCATATATGTTATTCATATTAATATAAATAAATTACATGTGTCACAATGTTGTATATATGTATAATGAGGAAGTTGTAGACATTAAAATTTGGTAACTTGTCTTTTTGTAATGCTAAGTTTAGCTATGCTTCCTTGCTAAGACAAATACTCACATTCAGATTCCAATCAAGATACCTCTTTAGCATTTTCATGACTTGCTTATTTTTAAACTCTTCTATGTCATCAATTTGGGAAATATTATTTAATCAAAGTAGTTAACTAACCTTGTATAGCATGCCAAAATTTTATGATTTGCATCACATCCCTCTTGTCCCAGGACCGTGCTAATGGCTAGGATGTAAATTCTAGTCCATGATGACTTGTACGGTCTTGAAATTTCATATCTTCGACTGTTTTCAATTTAAATATCTTTATTTCTTTGGTTCACCTTTTGAGGGTAATCCTTACTATAAAATTTCACCTACGCTAAGGCTATATAAGAAATTCAATATCGCTTTATAACTCACATGACATTATTACAAGATCCTATTACAAATATCTTTCCAAAAGTAATCATTACTCTCCAAAATATTCCTAAATCAATAAGACATTAATTATAGTAGCCCTTACTATAGGTTTAAAGAACTCAAACTGGGTCAAAAATTTAGCTTCCTCCATTTCCAAGCATACAAAGACCATAGAGCTATGCCTTAGAATGATAAAATTTACTCCAATAATTGTCAAATGGTTTCAAAGAACAAGGGTTTAGGTCACACAACTAAAGCAAACCATGTCACACTACTACCATGCTAGGTACATTCTATACTATATAGTTATCCCACTATCTTTGTGCCAAGAGATATGAGGGAACCCATAGGGGTTGGCTTAGATCATACTTGCATTTTCATAAACACATAGGAGAATTACGTGAGGCTTGATCCCGCATGAAGGCATGTAGTGCACCACTTGGTTTTATTTTATGAATGCCAAAGGTATTCCGTAGTACAACCTCACCACACACAAGATTTATCCTTTGGGTTTGCTAATGATAAAGGTTATTGTAGGTGTCTAGGGTTTCTACTTTGTCATGACGTTATTACATGTCATCCCAAGGTTGTGCAAACAAGAAGAAAATACAATGAAATAAATTTCCAAGAAAATGAAACAAACATGAAGTTTAAGATCAAAAATTATAAAGGTTCCAAGACCATACATTTCCATTCAGAATGTAAATACACATCTAGGTCTAGACCATGCATAATTTCTATGATCCTTTCCATGTCATGCCCTAATTTTATAATCTAAAAATCACCACTAAAACCATGGTAAATATTTCCATTAGATATATGCAATAAAACACTTACCAACCAAGGAAACATCACTTAACTCACTTTTACTACACACTTAAAACACAACTAATGAAAACAAGATTATGATCACAAATGTTTGAAATTATTATTGATCACAAAAAAAGATCATCAAAAGTTACAAAAACTAGTACACACACCTCTTCATATGGAGGCCCAAAGATAAACTTCATTCCATCTCCATGATGAGTACCAACTATGATTGTTAGGATCGTTTCCAAGTTTTATTACCAAATTCATTAAGAAGACATTGGCAAAGTACCATAAAAACACACAAATTATTCATAAATTACTATACATTAGGCTACATTTTAAACCAGTTCATATGAAGTTGTCCCCACTCTATGCTCCAAATACAACTTGTAGGAAACATTAAGCAACATATTATTAACAAGAAGTTATGAATAGGTAACACCCAATATTGTGGCTAATTGGTCTAGACACTAGTGAAAGGTTCGTTAAATATGGCCCCTTTCACGTGGTCACACTAATAAGTGGTATCAACTCATGTCAATCAACTAAATTAGAATAGTGGGTTCATTTATGGTATTCAATCCCATATTACATATATAATGTTAATTATAAAATGTGCACCTATGAATTCCTTTTCCACAAACATCAAGGTCACACTAGTTTGTTATATTCAAAAACGGAGAGACAAAATGATACACATATGGGAGCTAGCCTAGCTTTAAACAATTTGATATTCCAATCTTTACGCCATAAGCGTGATCTCCATATAATGGTAAAAACATAGCAATGTTTTCCTTAAAAGTTGAAAACATAGCTAATAAGAGAATACTAATCTTATTAAGAGATAACCTTTCCTTAAGATAATATCTCAATAATGGATTTTCAAGAGGGGGATTTATAAATCAAATGTCTTTACAAAGTCAGATCTCACATGACTAGAGTTAGGAGGTACACTATTATGCTAGTTGTATTATAATATATTTTCATGGTCTCAAAAGTCTTTTTAAATTTTTAATCAAGTGAGAATAGAGTTCAACATTGACCCAACATTTACCCAATATAATCCAGATTAACCCTTTTAGTTAGATATTTCACATGAATAATTTATTTCAATCAAGTTACAAATTCCATAAAATTAATTGTTAATATAATATGCCATAATGATTAACCAACTATTAAACAAGAACATCTAATTGAATTTTGAATACATTTTCAAATCCAACTTTACAATCTATTTCTAAGATATTGAACAATTTTAAAAAAATTAAAGGAAAATATAACCCTTGATTAACACCAACTAATCTCAATAACACTACAATGTCCGCCACGGAAATCATATGTGTCATCATGAAATTTGGCGTGGATCTCACCATCCTATCTGACAAAGATATCAAAATCTTTTCACCTTTTTGGGATGAGAAAGAGAGAGAGAGATAGAGAAATATAGAGAGCATATTGTTTTCACACACAATTAAACCATTTTATTTTCCATCAAATCTAGAAAGAGGATAAAGAAAGAAAGAAATATTATCATCACACAAAGTGTTGCATGTCCCTTATTTTCCACATTTCATAGGAGTGATTAACTAAAAATGGAATTTTATCAAGTTAATATTACTAGGAACAACAATAAATAATGGTAAATAAATGCAGTAAATAATATAGAAATTGACCCAAACAACTAAACTAATGAAAATATGAAACCCTAATTGACAAGTAAGGTTGGAAGGAGCTTAGTTGATTCATGGGATGATATGGACTATGCCATAAGATAGAATGAATATACTAGAAATAGGAACAAACATACAAAGGTCCTAAAAAGGAAAAATTTGAGTTGTTTGGCTAGACTAGGGTGCCTAGAGAGGATGAGGGTGCTTGTTGGTTCCCTAGTCTGAGTTCTGGGTGCCCTGGTCTATATAGGAGGTGTAGAAGCCAAGTTTTGAAGGTTACAAGATGATTTGAAGCTTTCAATTCCTATCACATGTAATTCACTATATCTGTGCCGAATGTCACCTTTGGTAGTCAAGTGATGAAGGGAAGAATTGCAAAACCCCAAGACAAAAATCAATCCCTAAAAAAGAAACATAAAAATGAAGGGGTTAGAATTTCCCTCGCTACCACAATGGTGGACTTACTAACCGAGCCGCACTAAATCTCGCACCCAATGTAGTTCTTTGTGGAAGTGTGTGCAATCATGCCCTAGGTTTCTCTTGTGCTAGTCACACTTTGTGAAAGTAGCAATCAATAACTATGTGTAAAAATGTAATATAATGGTGGATGGAATAGAATAAACTTCCCTCCTATGCTTGTGTGATGCAGATGAACCAACCTTGTGCCTTGTGATGGAGCTAGATGGATGCAACCTTAGGTGATGATAATAGTTCCTAGTGCTTGGTCCCTCATTATGGTCTCGTAACTTTAATTTATATGGTTCTCTTGATTTAATTTCATAACTAACCCCGAAAAGGTTGACCACAAGAAATATGAAATGATCAAATGGATATAAAGTGCCCAAAAAGTGTCTGAAAGTGGAAAAGGATCATGGCACCTTGACTAGGACTAGGGCTCCTACGGGCACCCAATACAAGCATGGACACCCCTGTCAAGGCTAAAATGATGGGAAATTATGAAAACAGACTTGGAAAGTATGTGCTGAAGGTCAGAAATGATGAAAAAAGAAAAGTAAAATGGCCAAACAACGGGGTTAATTAGTAATTTCTTCACTAAAAACATATGAATAGTATTATGAGACCGAGACTAAATAATTTCTAAAGTAATATCTATCAGATAGTGTGTGGGGTTCATGTGTAGTATGTATCCCTGAACAGTCAAGTGTGAACCGAAGCACACACGTGTGTCATTGGGTAATGGCGATAAACCATGTGATGAGTATGTTTAAGTTAAGAGAATGATGCATGATAATGCAAAGATGAGAAATGAACCTATGCTAACGTGTCGAGGGGATTGTTAGATGTTATGCCCCCCAAGTATGTAAGATGAAGGATGTAATCATGTAATGTCATCTAGAATATCATTGCTCTCAGGATCATAGTTGAATGGATAAGCATTGGTGACTTGATAAGCAATAGTCACCATGTAATGAGTCGTTGAGGTGAAGGTCAGTACATACCCATAACATATTCCTCATTAGTGAATGGAGGAAGTGGACAACCATGTACATACCAATGAGTGAGATTTTGTGTATAGCTAAGAAAGGAACTATTGTAAATAAAGATACGACTAAAAGGCATAGGGAAAGAGATATCTATGTGATTAGGATTTAGAGTGCCCCCAATATAATCAAGCCATGATTTCCCTAATGTAAGTGGAGAAGAGTGAGGAGTTCATGATAGATACACTGTAAGATGAAAGACACGTAAACGATAAGAAATGTTGATGTGAACAAAGCCATAATAAAGATGAGGAGTGTATGATGTGGGATAGAGATCCTCAAAAGCAAATCCTATTCAAGCTAAACCCTTATGTGTGCATATAGTGTCATCAAAAGTAGGATCAAATGGAATATGATACCAATATGAATCATTCATGAACAACATGCAAGTGAATGGTGGGCGCACTAATGTAGGTAGTGCATGTGAAGGTGTAGGTAATAGAGTGACGTCCATAGATCAAGATTCCCCTGATAAGGAATCATAGCAGCAGTAGTAGCAGGTGGCATAGAAGAAACTAAATCTATCAAAAAAATGACACTTTTAAGTGGTGGCAAGTAAGGTGTTTCACCATAGGTTGTGGATCATTTGTAGTATCATTACGTGGAATAGGAAGACTAGTATTAGGAGCACGATCACAATATTGGAATGGGACTCGATCATGAAAAATAGTATGCTTAGTACCCTCGTGTAAAAATTTAACACAATGATGCACAGTAGATGCAACTGCTTAAATGGTATGAAGCCATGGTGACCAAGCAAAAAATTGTAAGAAACTAGGAAATCAATGACAAAGAATACAATGTTGATAGTTTTTTTCCCTACAGTGATAGGTAATGTAATGTGACCAACACATGGATGAACAAAACCATCATAAGCACGCAATGAAAGACAAGATGAACTAATGTTATGAGCAGAAAGACCAAGTTTCTTAAGGAATGACATGGGACATAAATTGAGTTCAGATCCATTATCAATTAAAGTGCACTTGAAACCTACATTTTGAATATGACATATGATATGTAAAGGTGGGTCATTGTCAAAAGTAGTGAGGTCAACATGAGGAGCAGACGGGAAAGAAATATGCATAGAGAATGTGTCCGCAAATGTACTATATACTATATATGGATGAGTGTTGTTAGGAATATGAGTAATGAGTAGAATATTGATGATTTTAGCTCACAATTCAGGATGAAGAAGTAAAAAGTCATGAATGGAGATAGCCATGATGAAGGAACCCTAAGAAGAATGAGGATCCTAGAGTATGTAGGTCGAGTCGAAGTTCACCAAAATGATTAACTAAAAATGGAATTTTATTAAGTTAATCTAACTAGGAACAACAATAAATAACAATAAATAAATGTAGTAAATAAATATAGAAAGTGACCCAAGAAACTAAACTAATGAAAATGTGAAACCCTAATTGACAAGTAGGGTTGGAAGGATCTTAGTTGATTCATAGGCTGATTTGGACCATATCAGAAGATAAAATGAATACTTGGAAACAAGAATGAAGATGCAAAGGTCCCAAAAAGGATAGATTTGAGTTGTTTGGCTAGATTGGGGTGCTTGGGAGAGGATCAAGGCACCTGTGGGTGCCCTAGTCTAAGTTCTAGGTGCCTTGGTCTCAGGCAGGAGGTTAAGAAGCCAAGTTTGTAGGGTTGGGAGACGATTCGAAGCTTTTGCTGCCTATCACATGTAATTATCTCAGACTGTGTCAATGTTGTTGGTAGTCAAGTGATGAAGGGAAGACCTAAAAACCCCAAGAAATACATCAATCCCTAAAAAATAAAAATGCAAATGAAGGGGTCGGACTATCCTCAGCTACCATAATGGTGGATTTACTAACTCGAGCATTGTACTACATCTTAGACTCAATGTATTTCTATGTGTAAGTGTGTGCAATCATGCCCTAGGTTTCTCTTGTGCAAATCACACTTTGTGAAAGTAGCAAACAATAACTATGTGTAGGAAATGCAATATAATGGTGTATGGAATAGAATAAACTTCCCTCCTCTCGCTTGTGTGATGAAGATGAACCAACCTGTGCCTTGTGATGGAGTTAGATGGATGTAAATGAAGCCTTTGATGGATACAACCTTAGGTGATGAAAATAGTTCTTAGTGCTTGGTCCTCATTATGGTCTCATAAATTTATATTTATATAGTTCTCTTGATCTAATTTCTTAATTAACCTTGAAATGATCGACCACAAGAAATATGAAATGCTCAAATGGCTAGAAAGTACCCAAAAAGTGGTGAGAAAGATTAAAAGGATCGTGGTGTCCCGATCGGGACAGTGGCACCCGCGGCACCCCAATACAAGCATAGACATCCCGGTTAAGGATAAAATGATGGGAAACAAGGAAAACAAACTGAACAAGTATGTGCTGAAGGTTGGAAATGATGACAAAAAACAAAGTAAAATGGCCAAAAGGCGAGGGTTAATTAGTACTTTCTTCACTCAAAAACCATATGAATAGTAGTATGAGTTTAGGACTAAATCATCTCTAAAGTGTGTGATTTTGTGACTACATGGAGAGATAAAATATTATCTTCAAACAATTCCATTTTCCATCATTTTGTTGATTTCCAAAGAGAGATAAATTTTTAGCTTCACAAAATGTTAGTTTTCCATTATTTTGTTGATTTCTAGAGAAAAAATGGATAGAGATAAAATGTTAGCTTCACACAATGTCACTTTTCCATTATTTTGTTGATTTCTAGAGGGATAAATAGGAAGAGATGGAATACATCATATTCATATAATTCTCAAGTTCTTATAAGATCAATGCGTGATAATTAAGTGTAACAAAACTTTCCATTGTAACATATTATCATGCTTGATAAGTTTCGAAGTGGGTAGAGACAAAAGTTGGGTCAAGGACATAATCACGATACAAATTATCGGATAATTGTTTGCACCCTTATGATTTAGGCATCTATTCAAGTGTCTGAAAGTTGTTGCAAAAAAAGGGAGCATATTTAAGGTGTGGGACCTTAAGTCTTGAGATAAACCTCTAGAATAAGGTTGGTTCCTTTCCGTAAAAGCTTTAGATTAATTTCTACTCTAATATATCTAAAAATCTATAAAGTAAAGGGGGAAAGAGTTCTAAAATTTGACAAGAATGGTGATACACTAGAGTATGAAGGGATCACTCTACATAAGATCAAGGAAAAATGAAAAAACACAAGTTGATAAGGGGGTAGATATGAGCCATAATCCACACTATATCTATTAGCCTTTAATCATCTTTATAAATGACACAATGGATTGAAATTATGCAAATATAATTCATACACATCATACAATAAAAATAGATAAAGGTAAGATGAAATAACAAAATCCAAAGGATATATATGAATCACAATCAACTAGATATTATTGCTTAATAAATACACAATCTCTCATAGTCATTGAGAAGGTAGTGAATGCATTTTCGGCTTCAACACAAGGGTCTACACGACTTAGAACACTCATAAACAAATTGGGAAAAGTTTTTTGTATTCAAAAGAGGATTATTTCCTTTATGAAACTCATTACATTTAGAGAATGAGAGGAAGGAATAAAGGATTAAAATATACCATAGAATTTGCATTCTGGAAGGATATGGAAGTCTTGGGGATACTAAGAAGAAGAAATTCACACAAAACTACCTATGAGAGCATATTCCAGTCTCCCGATGACCTCTAACAAGAAATATGACTTCCTTAGAAATCTAGAGCAATTATTTTCCTAAAATATGAACTCTGAGATGGATATTCATGAATTCCCATGAGATTAAGGGAGATAGGTGAACAATGAGCTGTCATTTGTCTGATAAAGCCATGATTGTGCTTTTGGGACCACCAAAATTGCTCTTTGTTTGTTATAAAATCTCCAAAATCCTATTATCTGGTGCTTTGTGGGCCACTAAATGAATATTCCACCGAGAAACTGCTAGATATCAAAAAGACCCAAAGGGAAGTAAAAAAATGAGTTCGGCATCCCATATTGAGAAACCACTTTAAAATAGTCTCTAAATTTAGTTCAAGAAGATATCTTAGATCCTTTCACTATAGCCTCTAAAATTGGTTTCAAATCAAATCTCAAATCATGACCTTTCCATTGATATAACATGTAGGTGAAAAGAGCCTCTAGATAAAAAGGATAAGGCTGATTTCATGTTGCAAAAATTGATTTGAAAAAATATGTGGGACCTGAATCCATTAGTGGTCATGAAAAAGTCCCGAAAGGGACCCAAAACCACTATAATATAGTAGAATTCCTCAAGATTTCCAATGATACTAATTTTATCCGATTTGGTGACATGGAGAAAAAATTTATGGCTATTTGAAGATTCTCGGGCCGCTTAACGTAGTTAACACCACGAGACCATATAATTTAACATCAAGGTATCTTTTTCCACGAGTCCATCTTTGGTTGGATCTTAGGGTATAATTTTTTTCTATGGATTTTTCCTTGGGTGCATATTTTTCCTTGGGGAATTTTTTTCCTTGGGAAGATCTTTCACTTGATGCGAAATTACCCTTATCCGGGGTATACCATTCCCTTGGTCTCGTGGCTTTTTCATTTCCCATGGTGTGTCATTCCTTTAGTCTACGATTTTCTTTTTTGGGTGCATAGTTTTCCTCGCACATATCTTCCTTAAGGCATATCTTTTCTTGGGCATAGAATTTTCCTTATCCATGTTATATTGTTTCTTTAGCCGTGAATTTTCTTTTGGGTGTGGATTTTTCCTTGGTGTGGATATTTATTTAGGTGCATAAATT
Source organism: Taxus wallichiana var. yunnanensis (assembly GCA_018340775.1). Lineage (NCBI taxonomy): Eukaryota > Viridiplantae > Streptophyta > Pinopsida > Cupressales > Taxaceae > Taxus > Taxus wallichiana. Next base: position 4,857,153 of record CM031240.1, on the reverse strand, counting down.
TACTTATTCTTGGTATACCATTCCTTTGGTCCAAAATTTTTCTTTTTTTGGGTGTGGATTTTTCCTCGCGAGGATCTTTCCTTGGGTGTAGAAATTTCCTTACCTTTGGTATACCATTCCTTTAGTTTGTGGATCTTTCCTTTGATTTGTATATTTTATTTTGGGTTCAATTTTTCCTTGGTGTATTTTTTTCTCGAGGTGGATATTTCAAGAAGGCCAAAACAAGGCAGAAAATGACTTAGTCCTTTTGATTTCCTGGAAGAGTTGGGAGGAAACAAACTAAGTAAATTTTGAAGAATTTGAGGCCACCTAATTGTACAAATAAAATCAAGTTTTCAAAATAAAGTACATGTGCTTATTTGACAACACAACTCAACATAGTTAAACAAGCCACACAAAGGCCTCCAAAAAGAGGTCGAACGTACATGAAATAAGAAATGGTTGCTCTTAAATTCTTGTAAAAAATCATGAGATCACCGAGGAGTTGATAGTAGTACAATCGATAAATGATTCCAATTTGGGAGACATCATTTTGGGGGAGATGAAGAAGTTTGAAAATTTTAATGCAATTAAAAATAGCTCAAACAATCATAAAATGGACTCGACAAAAATAAGCATCAAGCAACCAACAAGATATTTGTCACTTCCAACCAATTATCACATATAGCGAGTATGTAGGGAACTATCGTGTCTAGAATTGGACACACGGTACTCATTTTAGAAATACCTTTCAAGAGGGGATTATCAACATTAAAAGTTTATACTTACACCTCAGTATGGTAAAGTGGCTCTGAAAATTGGCACCAAAATTTGCTTCCAAAGTTATAATACAACAAATTATGGATCAAAATTATATACACAACAAAAATGTGGTTTGAGGAAGTAAAATTATTTTCTCAATATCTAAGCAAAGCTTATCATATGAAAATTCCAAATCACTTTTTGATCGCTAAGTGGCTACCTCTTTTGACTCCGACTTATCGAAGTGACTCACAACATCGTGCCAAATAGGAAAAAAATAAGGTTTAAGAGTTGCTTTGAGATATATAGTTTACCATGGAACATGTTCTATTCATAAAATTAAATATAAGATAATTTTGTGTGCACACTATGCGTTATTGCTAAAGTAAATTATTAATCGTTAAACGGTAATTGTAAGAATGGTAAATTTGACTTTAAACACAATATTTGAGTCTCAAGCCACACAAGTGCATGGAAACATGCATAAATTTAAGTGTCACAAGGTGTTCCATATTTCATGTTCCAAGGTGATAAGGTAGAGGTCAGGTTGAAAAATAAATATGTTATTATAATTTTATAGATAACATAAACTTGAGTAATAATTCCATTTAAACACGCACTTAAAAAACACGAGAACTATGTTAATACATGCAAAGATAAAAATATTATGATATTAAGTTGGATAAAAAGGAGAAATACATGTCTAACAATAAAGAGGTGAAAGGCTTAAGGATTGTCTCTTGCCTTCTCGCACGCATTTATAGATACACGCATGCCATAAGACCATATCCTTTTATTATTATACCCAAGAAATCCACGTTCTTTAGAAGCACCCAATACCCAAGAAGACCAACTTGGCCATAAGTGTCAATCAATTTGTAAGGCACACTAACACTATCTAAAAAACATAATAACAAAAATACAAACCTAAGGTTATCAAGGGGAACTTCAGAACTATATATAAAGAATCTACCATTCATTATGCTATGATTAATGTGTGTTTTTTTCGTAAAATTGCCATTTTAGAACTTTTTTGATACCTTAAATTTTATGTTCGAATGACCGCCTTATTGCACTCTTAGAAGCTTATGGTGATGATCATTTGACCGTCAAATTTAACTTACATGAAAATTTTGTAGGTTACTTAAATACAAATTTCGCCTTATATAAAACGCCCCCCTCTTTGTAAAAACCTATTATTTTCACCCAAGAACTCCGATTCTTAAGTTGATATCCCTATTATTGAATGTAATTCAAATAATTGCACAAGATCATGTTTTTGAGGCATTTTATAAAAAATCCTTTGTTTTCTATTTTCATTATGCATAGATAATGCTATATTTTTGCAAACCCATGGTGTTGTTATCCCACAACCTAGGTTTCTAGATGCACATTCCTTCTTCCACACTGATGTAAACATGTCTTCTTTTGCATACATAGTCTTTAGAGCCCTCAACTCCATAAACAACACCAAAATACCTTCCGATGCCCCCATGCATCTCTAACTTCTTCTAGTCAAATCAAGTTACTCACACGCCTTGATCTAAGCACTCAAGCTTGTATACACACCTACCGAGGGTGTCTATAACAACATTTGATTAAAAATACGCTTCCATTATTATTTAATGTTAGTGAAGAAAATACAAAAGGTTCATGTGGGAGAATAGAGCGCATTCAAAGGTGTAGAAGCATCAGAGAGGATCGCGCACAAAATAGAGACATTTTCAGACTTAGCTATTTTCATGATGAGGATCTATTTTTGGAGATAGCGTGCAGAGCACTCAAACGAATCGAGACTCACATGCACACACATTGGCTATTTTTGGATGATCAACTATAAAGTGCTTTGCATGGATGCAAGCTAAAGATAGAATTGTGAACTGATAGTTGACAAAGAGAGATCTATTGTTAGCATTCTTGCATGTAAGCCTATTTTTGTAATGGTGCATGGCTAATAATAACATGCAAACCTATTTTGGGATTAGATAAGTGGTGAAGGGAAAGTCCCCACCCTTATAAATATGTAGTGAATTGTGTAGTAGATAGAGAGAGAGCATAGATATACGTGTGAGAACTAGGGTATAGTGAGATTATGTTGCTAGATCTGTTACGTGCATGAGCATATACTATTGTTATTGTAATGAAGCTTCTATGTATTTACTACAATTAATATAATAGAGATTATGGACTAAAACAAGGTGTTATCATGGTTATAATTCAGTATTGCATGCTTGATTCCATTATGGTTATCCCTTAAGGCTATTATTTCTAGATCTAGGTCTGAATATGCACTATTGAAAGATATATTAGCTATAGATCTGAATGATTAAAGTCATTCATCATGCTAACATCCTGCAACAACAACCCTAAAGAGGGGCCTGGTACCTTTACGCTTTGGGTGAGTGATCAGTCTAGGTTGAGTGATGTGCCAACACGCCTAGGCTTGTATTGCTTAATTCTAGGTTGCATCATTGGTTCCATTGCCGGGACCTCTTTTTCAAGTTGTTTTTTCAGGATGGTTCACGATGAAGACATATCGGTTGACCTTAGCAAGTGTTGAGGAGTGGATACATGATCTGGAAGAAGAATACGATGGATGGTTCAACACTGGATTTGAGTTTAACACACGTGTGGGTGGAACAGAACATGTATGACAATTTATATGAGAGCTTCTTCTTTGCTATCTTTCCAAGTAGAATTGTATGAGTGGCTGATTGCATATGCATCTAAGTGGAATTGGAGGTATCATGCACTTGTCTGGACACAGAAGAATTTCAAGCCCTTTATGATGCTGATCTGATTTGGACTCGAGCTGTGGATACGTGGTTCCATGGTGTTTTGAATAGTTATATCTTAGAGTACTCAATTTCCACTTATTCGTGTCCAGAGGTAGCTGAATTCTAGTTTTTACGATATCCAAGGGGAACTTACCTACAAGGCATTCCACTCGCGATCAAGATCCTGATGGTAAATTTGAATTTGGAGAGTAAACCGATGGCTAACTAAACCCCACCACGCACGGGGGAAGGAGCAGGTTTGGTGAAAGATGGAAAACCTAGTGGTAGAAAGGTAGAGAGAGGAAAGGTGGCTTAAGTATAATGAGGCACGTGAGAGGGAGGTAGAGAAGTAATGGGAGGTTGCAGAGAAAATGGTGTTGTGGAGAAAGATAGTTCAAGAAGGAGTTGAAGTTCACGTAGAAGACATGGAACCTAAGCCTCAGAACTCCCCATTTGGGAAAACATGATAGAGAACCCTCCTCGGCCTCACATAGAAGCATGCACCAATAGAGATGACTTGGGCCGCAGCGCGCATCTGAATCCACCTGGAAACCTTGCCCTTGCACTTGGTTTTCCAACATCTAGTACAACAAACAGTCAACAAGCTAATTCAAGCAGTGGGAGAGTAGGAGCAAGTCTTATAAGAGGCACAATGATGGCAATGCAAATGACTTCGTTGTTATATGGGAGTACCTTTTGGGTGTATCATCACAAAATAACAAAGCGCTGATTTTTGACTAAATTTTGGGAGTGGTAACGCTTCACAGACTGTCAAGGTACAGTTCAGTTCTACTATTGGGACACAAGGAAGTACATCTTCTGGTCCGACACCAGCTACAAGTTTGGGATAGGAGGCATAGGTAGCTCTAGTTCAGGTGGATCTGGTGGTTTTAGAGGCAGGGAAACACAAGAGGTTCTGGATCAGGTGGGCAAGGTCCGCACCAACCCCATAATATTTACATGGAGATGTCTCTTCATCTTTCTAGACTATAGGGCATAAAGATGTTGTTGAACATGTGCATATGTGTGAAATATTGTGGCACGTAAAAGGAATCATGAATTTTGAGCATAGGGAAAGCCAATTTTCTACTACGTTACAAGGGCACACACAACTTGGTACATAAATTTTGACCCTGATTAGACTTGTGTAGACTATACAACTTTAAAAGATGCATTCCTTAAAGAGTTTCACATCCCTGAGTTTAAGTAGAAGAGTATAAGTGCACTCAAGGATATTAAGCAAGGCACTACTAAGAGTGTTAGAGAGTATGATGCCCATTTTAAAATGTTGTTATCTAAGATTTCTTATGATATACACGCAAGCCAACATGCACAATGGTTTGTTGGGGCCTAATTACCCCTTTTAAGGGCATTATCACATAAGACATACACTGATCCACACGTGAAGCACTTGAAGTAGCCTTATGCGCTGAGGCAATTGGAAGTATAGATACTGGGGTGAGCCCATTTTTAGAAGCATAGATCGTAGCTATGGAAAAACAATTGGAGAAACTATTAGCAAATTCAAGCACATGAGACGCATAGGATTTGGTGCACATAGATTGTGAAGTAGAAGGTCACACAAAGGATAGTTTTCCTCGCAGATCAATACACTCATTGTTGTTGGATTGTGAGATATGCCATTTAAACCATGATGCTAGCCATTACCCATTATTACAATGCATGATAAGGAAGAATGTTTCAAGCTGTAAAATCTGCAAGTCCATGACTCATGACATAGAAGACTTCCAGCTGATTGGTCAGATCCATGATGCTATAGATATTGGTGTACAATAGACATGAGTTTAGATAACTCTAAGGGCAAGAACAAGCATCAGGACCGAGATCACAATCAGGCATGCTATGATCGGAATGAAGGGAATTTTGAAGGTGGTGGTAGAGGTCGAGGATACCATGGTGGATTTGGAGGACGAGGCCGTGGTAGTGGAAGAAGTGAGTTCCCTCATGGAACATGTTATACATGCAGATCTCCTGACCACTATAGGTGTGAATGTCCTTAGAATATTACATGTTCTTTTTGTGGAAAGAACCATAGTTATGAGGAGTGCCTAGACTTGTATGAGCATCTTAGTAAGCAACATAAACAAGAAAACAAAGGCACATGAATGGTTAGGATACAACGCTACTGTGGAAAATCAATGGATGCCTAAGTTGGAAGAAGAGTCGAGGCATTGCAAGTGAAGATCACGACCACGCTGAGGTGGCACATGCTAGAGAAGCATTGCAACAAAAGCCTACCATTACTAAGGAGGAGGTTCTACATGCACAATACCCAGATCCTACCCATCAAAAGGAGGTTTATCAGGAAACCATGGAAGTTCTTAGGAATCTTCAGGGTGAGATATAATACTTAAAAAGAGAATCATGGAAGATGGAGCAAAAGAAAGTATCAGAGATGGTCCAAACTAATATAGATGACTTAAGGGAAGTGTGTAAAATGTTATGCGCCAGAAAATATCATTCCATTTTAGGGGATTGGTTAAAGGGAAACACTCCGTGTGCAAGTATTGAGACTAGACGACAGATCCTACATGTAAATCTTCCCCCTCATAGCCTAGATTATGACAAGGAAATCACTGAATGTTGTTGTGGATGGGTGGCTATTGAGTAATATATTGATTGATACATGCACGAAAGTCAATGTTCTTACCTTAGATGCATGGGTACAAATGGGAGACCCCATTGTACCATCCTCTAATGTATTGTTCATGGCTAATCGAACTAAGGCCACTCCCATCAGAGTTTTGAAAGATGCATCCATTACTATACAAGGAGCCAAGTTCACTGGAGACTTTGAGGTTTTAGCATTTGCAGAGTCAGATAGCTTCCAACTCTATTAGGGTGTCCTTAGTGCTATGTAAATAATGTTGATCTTCGGTTCAACAAGGGCTATATCAGTTTTGAAAACAAGGAGGAGAGAGTTATTATCCCTTTAACAGATGGAAAATTGTGCACCCTATGTTGAGCCCTTAAGTGAAGAAGATCTTAATAGGATTTATGTACGCGCCATCGAGATCCAGAGATACTTGAGCCAACTAAAGAAGGAATAATTCAGTGGGAGGATGCACAATCTATTAGCGATACTACAAGTGTTGCTTGTGATAATTGGGCTCATAACACTTATGAGTTGGTAGGGCACAAAGTAAAGAGCATATTTCCTAGAGGCAACAAACCACGTTATGTTAGGAGAATAGGTAACAACTCGTACCTTGTTACACCAGAGAAGGAGATCCTATGGTATTCTGTGTGCCATGGAAGAACAGTGGATAGACCCATTAGAAAGAAGAAATATGCTAGCATATACACTACGTGGGACAACAACATGTCTGGTGGATGGCCCACAAGGATAATCTTGTAGGATGGAATGAAATTAGGATTTCTCTTACTACTAGGTTCTTCAGAGCAATGCACCTACTCAAATTTGTACTTATCATGGTAATCAACCTGTTCAACACCATGTTCAGAAGTGTGAGAGACTCTAGACAGAAGGGACAAGAAGATTTACCACCTTGCTATGGGTGCACAAGTTTTATTCCACTTTACAAGGATGCACATGTGCTTGGTATGTATATGCAAAACTCCATAGAGAGACTAGAAATTGGTAGGATTTAATTATAGGAATGACCTAGACATTTGAATTCTTCTCTACAAATCCTGGTGGAAGAAGCATTGAAAGTCATAAAGTGCTTAACTATGGGAGATAGTGCCAAGGCTGAAGAACTCCTTTAGGAGTTATTGGATGAAGGAGACTCAAGAGCATGTCTTGTTGAAGAAAATAGAGGTCGATGCAACACTACTTCAACACGCTTTCCTTGAGAAAGAAAAAGGAAAATGGTCTACTTAGTGGATGATGAAGAAGTAGAAAATCTAGATGTAAACCATTCAACAGGTAGGCGTGAGGTATTGGACAGTGCAGATATGACCACACGCATGCCTATCATGAACCTATGAAGACAAAGAAGGTGAATATTGGATCAGAGGTTGAGCCTAAGGAAGCCGTAATTGGGGACTATTGGTCAGACTCAAGTGGAAAAAATCATAGAGTTACTAAGGGATTATCAAGACTTATTCCTAGGGGTACCATGAACTTAAAGGCATGCATGAATTGTTAGGGGAGATGAAGATAAAACTTAAAGAGGGTGCACATGCCCAGTTAGAAAGAGACCCTACAAGATGAACCCCAACTTGCGTGAAAAGGTCAAAGAAGAAATTGACAAAATGTTGAAGTATGGAATTATCAAGCCCCTTGATGAGTCAGAATGGGTTAGTCCAATGGTGATCAATATCAAGAAGGATGGATGGATTAGGATTTGTGTGGACTACAGGAGATGAATGTTGCATGTGTGATTGATCCCTTTCCCATGCCATTCACCGAGGAAATACTAGAAGGTGTTGCAGGCAGGTGAAATCTATTCATTTATAGATGGGTTCTCTGGGTATCATCAGGTTTGGATTGCCTAAGAGGATCAAGAAAAGACTACATTTACTACTGAATGGGGTAGATTTCACCTATACTGTAATGCCTTTTGGTCTGAAAAATGCACCTGTTGTATTTTCGCACATAGTTGTTCAAGCATTCAAGGAATTTATTCACAACTTCTTATAGGTCTATTTAGATGATTGGATGGTGTATGGATTAGTTAAGGATCATTGTGATAATCTATGCTTAATGTTTGAAAGATGTAGATAATTGAGTATCTCATTAAACATCAAGAAGTGCATATTTTCTACACCATTTGGGATACTTTTAGGACACATAATCTGCAAGGAAGGTTTGTTGGTTGATCCAACCAAGGTTGTAGTCATTATAGGCCTAAGGGATCCTACCAGTAGAGTGAGGTGCGTGGATTTTTGGGTCATACAGATATTACAGAAGTTTATCAAAGGATATGCCAAAATTTCCACACCATTGGAAGAGTTACTAAAAGGGAAAGGTACATTCTACTGGGGAGAACCGCAACAACATGCATTTGAGACGTTAAAGGAAAAACTTACTATGCATGCCTATTCTACGTTTTCCTTCATGGGACCAACCATTTCATGTACATGTTGATGCCTCTAGCATGACCATTGCATGTGGTGTTAGCTCAACCTAGAGAAGGTATTGTAGATCATCCCATCTATTTTGCTAGTAGAAAGATGACTCTACCTGAGAATAGAATTACACCACTACAGAGCAAAGCTTTATCAATGATCTATGCGCTACATAAATTCCACCAATACCTACTAGCTACACCATTCATCTTTTATACAGATCACATGGCATTGAAGTATTTGGTAAACAAACCTATTCTACAAGGGCACATATGTCGATGGGTGCTCTTATTTCAAGAATTTGATTTCACAATTGTGGTAAAACTAGGGAAAAGTAATTCTGGACCAGACCATCTATCAAGAATATAGTTAGGAGAAGAAGCACATGAAATTGAAGATACCATGCCGATGCACAATTATATAGGTTACAATGAGCACCATAGAACTAGAAGACATTGTTGTCTTTCTATGAACAGGATGACACCAAAAGGAATGAAATCCTTGGAGAAGAAACAACTTGCTATACACACAACCCCTATATGTTAATCAATGGTGACCTATACAAATTAGGCCGAGATGAAGTATTACACCATTGTGTATTGGAACATGAGCACACGGATATTATGGAAGAAGCTCATGGTGGTATTGCAAGTGGCCACTATGCCGGTGATGCCACTGCACGTGCAAGATTCTACTCGCTAGATTATGGTGGGAGACCTGTATAAAGATTGTAAGGAATTTTGTAAGGCTTGTGATCATTGTCAACATCTGGGAAAACAGGTCAATGAGATGAAATGCCTCTAAGACCCATTACTAGTGTAAAACCATTTGAGAAATGGGCTATAGATTTTGTGGGTCCTATTTCACCAGCTACATGTAGAACTAGATTGTGTTACATCATAACTTGCATAGATTATATCTGACAAGGTTGGGAAGAAGCAAGACTTTCTACAAAGGATTGTATAGTGGCCACATAGCTAAGTTTTTTGGGAAAATATTATTACAAGGTATGGATGTCCTTTAAGTTTGACCAGTGATAGGGGTACACATTTTCTTAATGAGACAATCAGAATTTTATTGGATGAATTCATGATTGCACACCATAAGACTACACCCTATCATCCTCAGGAAAATGGGACTGCTGAGGCTTTCAACAAAATTTTGAGCCAAACATTGACAAAAATATGTGATGTTGGAAGAAAGGATTGGGATGATAAAGTATCATAGTAATTTGGGCATATCAAACAACATATAAAAGGTTGAAAAAAAGCCACACCATTTTAGTTAGTGTTTGGTGTAGAAGAAGTTCTTCCTATGGAATTTATGTTACCTAATTTACTTTATTATGCACGCTGGAGGTCTTGCTGATGAGAAAGCATTAGAAGAACACATTGAATATTAATCAATTGGATGAATGATGAGCCATAACACGTTGGAGTCAAAAACAAGAGAAGGCGTAGAAAGCATGGCATGACAGACACATCAAGGATAAAAAGTTGAGAAATGACAGATGGTGCTCCTTTATGATTCTAAGTTTTTGCACCATCTAGGTAAACTCAAGGTACATTGTTTGGGGCAAGCACGTTATCACCACATACTTAAATCAGGCACTTATCAGTTAGAGGAACTTAATGGAATATGGTTACCCAATTACTTCAATGGGAGTAGGCTGAAGCCCTACTATAAATAAGTCTTCTTGGTGTTTGTAATAAGGTAGTGTTGCCATTTAGATTAGGTTTTCAATTATACATTCCCTTAATGTGTTTCCTTCTTTGTTTCTATGCTTTGTCAATTTAGTTGGTGTGTTTGTGTAATAAGTGCATTTACGCACCAAAAGCTAATTACTATTTGAAGAATTTTTATGCGTAGAGGACTGCACATACCCTTAGTGTGGGGTAGGTTATTGATATCTAGGTACATGACTAATGGAAATAAGTCCACATGAAAGGAACTATCTATGGGTGCTATTCAAGGTTGGAAAATTGAAAACAAAAGAGATTTCTTTTAGACACAAGGACCATAGATAGAGAGGAATGAAGAAACAAGTATAATTCAGAGGTAAGGAAGGGCTGAAAAGACTACCAGTGGAAGGCACAATGATGAGGTACTAAGGTGCATAGAAGGTGTTAAAGAGAAGTCCACAACCAAAAGGTAGGAGGGCACGCTAGAAGGTTATAGCTTGGGTGCGAAGATGTACCACACAAAAATAATGAAAATGGTCACTTAATGAGAGGATTGTTGGTAGGTGGAGGAGCAATAAATGTACTAAATTTTGAAATTCTATATAAGGATGGGATGCAAGTTCATTTTTACCGCTGTAATTGAGAGAATTTGAAAAGGGTTAAGTGTGAATGAGCCGAGAAATCATGTTGAGGTGCATAGAATGTGAAACTAGATGTGGAGAGAAGGGTTGTGCGGTGGAGAAGCTTGCATTCCCATAGGAGAAGGGTTTGAGAAAATTAGACATGTTATAAATGAGCTAGGGCACATGATTTCCACTAGGGAACAAAGATTTAAGCTAGGGTTTCAACTTGCTCGAGTACATAATTGAAAAGAGAGAGAAAAGAGAGATTTTTAAAATGGCACCAAAAAAGTACCCATAATAGGAGATAAAAGAGGAATATCCAAAATTGATTATTTGGTTGGCAGAAGAAGAAACTATAGGTTAAAGACATTCTTTTATTCATCAAAATTCTTTCTATTCTTCTATTCATATTCTTTGATTCATTTTGGAGACAACCATTTTGGGGTGGTAATGAAACTAGTGTGGGGTAATGTTGATCAGTTAGACTCTGGAACTTAGTGAAGAAAATACAGAAGGTTCACGTGGGAGAACAAAGCACATTCAAAGGTACGGAAGCATCGGAGAGGATTGCATCCGAAAAAGAGACAGATTCAAGACTTAGCTATTTTCATGATGAGGATCTATTTTTGGAGATAACGTGTGGAGCACTCAAACCGATTGGAGACTTGTGCATCACACATTGGCTATTTTTGGATGATCGACTATGAAGTGCTTGCATGGATGCAGGATAAAGATAGAATTGTGAACTGATAGTTGACAAAGAGAGATCTATTGTTAGCATTCTTGCATGTAAGCCTATTTTTGTAACGCATGCGTGGCTAATAATAGCATGTGACCTATTTTGGGATTAGATAAGCGGTGAAGGGCAAGTCCCCACCCTTATAAGTATGTAGTGAATCTGTAGTAGTAGATATAGAGAGAGAGCATAGATATATGTGTGAGAACTAGGGTATAGTGAGATTGATCTTTTTAGATCTATTGCACGCATGAGCGTATACTAATTTTATTGTAATGAAGCTTCGTGTATTTATGTAATTAATATAATAGAGATTATGGACTAAAACAAGGTGTTATCATGGTTATAATTCAAAGATTGCATGCTTGTTTCCATTATGGGTATCCCTTAAGGTTGTTATTTTATAGATCTAGGTCTGAATACACACTATCGTTTGAAAGATATATTAGCTATAGGTTTGAATGATTAAAGTCTTCATTAGGCTAACATCCGCAAAAAAAACCCTAATGAGGGGCCTCGGTACCTTTGTGCACTTCGAGTGAGTGCTCGCCTAGGACGAGTGATGTGCCAACGCACCCGGGCTTGTATCACTTAATTCTAGGCTGCATCAATGATATTAGGTGTTTCAGTGAGAATGGCTTATTCTTGCAAGCCTATTCAGGTGACCTAGCTAGCATAGGTGCTGGTGTATGGAAGTGGATCTTCTTGAAAACTTGAGAATCATGTTGATAACATGTTTTGGGAGTGCTTTGGAACTCACATGAGATTTAGGGTGTAGATAAAGGTGAATGACCAAGTTTCGGATGCTTATTTAGACCAGATATGAGTGTTAGGAGGTATGAGGATGTGTTGTGGAGCCATATGGGATCATGGAAGCATGTATGTAGTCAGATCATGATGTACTAAGTATGTTAGGACATTTTGGAGAGTTTCCATGACGAGTTATGAGGGTTTTTGATTGACTCTATCCAGATAAAGTGAAAAACCCTAAGGGATAGCTATACAAATGAGATGGGATGGAGAGATGGAGATATATTTGAGTTATGAAAATGATTGGAGATGTTATTAATATGTGTCATGTTTCTATGGGAAAAAATTTAGGTTGCCATGATGAGTATTTTGTAAGTTATGTCAGTTTTGGTGAAACATGGTCAAGAAGAAGTTCATTTCCAGCTCAAATTGGATCTATGATGCTCACCCTGAATTGTGTGCTTTTCATGGGAACTTGTGGATTTCAAGGATGTTTCTACATTGATTCTATAAGGTTTCACAAAAATAATGAGGTCATTTCATCTTTAGGTTTTTATGAATGAATGTTAAGAAGGTAAACAACTTCTTATGTGTTTAAAACCCTAGCTCAAAAGCGGCAGGAGAGAAAATTATCCTAGATGTCCGTAATTACTTGGTAGTGCTTGGATCATGTAGAGTACTCCTCAGGTTTCTGAAAGGTATGGTAGAGGTTGTGGTGATGAGTCAATTCCCATCCAAATAGTTCATTTTTCAAGAATTTTAGTTTAGGACAAGGTTGTCAAAGGAGTTGCAAAATAAATGAATGTTATGGTGAGTATGTGAGTTGTTATGTATTTACATTATGATATTAGGTTACGGTGATGTAGTTAAATGGTCAATTATGCTTCATTTATGATGACTGGTCAAAGGGAAATTTTGGGGTAGTTTTAGCAAGTTTGCGGCAGAGATGAACTTAGAGTTGGAAGGATTTCCAATACCAATTGTATAATTTAGGTCTCATGATGAGTTGATTTGATGTGGTTTGTACGATAGATTGTGAGGAAGAAGGTTTCTTTCTTTTCAGGACATAACTACTTTTGCTAAAAGAATGAGTTGGTTGGAGCATGAGATGGTTGAGTTGATGGTTTCTAATACCTAGAAAGTGAAGAGGAGTGATTTTGGAATATATTTAATGCATTTATAGGTCTTGAAAGTATCATGAAGGGTGAAAAATATTTGATTTTGCAAATGGTTTTTAGACAACTTGTTTTTGTGAAGGGTAAAGTTGCTATGGTTTGAACTAGTGGATGTTTCATGAGTTATAACTTGCATATAAGTGATGTAAAGTCCCAGGATTTCCATAGAGTGGTCACATACCATAGTTGAGTTCATCTTGAGGGGTCTTGAGGCCCAAAGGTAAAATCATGGTGTTGGAAACAACTATTTTGAGAAGGATATGAGCTAGTGGGCCCATTAAATGAAATAATTTGATTGGTTAATGTAAATGTGTGACCATGTATGATGATGTTATGATATATTAATCATGTTTGGTGAATATGGGAGCTTTACTAAGCATGGTTTTTGCATGAGTGGATTTTTCTCATCCTAGTGAAGGGGTTTTGAGGATTTTTGGTGCATGATGGATGGTTTTAGGCATGGCCGTTATATATGGGTCAAATGTGAATGTTTTAGTGATTCATATGGGATTTTTTAAAGTTGGTATGGTCTAAATAAAGGAGGGAAACCGACATATTTTTAATTTGAATCAAGGAGAGCTTATAAAAGTGATGTTTTGGGTGCAATTTGGAACTAGTTGAGTGTGCATGAAAAGTGTGACCTAGGTGTGAGAGTTTTACAGTATTGTTGGTGCCCATTTTGAGCCCCTGAATTAAATTTTCCTTTTTCATAAACTTTTAGTTAATGCAACTACTCTGTGTGCTTTGTATGTTCCCGAGCTTCAAAATTCATTAAGTAAGGAAGAAGTGTTAATTTGTATGAAAGGTCATGCCTTAGCCAATTGAAAGAGAAGATTCAACAAAAATGTCAAGGGACTGGTTTAATTGTTTGGTTGATTAAGTGAAATCTTTAGATAGATAGGTGATCAAGAATATTTCTACGTCTTTCATGAGGAACTTACAAATCAACACTAAAATGATCCAAACTGCTCAAAGAAACCTGAAGATATGAAGGCCCAAAAGCATGAAAATCGACCATGAAGTGAAAAATCTATGAGACTGGTTGAAAAATTAGTTAAAAATTGACTTATCCATTTTTCACAAAGCATGAAACTCTAAATGGCTGTCAAAATCCCACATCTCAAAGCATTAATCATTGGCATTTGAAAACTCACGGGAAACTAAATTTTAAAAATATTGGAGGGTTAACTTTAAAAGGGCCTACAAACGTTCATTTGGTCATCAAATGTATACATTTCTGATCACTTCAAGCACCTGTGATGCGAAGGACCATGTGGCGGGATTTCGGGTCTCTTCATAGCCTTTACATTTCGTGGACTCCAAGTTCCTGAAATAATGCACAAGAAAATAATTTATCGGGTCTAGGAAAGGTTGAAAAGTTAATGATACATGTGGCGGAAAGCTAGATGGGATAAGAAGCACAAATAAAAGTCTAAGAGGTGGACACATGTCTCCATTCCGAAAACTTCAATGCGAGATGAGCCTAGTGGACCTCAAGTCATGGAATAAACCAAATTTCATAAAGCTTCAGATCCAGCATTGTTTGACAAGTCAACATGGATATGTGGAAACATTTTATGAAGTTAATTGTTTCTAAGAGAACCCGATAAAGTTTGAAGTTGTGATGTGAAGGAGAAACCATGAACCAATGAAAAGAAAGCAAGAAGGCAAGAAACACCGACATACCCGAGGTATTGATCTCTCGCTATTGGTTAATATTTCATAGTTTTCAATCGAGTTTTAAAATAGTCTAACATCCCAAAGAACGTGGGGCTTCCTCATTGGGTGATACTTTTTCAAAGTGGGTATAATATGTTAAAGAAATAACTCGACATTGTGAGAAGCATGTAACTTTTTTATTAGCTCACGTTTCACATTTTTTCAGTTGAGACTATCAAAAAGTTTGACACAATGCAAGGGCGTGGAATGATGTTATTGGATAGAGATTCACACATAAAACGGATATCAAGAGATTGAATTGTGAAGTAACATAGAGCTCTCGATTGGTTCAAGTTTTGTAGGGATCGATTAGGGCCATCTAAAAGTATGAATTGTGAAGGTATGTGGAGCATTTTCATGGATCACGTTTCACGATAAGAACTTAAATAAGAAGACAATCTAAAATGTGAAGAAAACATGGATATTTTTCATTGGATCATGTTTCAAGATGGCTAGTAAAAGTAAAAGAAAATACCGAAAATGTGAAAAATGTGGAGCTTTTTCATTGGCTCATGTTTTATGAAGAGCAATCAAGTGAAAGAATAGTTTAAGGAAGGTGAAGAAAAATGGCATTTTCTGATTGGATCACATCTCACAATGGAACATATTTGCAAGAAAAGTCAAATAAGATCAAAAGAAAAACAATACAAACGTGGACAAATGCTTAAGCTAATCAAAGGCTGTGACGTGTCACTCTCTTGTGCATCTCGAAAAGTAAAACTTTAAATGGCCATACATTTTGATCCAAAGCTCAAAATTAAGAAAAAATGGTCTCGTTGAAAGGTGTTCGAAATGTTATTACTTTTCTACTCAAATTAATGAAGTGAAATAATAAAAACAAAAGCTCGACCTAAGAATATGTGGGTTTACCGATACCCGTAGAGATGGATACTTGAAGGCTGATGTTCAATGAAAGTTGATCAATTCGAATGTATACGTTAGTCCTCCCGTCCTATAAAGTAACATGCACTCAAAGAGACTAAAAACAAAAAGGCTTAGATAAATGGATAAGTGAGTTACTCAGAAAAGGCCAATTATAATAATCCAAAGGGACTTCCTTAGAGGATGTCAACTCACTTTCAGACAATTAAGTAGATTGAAAAAGTAATGATATAGATAAAGATAAATATGTATAATTAATGTAGATATGTAGATAGAAGATAAGAGGCTATAGATTTCCGTGATGAATAGACAAGTCTTGAGCAGCTTCAAAGGTGGCCCAAGCGAGGGTAGATGCAACTGGACACGTTCAAAATAGTGATACTAGAAATCCTTGGTTTCTTGTTTGATCTCATGAAGGAATTCAAACTGATCCTTGATATCTTGATCATTATCAAAAAACCGAATTGTGCAAAGTGTGAGCTCATACAGGGATATTACATTTTTATAAGAAAAAGATTGTTGGACTATCGAAGGTAGTAAATGCTAGTAATTGGATGTGAGTAACCGAGTACTACCATCTAATAGAGAGCGATGCTTGGAAATAAAAAACTTAAATGCAAAAGATTTGATAGAGTTTACAAAAAGCTGATATAACTCATAAATGATTTTTTTGACAGAATCAATTGACGATTAGGAGGATCACCTGGTGATTTCAGAGAATTGTAAAAATTTTAAAAATGAATATTTGATGATATAGAATGGTGTTTCAAAATAATTTAAAGATTAAATGTGACTGGAAAGAAGTAAAGAAAGATTGTAAAGGTACCTTGGATTGATGTGAAGCTAAAATATTCCTCAAACCTTTGTTTGGAGAAGATATGAGTTGACAAAGAATTTTTCGATGTCACGCTACAACTTGGGTGATGAAATATGGTCTCAGAAGGATTGACAAAGACTTGATAATGTCTGGTCATAACCTTGATGTCTTTGTGTTGACTGATGGAATGCAAGATACTAGTGCTTGAGATAGAAAGTTGGGGCTCGGAGATTCAAAATTGAGGATCTTGGAGAAAGAGTAGAGAACTACTATTTATAACGATTCAACTGAATCACCGACGATCTGGGTTTTTCGGATTTTGAGTGGTAAAGTGGTTAAAACTACTTCTAAAAACATTATTTAGTTTTTGGAGTTCGGGTAAATGTTGAAGGGATGTTTTTATTCAAGGTGAAGAGGTTAAATTGTTATGAAATAGTTTGTTTTTTATTTGTTTTATTTATATTTTGGTTTTCAAGTGGTTTTAAGTGGTTAAGTGTATATTTAAGGGTAGATTTTATAGTTCTGGGGTAATATCTACGCTAGCTATTGTGAAGATAATGTAAGTTATAGAGGATTGTGATTTTTAAGTGTCTACATTTGCCCCCTTTTGTTGAGTATTTTGGTGTAGGAAAAGTGCTAGACAAAAACAACGATAGATTTATTTGAATGGGTGATCCCCACTCAAAATGAGGTGACAGTAGCGCAGTGTAAGGAACACCAATTTGATAGGTTGGTTGGATAAATTTGACATGTGTTTTTCAAAAAATTTCCCTAGGTCGGGGTATCGAAATGAGGAATGCTACCGTTGAATCAAGTGATAGGGGAACCAAAGGGTCCGTTACCTATGGACATATGATTCGTAAAGTTAGGCCAAAATGATGGGGAAGTCAAGTGATGGGGATGAAAGGGCACACATCCCATAGGTTTATGACATATCCTGAGAGAATTTGATCATTTGATATTTAACATTTCAAAGATTGAGGTCATTTTAAATGAGATAATGTGTTGAAATGTGAAAATATGTGAGATCACTAGCGATTCGAAGAAAATTGTGGGTGATTGTGATGAATTGTTGGTGATTCAAGGAATTGTTGGCAATTGGCGTGAAAGGGTTTTGGGGGATATAAAATCTAAGGGAGGTGATGAATAATGCATTTTGGTGACTGTATTTACACAATTTGGGGAGAACGTCTGAGATAAAAATGGTGATTAAGAGGGCGATTGAGCGAGAAATAGTGATGGTGTCTTTGAGAAGACACATGAGGCCCACACAGTAGATGTGTGTCCTTAATTTGTTTATTTTTTGTTGAATTTTGTTGGTTTTTGGATTTGATCACCATTTTGTCATGTATGACGGTTTTGTTTTGAAGTAGCAAGAATCACCTAGGCAATTCATCGAATTGGTGGTGATTCAAGTGAATCACTATCGATTAGTTTGATCTATGTTTTTGATAGAAAAATTATTTTTGAATATTTTTGATAGTTAAGTGGATATCTTAGGTAGAATTTTGGCATGTTATTGATAGTGTATTTTAATGTTGGTTTTGTTTTTTTATAAAGGTGGATGTAAAGTTAACCCTCGGAGATAGGATACCTATTATTTTAGAGGAGGTGTGGGAAGATATGATAGATGATGATTGGGCCCATGTAGAGGCAGTGGGATTTGTGGGGATGAGGGATTATAGGATTCATAGATGTCATGGTTTTTTTGACATTAATGGAGAGGTGGAATCCTGCCACTTGTACTTTTTGGTTACCGATAGGGGATATTACTATTACATTGGAGGATATTCATAGGATCATGAGATTACCAATGTGTGGAGAGGGTATCTATACTATTGATGAGTCTAAGAGAGATGGTGTTATGTGGAGGTTTTATGGGGACCGGGTGGATGATGTGAAGTACTCGTTAGGAGATATTGGTTATCAAACTTTTTATTTCCATCAAGAAATAGGTACACACAGATGATGATGATGATGGCTATTTCATGATTTACCCTCCATGATTATGGAGGAGGTAGGTTTCCATGGATGATGACAGGAGTAGTGGCGAAGATGATGGAGCATTGGACTAGTTTTGAGTGGCCACAACAATATTAGCACACATATATAGATATGTGGGCTTGGGAAGTTCACAAGAGGTTCGATATTGATGTGGAGTTTTCATTACATTATTGGGCATATGAACATATAGCAATTTCTCATCCGCATGGTTTTCCATGTGGGGTGGTTTCATGGATAGCACGCTAGTTTCATGAGATGGAGATATGATATGTGTCCAACAAAGAGGACGAAGAAGGTGAGTTACTATAGAGATCTTTTGATAGGATTGCAGGTAGGTGATATGATATGGAGGCCTTATGTAGGGTTTCCTTACTGACTAGACTGCTTTTCTGAGGGGAAAGATGTGTACATGAATTACACATATGTGCCCCATGACATGATTTTAGTTAGTACAAGGTTAGATGGATGTAATGATTATGGGGTTCCTACTAAGGAGGAACTTGTCCAGTGAAAGATGTGATGAATAGAGCCGTGGTGCTCATCTTTAAGGTTTGTGAGGATAGTGACGGAAAACCACATGCTTTCAAATCATTACGATGAGAAGATGACTAGTTGATGGTTGGATGAGGTCTTAGATATAACTATTATCATGATGGTCAAAATTTAACATTAGAAAGGCCACAAGTGCAAGGCATTCAAAGGTTCATTTTTAGGTGTACCATCAAGGGAGGCTAGGTGATACGCTCCGAACCATATTTGTGAGTGATGAAATCTGTAATCAATGACTTGTTCATGGCCTTGATGATCTCGATGAGCGAGCATAGCTCCTAAAGAATGATTTCGATAGATATGTAGAGATAGAATGGCTCCCCCTCGTGAGGAGGTGTGAGTATAGGTGGTGATAAAATATAGTGTTTGATACCATCGAAATCCTTTGATAATTAAGCTCCTATCCGAAGTCAATGTATTTATGAAGAAGGTGGTGAAATGGTTAACAATGGTATGAGATTTGAGATATGAAACATTAGATAAACTATAATTTACCTTGAAAGCTATGCAGCTATTTTGGATTTGATGGAGGAGGCATTTCAATTATTGCTTTAGATTTGGCTGGATCTACTTCAATACATCGGATAGACATGATGAACCCTAGGAGTTTACCAGTGAGAACACCAAAAAAACACTTAGTAGGGTTAAGACAAAGGAAATATTGAATAAGACAGATAAATATTGATTCAAATAAATGACATGATTTTAACGTTGTTTAGATTTTCCTAAGATATCATCAACGTAATCCTTTACTATTTTTGGATAAGATCATGGAAGATATATGTCATGGTGTGTTGATAAGTGGCTCCCACATTTTTAAGTCTCGAAAGGTGTAACAAGGTAGCAGAAGGTCCCCAAGGGGTGATGAAGGATGTCTTATGTTGATCTTCACTGGCAATAAGGATTTTATTATAACCAGAAAATCCATCCATAAGGTAGAGCATTTCATGGCCAGTTGTTAGGTCGATCAATCGGATTGATATTCGGGAGAGGGAAATCATCTTTAGGGTAGGAAAGATTGAGATCCCTGGAAGTCAATGCAAATGTGTAACTTTCCTAAGGCTTTGGTTATAGGTATGATATTGGAGACCCATTGTGGATAGTCAATGGGTATGATGAAATTAGCAAAGAAGATGTTTTAAGTCTTATTTCATAAGGAGAGCTATGCGGGGTGCATCTTGCAAATATTTTATTTGATGGGTTTGGCATTAAGATAGGTGATAATGTTATGTATGATGATATTGGGGTCGATATAGGACATATCACTATATGATCAGGAAAAATATTGACTATATTTGGACAAGAAATATGTGAAGTATTTTAATTCTTATGGATTTAGGGATTGACTAAATTTAACTATGCGAGGTTCCCTGAGGGTTTCTAAGTTTACGTCAATGGTGGATTCATTAAGGAGGGTTGATGTATTAGGTGGTAAGTATTTTTGAAGGAAATGGTTGTCATCTCCCATATGGGATAATATTTCTTGATCATCATGGCATTGGAGGGTGTTGATGGTGGGTGAATCTTCTTCAATCATTTTTGGAAAAATGAGAGGAAGTTGCTTAGTGACATGGTTGGATTGATAAGTTAATGGAAATAAGGAAATAGTATTGAATAAAAAAATTAGGTGGGATGGAGATGGTGTCATTCATGTCCGTTGGGATTGTCATAGTTCATCGAGATGGGGTGACTCAAGTTCAGTGATACGTATAGATGTGGTTTGAGAAGATGATTCGATAGAGGGCCTTTCATATCCTAGCCAGTAATTTTCCTGTGGTTTGAGAGAATGTTGGATAATCAAATCATGTATTCCTTCTTTATAGCATCTAAATCTAAAACCCTACCACGCGTAGTGGTGGAGATACATTTGAACAAAGGTGGGATTGTATAAAGAGTCAAAATCAGATTTAAAGGGCATGACGTGGTTTTGATGATTGTATTGTGAAGAGGGATGGTCAATCCCCCCATAGATGAGGTTTGTTTTTAGATAGGTGGGGCCACAAGAGATAATTTATCTAACGTAAGGATTGTATAACAATTATTTGTCCGGTCTTCCATATATCTTAGGTGTGGGAAGTGAGTTAAGCATGAGGAGATGGTATTCCTTGAGTGAAACATGTTTTATAATGTCACCGAGGGACGAGTCATCAGGTAGTTTGGATGATGGAATGGATGTGCTAGTGGATAATTTTTCTGAGTATTTTGATTTCGGGATGAGGATATTGTTTAGATGGTATCTCATATTAAAATTTTTAAAGGATTATGATCTTCACTTGGATTGGATGAATGTCTTACCTTTTATTCATATTTAAGACATCGGTGAAGTGTCGATTGGGACACAATGTATGGTGCATATCCAAGGTTATCATAACAACATATTATAATAGAACTCTCCTTCATGATATATAAGAATTGGGTGGTTTTGACACCAAATTTTAGAGGTAACATGACTATTTACACTAATGTGGGTGCAATTATATCAATTGAAAGCTCAAAGGAGGAATAGTGTTTGAGCAATGATGGTATTTGGTAACTATAGTTGGTTGGTGATGGATGAGATGATGTTGATTGTGGAGCCCCATCCATCATGACCCTTTTGATGAGGACACCATTGATTTGAGTGGTAATGAAGAGAGGTAAGTCATGATCCTTAAGTCGAAGTTATGGTATTTCAATAGAATAAAAGGAAATAGCTAAGGATGTTTTGAGAGCACCTAAAAAATTTGTGAAAGAGTGGGAATATCATGGTGGGTACTAATATAGACCGGAGGATTTGATCATTGCTTATTTGTGTGATGGTGATGTTTGAACCAACTCATAAAGTGAAATTTTAATAGATGTGTAATTGTTTGATGATGAATTTTGGTACTATAGTGGAGGGAGAGGTGCAACGATAATGGATATTTTAACATTCGATTGTGATGTTTGATTAGAGGTCTCAAGGGCAAGAGGGATGGAAACCTTAGGTTTATCTTTGGATGAGGAAGAGGTGAGTTTTGGAGGTGGTGGGATGGCCGAATGTTTTGGTTTACTTTGTTATGAAGGATCATCAGTAGTAATGTGAACAACATCAATCTAATGGGGAAGGAGTTTACTCAAGGATTCTTTGATAGTAGGGGAAATGATGTTGAAAGAGGTCTTTGGGTGAGGTTTCTTTGATATATGTAACTCTGAAGGGAGGAGGCCTTTGTCTTCAATATTTTTAATGACTATGTAAAAGGCTTTACTTTCTACAGTGAGTGTCCATGTGTTCGATGGTATTGCAAAAGGCTTCAAAATTATACCAAAAAGTTTCCAACCCCGAGTGTTAGATGGTTTAAGAAGAGGTAACACTAAGAGTGATCCAAGCAATTTTTATAGAATAGTTGTGTAGTGTCCCTTTAATGCAGGGGTTGAAAGCAATGATGTTTCTTTTGATTTCAAGTAATGGGAGGTCTTGCCTTTGGTACAAGTTATTGGGTGGTTTTTCGATGATGATTATTTTTATTTTGTGATGGTGATAGGTAACATTGATGAGGGATGGGGCCCAAGGATAGAGGGATGACATTTGGTTCTTTGTATATGAGTGGTGGAATGGTTTATAATGGTGACATTTTTAGATGGGGGAATGAGAATATGGGGGTCACATGGATGATATTGGGATGTAAAGTCATCATAGAAATTTTTCATGATTTGGATGACTAGTTATTGTTGAAGCATTTGCGAAGGGTCCCTAGAAGGGTCTGAAGTGAAGAGGATGTAGCTACAAATGCAAAGTGTTCATTCGGATAATAGATTTTGGGGATGTTTTTGATTTCTCAGATGTTGATTCAAGTATGTTACTAGAAGTGATTGTGGGCGTGGATTCATGAATAAATAGAAAAGATGTTTTATTGATGGTGTTTATCGAAGAAGAAGGGCTTGTACTGCATTTGTTTGTTTGGGGTTGACTAATCAATGGGGATTATTGAAATGAATGTTTGAAGATCAAGGTTCTTATTCCTGAGGAGGATTAGAGTTGGATAAATGTATCTCCTTTTTCAATTATATACTAAAGGGCATTATGAATGAATGACACCTTTCAACGTTGTGAACTTTGACCATATGGTATTTGCATAGTCATTATATCTATACCAAGAGGGTTTTCAAACGAGGTTTTGATAGGATAGATGGGTGGAAGAGAGATCATATTGAAACGTGAAGTTTATAAAAGACCGAACTATAGGTCTCTCCAATAGGGGTATATTTACGTTGATGGTGGGAGCATTTGGTGGTCAAATTTTCCTTCGTTGAGCATATTTTACGACTACGATATATTGGTGATGATTTGGGTTTTTATTTACTTAGAAGATGGTTTGGATGGGAAATTGGATTTTGGTTTCTTTGGTCTAAGTTTTAATCTACATTATTGAGAGCACGAAGTTCAAGTTTATTGATGCAACCTAGAATTTACCAGTGAAAACCTAGATGCGCTGGCACATCACTCAGCTTAGACTGAGTGCTCACCCAAAGTGCGCAAAGGTACCAGGCCCCTCTTTAGGGT
The DNA here is from genome assembly GCA_018340775.1 of Taxus wallichiana var. yunnanensis. NCBI lineage: Eukaryota > Viridiplantae > Streptophyta > Pinopsida > Cupressales > Taxaceae > Taxus > Taxus wallichiana. Next base: position 4,833,121 of record CM031240.1, on the reverse strand, counting down.
TGTTGTTGTAGGATGTTAGCATGATGAAGACTTAATGCATTCAGATCCATAATTAATATAACATTCTATAGAGCATGTCTAGATCTAGATCTATAGAGTAAAACATTTAAATAATATCCATAATGAAATCAATTATGAAAGAACCAATAATACTCAAGATTAATACTCTGATTCAACCATACACTCCATTATATTAAACACAATAAATACACAGAAGCTTATTACAACAAGTAATACCATAAGCTCATGCGCGCAACAGATCTTGTAGCAGATAATTCTCACAAAGTAATCCAAATTCTCACATCATCCTCTTATACTACGTAGATCACTACATATTTATAAGGGTGGGCACTTTCCCTTCACCACTTGCATAACTCCCAAAATAGGTCACATGCTAAAAATAGCCATGCGCCTTTACAATAATAGCCACACATGCAAGTGCACTAACAATAGAACTCTTCTAGTTAACTGGCAGTAAAAATTATATTCTTAACTTGCACCCATGCAAAGTGCTTAGTGGCCGCTCTTCCAAAAATAACCGATGCATGTCATGCAAGTCTTTATCCAGTTTGTGTGCTCTGCACGCTATCTCCAAAAATAACCCGTATATGTAAAAATAACTATGTCATGAATCTTCCCTTGTCTTTCACACATGTGTTCTTCCCTATCCTTCCATGCCTTTGACTGCAACCTATTCTCACACGCGAACCTTCTGTGTGCCTTCTGCTAAGTATCACACCTTGTCTGCTCAACATTACCCCACACTAAACTACATTTCCACCCCGAAAATGGTTTCCTTTGAATATGGAATGAATAAAGAATATGAATGGATGAATGTAAATAATTACTATACAAAGAATAATTATTTACTCGCACCATCCTCTCTGCCTTCAACCGGAAGAATTAGTTATAGATATTCTTCTTTATTTCGCCTCTAATATTTTCCATTCATTCACATTGACCTCTCGCCTTTTCTGGAATATTTACTTTGTAATAGAATCTAACTCATCCTTTGAAATTTCTCCTTTTCATTATGTAATCTTAACATAATGTTAGACATTCGTACATTTTCCTTCCGTAAGATCCATATCTTTGTGCTATAAGTTTCCCAAGTTAATCCAACCTCATGGGGCGCCACCAAGGCAAGTGGCCTTATGATTTTCCTTTAAGAATTCATTTCATGCCCCATGTTTCCCCATCCTTATTCTTATGACCTCGCCTACCATGAGCTTATTCTTACAACTATGCACAAATAACGCTTGATCCGCTTTCTTCAGCTCCTCCCACAAGGTTTGGAGTAGTTCTTCGTATGATGAAATTTTTTTCACTACTATAGATTTTTCCCTCTCTGCCTCCTTACTTAGTGGTCCTTTGGTGTTGGCATCCAAACTGGTCCCTCCTCAAGCACTAGATCAGCTAAGGTACGCACATAGTGCATAGCCGAAGGGAAATTTTTGGGTACCTTGTGATCTAAGTGTGGTCTTGTTTGGAGGACATGATCCCCGATCTCCTCTGCCATGTCGATAAGGACCCCATTCTTATTCTTCTCTAGGTCCTTCTCTCCTTTCAAGCATGTGATCTCTGCATCTTTGGCCTTGATCTCTTCCTTAGCACTTTGATAGTGGTAGATTTGTCTATGTTCCTTCCACCACCTCTGTAGATACTTTTACCAAGGCATTACTTACCTGTTCATCAAATATAACAATGGGTTTTATAGTTATATGTCTGGCCTGAGGTGCCTTCTTCAATGTTATTGACACATAAGATTATTCACATACGTCAATTATGGCTCATCCATGTGTGTGTGCATAGACAAGGATAGTTTCTTCTTTATGCACGTGGTGGCCATGTCTTCATCCATCAACTCCCATCCATATAACTCCTTAGGGCTCACCATGCTTTGAAAATGGGCGCAGATAATTTTACTTATGTCCTCAACGTATCCCAAATATGGAAAATATACTCTCCACTTGTTCTTTAGTTATTGGCCCTCAGGAACTCGGAGCACAAGATTTGGATTTGGATCTTCTATGTCTTGAGCATCATCCGGCCCTACTTCTTCTTCCTTTACCCCTCTCCTTCATTCTTCACATCTTCATCTTTCATCTCTTTATCCTCGGCTCTTCCACATCCTCTGGGTTGTGGTAGGAGATTCTGGGAACGCTCTCTTTAGACTCTTCCACCTCCTCGCTCAACTTCAATCCTTCAATTTCAATTATCTCCTTCTGTATGTGAGAGAGTGGTGATCTCCGTACTCGATTGTGGAGTAGCACCTTGAGTTCTTGTCCTCTAAACACCTCTTAAAACAATGTTCTTCAAAGTCCACTCCTACCTCCAATTCTTCATCTCCTTCTTCTTGGGGTGGAGTACAAGCCACCACCTATCGAGGGTTCTTTTCATGATCTTCCTCTTCTCCTCATCATCTACCTCTATAGGTTCGGGATTGGGACTTCGGATTTGGTACATTCTCCATCGTATGCTTCCTTAGGTGGCCATAGGAGCACGAAATCATTCTCCATATATTTGTTATCCTCCAACTTAGTATTAAGTTCAAGGTAGATAAGCGTGGCCCCACCATCTCCAATACCAAACTCATAGGATTCATGTTTATCACATATGAAATTATCCTCTCTATGTAGAAGTTTGACCTAGATATATAAGTCTTACGCAACGGTAGTAGTCATAGTCTACCTTATGTTACAACAAAATTGAGGCATTGCACATTATTGAATAGATGGACTGATGCCCTGAAGTAACATGCATGAAGGCATATGGTATCTTACACTGTGGGTTCCAAGTCCCATCCTTCATCGGGAAATTACGATGTAGAAGGGCTGATATACCACGAACTAGACTGCTCTTCCCACCACCAAGGTAAGGGATGCGCCACTCCTCTTCAAATGTCGAACGAGTCTCTCATACCACATCTCGCCCTTGCTTGAATGAATCCCACTCATGAACCTTCACACAAGTACTTCTCAAATCTTTCCGCAAGGGACTTATTCTACATGGGGTACTCCCGCATCTTTTTCTTTGGCCCATTTGGGCACTCCGATTTCCAAAAATACTAAGGACAATAGGATAATGCCGAAACTAATTTTCTCACTTGTGTGCACTTCCTCGATGATAGTTTCTACAATGTAGCCTAAAATGTTGTAAATTGTTCCTCGTGACATTCTCTCACAATGTAGCACATCATTGTGTTCACTTGGGACCATCTCTCTTGATCATTCAATTTGGTGACTAAATGTGTAGCTTCCTATACCACTGGTTACTTCTTTAGTTTGTCGATATCCATTCCACACAGACCCTTGGCGTACCCTAACTCCTTCCGTGCCTCCAATATTTCTTCTTTATCTGTGGATCCTCAATCCTGTTATAGTTGAAATCAAAGTGAATGTAATCCTTACCATACATCTGGTGAAATAGAATAATTCTTCATGTACCCTGCTCATCAACCACTAGTACAAAGGTTCATACTTGTTGAAATATGAAAGCTCGTACAACTGGTAAACTCCAATAAACTTTAACAGACTTCTCTCCAAAGTTTCATCATACACCGACATGTCCTCTACTGTGCGCTTGTTCATCTTCATATTCAACAACACATCCAATTCCTTTTGTTATCTAATGTGTGGTGGTTATAGTCACTTATCTTACACTTCCAGACATGAGAATCCCATTCTTGTCCCACTATCACACCTTCTAGGTATTACATCTTTGAAAAATTGATCTCGGATAAATTTCAACCTCTCGATTCCACTTTCTTCTTCCCTTGGTTCCTACTGGCAGTGCTTTGGGTGCCATATGATAAATCACAAATTTATGTTGTCCGTAGTGTGTAAAAGCTTGCCTTATACCTTTTTCATCATGCAAACTCAAAACCTAGCTTGAATCCATGTGCCCTAGTTTAAATTCATGTGCCCTAGATCTTTTGCAATGATTTACTTTGCTCAAACCCTTCACCAATGGGGACGTAAGCTTCTCCTGTGCACAAATCTTGTCTCCATGTCTAGTTTCAAACTCTTTGCACCTCAATACTCTTCGCTCAACTCGATCGCACTTAGCTCTTTCAAATTTTTACAATTCACAATGGTAAAAATGAACTCGTATCCCTTATATAGATTTTGAAAATTTTAGTGCATTTAATTCTCCTTCACCTACCAACAATCCTCATCAATTGACCCTTTACATATTTTTCCATGTGGTACATCTTTGTGCCTCAGCTATAACCTTTTATCATGCCTTCCTACCTTTTGGTTATAGACTTCTTCTTCAAGATGCTTCCATGCACCTGAGTACCTGCATCACCGTACCTTCTCCTAGTAGTCTCCATGACCGTCTACTTACCTCACGTTATATTGTTCCTTCATTTATCTCCATCTATGGTCATTATTTGGAAGCAATATTCATTCACCAAATCTTCAAACTTTGAATAAGATTCGTAATAGCTTTTTCCTTTATGTGTACCCATTTCTCAATAACCACCCCACACAAATCAGGTATGTGCAGTCCTCTCACAGCATGAAAATAATTCAAATGGTAATTAGCTTATGGCGCACAAACACGCTTATTTCACAAAACACCAACTAAATTGACAAAACATAGCGATAAATAAGGAAATACATTAAGGGAATACATAATTGAAAACCTAATCTAAATGGAAAATACTGCCTTATTACAAACACCAAGAAGACTTATTTATAGTAGGGATTTAGCCTACTCCCGTTGAAGTAATCGGGTAACCGTATTCCATCAAGTGTTTCTAACTGACAAGCTCCTGTTTCAAGTATGTGAGTGATAACATATGGTCCTAACCAATGTACTTTGAGTTTTCTAGATGGCATAGAAACTTAACCTCATAAAGAAGCACCATCATCCGCATATCTCAAGATTTTTGTCCCTAATGTGCCTATAATGCCATGCTTTCTACCTAGAATTTTCTTGCTTCTAATTCCAACGTGCTATTACTCATTGCTCATCCAACTTTATCAACTTGTCAATTCATTTTTCTAATGCTTTCTCATCAACTAGACCTCCATCACTAAGTAAACATGCAATACACAAAGAAGGTAACATGAATTCCATAGAAGAAACTTCACGTGCCAAACACCAATCAAAATGTGGCCTTGTTTAACCAGAGTTGTATGTTGTTCTATATTCCCAAAGTACCGAAACTTTATCATCCCAATCCTTTCTTCCAACATCAAAATTTTTGTCAATGTATGGCTCTCAAAATCTGTTGAAAGCCTTGCAGTCCCATTTTCCTAAGGATGATATGGTGTAGTCTTATGGTGTGTAATCATGAATTCATCCAATAAAATTCTGATTGTCTCATTCAAAAATTGTGTGCCCTATCACTGGTCAAATTCAAGGGCATCCATACCTTGTAGTAATATTTTCCATAGAAACTTGGTTATAAATATTGTACAACTTTCCTTCAGTAGGCATTATTTTCTGCCCACCTTGTTAGATAGTCATCTATGTGCAAGTAATGATATAGTGTGATCAAGTCTCACGTGTGGTGAGTGAAATAAGACCCAAAAAATCTATAGCCCATTTTTCAAACGGTTACCGCACTAGTAATAGGTCTTAGAGGAATTTCATCTCTTTGACCTAGTTTTCCAAGTGCACCGATAAAGTGATCACAAGCCTTGAAATATGCCTTACAATCTTTACAGGTCTCCCACCATAATCCAATGAGAAGAATCTTACGTGGCAAAGGTGTCACTGCATAGTGCCCACCTGCAATACCACCATGAGCCTCCTCCATGATATATGTGTGCTCATGTTCCAAAGACAAAGTGGTGCAATACTTCATCTCGACTTTAACTTGTAAAGTCATCACTAATCAACATAAATGGTGCACTAATAGCAAGTTGTTTCTCTTCTTCAAGGATTTCATCCCTTCTAACACTTGTTCTGTGAGAAAGAAGACAAAATGTCTTATAATTCTCGATGACATGTGTTTCAACCTATATAACTATGCATCGGGAATGGTATCTTCAATTGCCTGTGCTTCTTCTCCCGACTGTATTCTAGATAGATGATCTGGTCTAGAATTACTTTTCCCTGGTTTTACCACAATCATGAAATCAAATTCTTGGAATAAGAGTACCCATCTACATATGCACCCTATAAAATGGGATTGTTTACCAAATAATTCAATGCCATGTCATCAGTATAAAATACAAATGGTGTTGCTAGCTAAGGTATTGTCTTAATTTATGTAGCGCATAGATCATTGACAAAGCTTCGCGCTCTGTAGTTATATAATTCTTCTCTGCATGAGTCAACTTTCTACTAGCAAAATAGATAGGATGATCTATAATACCTTCTCTAGATGAGCCAACACCACGCCAATGGCCATGCCGAGGCCTCCACATGTATATGAAAATTGGTCCCATAAAGAAAGCACAGAATATGCCCCGTAGTAAGTTTCTCCTTCAATGTCTCGAATGCACGATGTATTCTCCTCCTAGTAGAACGCCCATTTTCCTTTTAGTAACTCCTTCCAAAGGTGCGAAACCTTAGCATACCCCTTTATAAATTTTCTATAATACCAAGGTATGACCCAAGAATTCTGCACACCTCACTTTGACTCGGAGAATCTTCAAGGATGATAATGACTGCAACCTTAGCTGGATCAACCAACAAACCTTCCTTACGATAATGTTCCCTAACAATATTCCAAATGGTGTAGTAAATACACATTTCTTGATGTTCAAAGAGATGCTTAACTACCAACATATTTCAAACATTAAGCATAAATTGTCACAATGATCCTTAACAAGTCCATACACCATCCAATCATCTAAATAAACCTGCAAGAAGTTGTGAATAAAATATTTGAATGCTTGAACAACTATGAGCAAAAATACAACAGCATTTTCTCACTCAAAAGATATCACAAAGATAGGCAAAGATGCCCCATTCAGTAGTAAAAGTAGTCTTTTCCTGATCCTCTTATGGCAATCCTAACCTGATGATACCCAGAGAATCCATCTGTAAATGAATAGATTTCACGCCCTGCAACACCTTCTAGTATTTCCTTAGTGAATGGCGTAGGAAAAGGATCAATCACACATGCAACATTCAGCTCCTAAGTCCACATAGATCCTAATCCAACCATCCTTCGATACGATCACCATTGGGCTAACTCCATTATGACTCATCCAAGTGGTTTGATGATTCCATTCAACATTTTGTCAATTTCTTCTTTGACCTTTTTACACAAGTTGGGGTTCATCATATAGGGTCTCTTTCTGACCGGGCACACACCTTCCTTAAGCTTTATCTTCATCTCTCCTAATGATTCATGCACACCTTTAAGTTCATGGTATCCCCGAGGAAATAAGTCCCGATAATCTCAGAAGTAATCAATGATTTTTTCCACTTCAGATTCGCATCAATAGTCCCCAATTATGGCATCCTTAGGCTCAACATCTGATCCAATATTCACTTTATTTATCTTCATAGGTTCATGATAGGTACGCATGGTCTTATCTGCATTGTCCAAAACCTCACAACTACTTGTCGAATGGTCTACATCTAGATTTTCTACTTCTTCACCGCCCACCGCATTGACCATCTTCCTTTTTCCTTCTCAAAACACACTCCCAAGTCTTGAGCCCTCATCAAATAACTCTTGAATGAGTTCTTCTACCTTAGAACTATCTCCCATAGTTAAGCATCCTTATAACCTTTCATGCCTCTTCTACCGGAGGTTTAGTAGAGAAAATTCAAACGTCCGGTCATTCCCGAAATTAAATCCTTCCAATTTGTAGTGTCTCTACGGAGTTCCACATATACATACCAAACACGTGCATAGCCTTTGTCAGAGTGGAATAAATTTTGTGCACCTGCAGAGCGAAGGTGGTAAAGCTTCCCGCCCTCTATCCAAAGTC